>JAUJYZ010001040.1:410000-476969 GCA_033675265.1 Actinostola sp. cb2023
TAATAACAAGAGATACTGTAACCCTAGCACAGCTAACTCATTGGTTTTGCTTTCTCTGGGGACAGTAATAACTGTAACCCTAGCACTAAGGCTAACTCATTGGTTTTGCTTTCTCTGGGAGACAGATAACAACTCAGATACTGTAACCCTAGCACTAAGGCTAACTCATTGGTTTTGCTTTCTCTGGGGACAGTAATAACAAGAGATACTGTAACCCTAGCACTAGGCTAACTCATTGGTTTTGCTTTCTCTGGGGACAGTAATAACAAGAGATACTGTAACCCTAGCACTAAGGCTAACATTGGTTTTGCTTTCTCTTTTGCTTTCTCTGGGGACAGCTAATATTGGTTTTGATACTAATAAACCCTAGTAACCCTAGCACTAGGGCTAACTCATTGGTTTTGCTTTCTCTGGGGACAGTAATAACAAGAGATACTGTAACCCTAGCACTAGGGCTAACTCATTGGTTTTGCTTTCTCTGGGGACAGTAATAACAAGAGATACTGTAACCCTAGCACTAGGGCTAACTCATTGGTTTGCTTTCTCTGGGGACAGTAATAACAAGAGATACAGCACTAATGAGCACTAGCACTAGGGCTAACTCATTGGTTTTGCTTTCTCTGGGGACAGTAATAACAAGAGATACTGTAACCCTAGCACTAGGGCTAACTCATTGGTTTTGCTTTCTCTGGGGACAGTAATAACAAGAGATACTGTAACCCTAGCACTAGGGCTAACTCATTGGTTTTGCTTTCTCTGGGGACAGTAATAACAAGAGATACTGTAACCCTAGCACTAGGGCTAACTCATTGGTTTTGCTTTCTCTGGGGACAGTAATAACAAGAGATACTGTAACCCTAGCACTAAGGCTAACTCATTGGTTTTTGCTTTCTCTGGGGACAGTAATAACAAGAGATACTGTAACCCTAGCACTAGGGCTAACTCATTGGTTTTGCTTTCTCTGGGGACAGTAATAACAAGAGATACTGTAACCCTAGCACTAGGGCTAACTCATTGGTTTTGCTTTCTCTGGGGACAGTAATAACAAGAGATACTGTAACCCTAGCACTAGGGCTACTCATTGGTTTTGCTTTCTCTGGGGACAGTAATAACAAGAGATACTGGCTAACTCATTGGTTTTGCTTTCTCTGGGGACAGTAATAACAAGAGATACTGTAACCCTAGCACTAGGGCTAACTCATTGGTTTTGCTTTCTCTGGGGACAGTAATAACAAGAGATACTGTAACCCTAGCACTAGGGCTAACTCATTGGTTTTGCTTTCTCTGGGGACAGTAATAACAAGAGATACTGTAACCCTAGCACTAGGGCTGGGGACTCATTGGTTTTGCTTTCTCTGGGGACAGTAATAACAAGAGATACTGTAACCCTAGCACAGGCTAACTCATTGGTTTTGCTTTCTCTGGGGCTAATAACAAGAGATCAACCCTAGCACTAAGGCTAACTCATTGGTTTTGCTTTCTCTGGGGACAGTAATAACAAGAGATACTGTAACCCTAGCACTAAGGCTAACTCATTGGTTTTGCTTTCTCTGGGGACAGTAATAACAAGAGATACTGTAACCCTAGCACTAGGGCTAACTCATTGGTTTTGCTTTCTCTGGGGACAGTAATAACAAGAGATACTGTAACCCTAGCACTAGGGCTAACTCATTGGTTTTGCTTTCTCTGGGGACAGTAATAACAAGAGATACTGTAACCCTAGCACTAAGGCTAACTCATTGGTTTTGCTTTCTCTGGGGACAGTAATAACAAGAGATACTGTAACCCTAGCACTAAGGCTAACTCATTGGTTTTGCTTTCTCTGGGGACAGTAATAACAAGAGATACTGTAACCCTAGCACTAAGGCTAACTCATTGGTTTTGCTTTCTCTGGGGACAGTAATAACAAGAGATACTGTAACCCTAGCACTAAGGCTAACTCATTGGTTTTGCTTTCTCTGGGGACAGTAATAACAAGAGATACTGTAACCCTAGCACTAGGGCTAACTCATTGGTTTTGCTTTCTCTGGGGACAGTAATAACAAGAGATACTGTAACCCTAGCACTAGGGCTAACTCATTGGTTTTGCTTTCTCTGGGGACAGTAATAACAGATAATAGCACTAAGGAGATACATTGTTTTTGCTTTCTCTGGGGACAGTAATAACAAGAGATACTGTAACCCTAGCACTAGGGCTAACTCATTGGTTTTGCTTTCTCTGGGGACAGTAATAACAAGAGATACTGTAACCCTAGCACTAGGGCTAACTCATTGGTTTTGCTTTCTCTGGGGACAGTAATAACAAGAGATACTGTAACCCTAGCACTAGGGCTAACTCATTGGTTTTGCTTTCTCTGGGGACAGTAATAACAAGAGATACTGTAACCCTAGCACTAGGGCTAACTCATTGTTTTGCTTTTTGCTTTCTCTGGGGACAGTACATAATAACAAGAGATACTGTAACCCTAGCACTAGGGCTAACTCATTGGTTTTGCTTTCTCTAGGGACAGTAATAACAAGAGATACTGTAACCCTAGTGCTAGGGTTACCCTACCGTCATGCAAACAGGGCCTTCGTCTCAAGATTTGACAAAGTTACTTTAACACAATTTAAATATTATATTATCAGATTTGAAGGACAAAAGCAAGCATTGTGAAGGTCGACAGGGTACTGTTATGGAGCGTTAGTTGATCTCAAAGTCCATTCTATTGGTCAGTCAAGTTAGCAGGCTTCTTTGAGATGCAAATCAAGACGTCGTTGCACACGTTACACATGACCTGTTGGCATGGCAATGCACTAAAGTTGTACGTGCCCAGTTACCATGACAACACATCAGAGTTGTGCATTCCACGTAGCCATGACAACACTTAAAAGTTGCAGAAAATCAGTCTGATGATATTACCAGCTCAAAGGTATTATTAATGATCCACATGACATATCGCCATGAGAACGCATTAGTCATGCATCACACCGTTGCCATGACAATGCATTAGTTATGCACCACACCCTGTTGCCATGACAACGCATTTGTCATGCATCGCACCCTGTTGCCATGGCAATGCATTAGTTATGCATCACACCCTGTTGCCTTGACAATGTATGGGTTGTGCACCACCCTGTTGCCTTGACAATGCATGGGTTGTGCACCACACCCTGTTGCCATGACAACACATTAGTTGTACGTCACATCCTGTTGCCATGGCAACACATAAGAGACTGGTCAAACCATGCAAAGTTATATTGTTATTATTCGATTGGATTATGTTACTGTAATTTCTGAAGTTTGTGAACGAGTAACCTGAGTAGAAGGCGCAGGGCGAAAGGGAAGAGAATAGAGGTGGAGCGGGAGGTTAAAGGGAGTGGGGAGCAGGAGGGGGGACTCAGTCACACTAACCTCCCCTTCCCTCTCCCCCTGCGGCAGCCACGGAGGCTAGTGAACATAGACTAACAAGGTACATACAATATTTGTGTGTAGAATTGAATAAAATAATAAAGGTTCTCTAAAGGTCAATTCATGGTTCCGATCATGGGTGTAGATCATGTCCCATAAACATAGATAGTCGTTTTCGTACGAGTGGGAAACCTACAGCACGGAGTTATGGTCACGGTACGGAATCGAAGACATCTATTCAACCAATCACAGTGCGCAAAATCATATCTCAACCAATCAGAATGCTTCGACATGGCACGGTCACCACATGGCATGAGCCATATGGTAACTACTTCCCACTCATACGAAAACGACTCTAATCGCAAACTGGGTGTTTCACTGATTTTGTCATGACAAATGCTAAGTATACTTGAGTTTCAAACAGGACATAAAGGATTTCTCCTATGATGTGTTTTTCTTTGGGGGAGGGAGGGAGGGGGGGGGGAGGGGAGGGGGGGAGGGGGGGGGGGGGAGGGGGGGAGGGGAGGGGGGGGAACCCTAATGGCTTGTGGGATGTCACAACAGTAACTGTGGGGTGTCGGAACCATCAATTGTTGTACAGTGACTATTGATGTTGTTGTTGCTGCTGTACCTTTCGTTGGGGTGCCAAACGCCTGTACTGCGCCCACACTGGTTCTAGGGACTCTATGTGCATCGCCACTACACCTATGAAATAGAGAACGAAATAGAGATGGTTAGACAGACACACAGACAGACAGTAAGGCAGACTGACAGCAAGACAGACAGACAGTAAGACAGACACAAGCAAGAATAGACAGTCACAGACTTGTACATGTACAGACAGACAGACAGTAAGGCAGACAGACAGACTGCCAGCAAGGCAGACAGACAGTCATGCTCGAGGATCCAGCGGTTTTTGTCCGCGCTCCGAAGTCACCGGCCGAAACAACCCGCTGGATAAATTACCTGCTATTACGAGTTCTGTGGCGTGATACGAATCTTGATTTTGATTGGCCCTCTTTTTGAGGGTAAAAAAGAGGGCCAATCAAAACTCAACCATAATTTTCAAAGATAGCATCCATGTTGACGGATGTTTTAAAGAAATGCATTTGCGTGATGCGATCGATCACGTACTCTAGTTTCTCCCCGGAGCCAGAACAGTTCATGGACCTTCATGGTTCTCGAAGCGTTTAATTATCGTTTAAAAAAAAAAGGATGATATGTATTTGCACAGCTACCGACAGGATATGGCAAAAGCTTGATATTTTTGCTAGTGATATCCGATACTGAAATGCGAGCTATACTAAATCCGCTTGAGAGCGTATCACGCCCCAGAACTCGTACTAGTAGGTAATTTATCCAGCGGGTTGTTTCGGCCGGTGACTTCGGAGCGCGGACAAAAACCGCTGGATCCTCGAGCATGACAGGCAGTAAGACATAGATAGATACAAGCAAGGATGGATAGATAGATAGATAGATAGATAGATAGACAGACAGACAGACAGACAGACAGACAGACAGACAGACAGACAGACAGACAGACAGACAGACAGACAGACAGACAGATAGATAGATAGATAGATAGATAGATAGATAGATAAATAGATAGTACCTTTATTTAAAAATGATAATTCCATAAGTATATAAAAAACTTCTTTACATGAAAGTCGTTCATAACAGACAGATAGACAGACTGACAGTAAGGCAGACAGACAGATAGACAGACTGACAGCAAGGCAGACAGACAGTAAGACATAGACAGACACAAGCAAGGATAGACAGTGACAGACTTGTACATGTACAGACAGACAGAAACAGATAGACAGAAAGACACAAGCAAGGATAGACAGTCACAGACTTGTAGATGGACACACAGACAGTAAAACAGACAGACAGACAGACACAAGCAAGGATAGATAGTCACAGACTTGTAGATGGACAGACAGACAGTAAGGCAGAGAGACAGCAAGACAGACACACAGCAAGACAGCAAGGCAGACGGACAGTAAGACACATAGATAGACACAAGCAAGGATAGAGTCACAGACTTGTAGATGGACAGACAGACAGTAAAACAGACAGACAGACAGACACAAGCAAGGATAGATAGTCACAGACTTGTAGATGGACAGACAGACAGTAAGGCAGAGAGACAGCAAGACAGACAGACAGCAAGGCAGACAGACAGTAAGACACATAGATAGACACAAGCAAGGATAGATAGTCACAGACTTGTAGATGGACAGACAGACACAGACAGACAGTAAGGCAGAAAGACAGAAAGGCACAAGCAAAGATAGACAGTCACAGACTTGTAGATGGAGAGACAGACAGTAAAACAGACAGACAGCAAAATAGACATACAGTAAGGCAGACAGACAGACACAAGCAAGGATAGGCAGTCACAAACTTGGAAATGGACAGACAGACAGACAGAAAGGCAGACAGACAGACACAAGCAAGGATAGACAGTCACAAACTTGTAAATGGACAGACAGACAGTAAGGCAGACAGACACAGGCAAGGATAGACAGTCACAACCTTGTATTATTATTATTTTATTATTATTATTATTATTATTGTAAATGGACAGACAGACAGACAGTAAGGCAGACATACAGACACAAGCAAGAATAGACAGTCACAAACTTGTAAATGGACAGACAGACAGAAAGGCAGACAGATAGACACAAGCAAGGATAGTCACAAACTTGTAGATGGACAGACAGACAGTAAGACAGACAGACAGACTGACTTTGTGCCTCATTGACTATTGGCTCATAGAAAACTCAAACTTGTAGTCTAATTGCTAAATAGTAATATTTGAATTACAGTCATTTGCAAAAATTCTGGCCGCCACGAAATATCAATATATCAATATATCGGGTGCATTGTGGGTAATTAAATAATACTATTTTGAGTTTCCTAACTTATTAAATGAAGCAAAATGTACAAACAACAAACGTAAGACTAAAACAAACATCATACTAAATATTTCTACCAACTTTGCTGGCGTTAACTCGCTTTAAGGGAATTTTCGATTATTTAATTACCCATAATGCATCCGATATATTGATATATCGTAGCGGCCAGAATTTTTGCAAATGACTGTACAATAGATTGTTCCTACACGAAGGAATGACTACATCAGAGCAGAATGTAGAAAAGGTATACACCTAAACGTTGGCATCTGAAATCTCAATCTGAAATCTGAGACCGAGAGGGATTGCAATGCACAAGAACTTTATTATTATTGTGGGTATGAGTTGTGATCTATCTTGTAATTACTGGAATATGCCACGACCTTTAGACGAAGACCTACGTTGGCGAATAGTGTGGCTACGAGTGTTTTTAGGTCACAGATTCAGATTTCAGATTCAGACACCCATGTCTTTTTGAAATAGGTGTATACAGAAGATACATCTGAAAGACCTACCAGGTATCATAGCATACAGTGACTTCATATGCTCTGTTCTGATTCCTGCCTCAGTCCCAACACGATCAACAAATCTGGTGACAAACTTGGTTACATTGTCTGCTATCGTCTCTTCGTCGTCATCAAGGTAGCTGTCCCAACCGCTCTCCGCTACGCTGTTAGATGAATCTCCTGTTTCGTTCAAAAACATAACGATATTATTTAACAAATTTACGATAGTTTCGCGTGGTATGTCCTCTTATTTACCACGGTTGGCGCCATCGAATCGTCAAAATTGTTGTGGATTCACGAGGCGTAGCCGAGTGCATCCACTTAACAATTTTGACGATGAGATGGCGCCAACCGTGGTAAATAAGAGGACATACCACAAGAAACTATCGTAAATTTGTTTTTTACCACAACAGACGGAGAAAACATCCGAAAACGCCGAGAAATTTTGAAAGAAAAACTGATTCAAGCGCGCGCTAGCTCCGTGCGTGAGCGAACACGCGATTGCCGTGGTATGTACTCTTATTTACCACGGCTCTAAGCCAATCAGAGAGCGAGAAACTGACTAGTTGTGGTAAAAAACATAATACATGGCAGGATATAAGTGTTAAGTAAAAAAAAATAATAATAATAAATAAATAAATAAAAATAAATAAAATAAAAATAAAATAATTAAAATAATTAAAATTAAAAATTAAAAAATTAGTGTTAAGTATGGTCTTACCACCATTTATAGTACCTCCATCTGTAGTATATACACCACTAACTGATCCTTCGCGGCCTGCTAGAGACCCTATAAATAAAATATGTTGTACATTTTTAATTATCAAATGCAAGTCTTTTAGAATCTCATCATCATGACCAATCACCACCATCATCACCAGTCATCATCATCTAATCTTCACCATCACCAATGTTATCATCATCATCTTCATTATCGTCATCATAAAAATCTTCATCATCACCACCATTATTATCATCATCATCTTCATCATCACCATTATCATCTTCATCATCACCTTCATCATCACCATCATCTTCATCATCGCCATTATCATCTTCATCATCATCTTCATCATCACCATTATCATCTTCATCATCACCTTCATCATCACCATCATCTTCATCATCGCCATTGTTATCATCTCACAAACACCAACAAGGTTGATCTCTGAGCAAATACATTTCTTTTGACAAGGAATGCAGGGGTCGTATGATCATATAAAGATGATGATGGATGATGACAGATGATGATGGTGTTGATGATGATGATGATGATGATGTTATGTACATATAACATTTCCACTAGAAACTTGTCACTGGCTGTCCCCCCTCCCCCTCATTAGAGTTTCCTCAAAATACTACATGTCATCATCACCATCGTTATCATCATCATCATCATCGTTATCATCATCATCATCATCGTTATCATCATCATCATCATCGTTATCATCATCATCACCATCGTTATCATCATCATCATCACCTTTCTATTGTTCAGCATCTGGTCAACACACGTTTTTATATAGAGCTGTTTCATTATGGAATAATTTACCAAATGACCTTAAGTCTTTGACTTCTGTAAATAGTTTTAAATTTTTTATGAAACATTTTCTTGAATAACTAGCATTTATATATCTATTTCTATTATATCTATATATTTATATACTAAATCATCATTGTACATATTATTTAGGCAGTAATTCTGAAAAGCCCCATGGGGAGAATTATTAAAGTATTATTATTATATATATATATCACCATCGTTATCATCATCGTTATCATCATCATCATCATCACCATTGTTATCATCATCATCATTATCATCACCATCGTTATCATCATCATCACCAGATGGTTATCATCATCATCATTATAGTCATCTTCATCACTACTTGCCTGTAGCAAGGCCATGCCCCTGCTGTTGGTGTTTCCTTGCATGCATTAATGTGCAAGCATTGAGCGGGATCCTCATGTATACCATGCGATTAGCGTAATGTATGGCCTGGCTGTAAACTATGCTCTCTTCACTCGATATCAAGGTGTCGCGTTCTGTCTGCGGCATGGTGGGCCAGCACTTAAGCTAAGAATAAAGACAGCACTACATTAAATACATTACTCTGACGAAGGCTCGAAACGTCAGTAAAGTTAAGTAGTTAGTTAAGAAATAGTGATATCTTCAAACAATAAAGAAATATTGTAAAAAAAAAAGAAGAAAAAAAAAAAGTAAAGTTAAGTACTCTTTTTTACGGTGTTATAGATTTCCTTAACCATTGAATTTATCATTATACACTGACGCAGCCCATACTAGTGTACTCGCTAGTAAAGTTAAGTACTCTTTTTTATGGTGTTATAGATTTCCTTTAACCATTGAAATTAAATTATACACCGACGCAACCCATACTAGTGTACTCGCTAGTAAAGTTAAGTACTCTTTTTTATGGTGTTATAGATTTCCTTTAACCATTTACACCGACGCAACCCATACTGTAACTCGCTAGTAAAGTTAAGTACTCTTTTTTATGGTGTTATAGATTTCCTTTAACCATTGAAATTATCATTATACACCGACGCAACCCATACTAGTGTACTCGCTAGTAAAGTTAAGTACTCTTTTTTATGGTGTTATAGATTTCCTTTAACTATTGAATTTATCATTATACACCGACACAGCCCATACTAGTGTACTCGCTAGTAAAGTTAAGTACTCTTTTTTATGGTGTTATAGATTTCCTTTAACCATTGAAATTATCATTATACACCGACGCAACCCATACTAGTGTACTCGCTAGTAAAGTTAAGTACTCTTTTTTTATGGTGTTATAGATTTCCTTTAACCATTGAATTTATCATTATACACCGACACAGCCCATACTAGTGTACTCGCTAGTAAAGTTAAGTACTCTTTTTTATGGTGTTATAGATTTCCTTTAACCATTGAATTTATCATTATTCACCAACGCAGCCCATACTAGTGTACTCGCTAGTTTCCATTTCCATTAAATACATATACCTTCGGGAAGAATAAAAGTGCACATACATGTATAACAGTGCATTTAAAGTGCCTATGAAACGAAAATGTTGATCCTTGTTTTATTGTACATTATTGTTGTTTGGTCTTTCTCTGAACATTTGCTGTATTTAAACATCGACTTTGAGCGTGCGAACATTTTCTTTTTGCGGTTCGAAAATTATCATTTGCAACCAAAATGTGCGACAAGAGACTGGGCCCTTGACAATGGTTCGGTGACGTCATAAGTTGTGTATGCCTTTGTTTGCACAACTTATGACATCACATTTCTATAGTTTGACCGAGCGGGAATTGTTGCACTTTGAAAAACCAAAATGCCCAACTTCGTGCGCGAAATAGAAAATGTTCCTGAAGCTCAATTCACTTTTTATTAACGCCATGTAAACAAGCAAATAGTAAACTTTCGTAGTAGTAAATAAAAACGGGGTCTGTTTTTTCGTTTCATAGGCACTTTAAAGGAGCACTCTCACAGATAATGCATTGCGCGCCTTGAACCCCTCAGTGCCATTTTCGTATGATACGAAAATGGTGGATTTCTACTTACCACACGAGAAGGAAGAGATTCTCTGGAGAACTCCGGACTTGCCATTGCTGATCCGTATCGGAATTCGAAAGGCGAACTTTTCACGTGCGTTCTTGTCAAATCTAAGTAGTATCCCGTATGTAAACAATAACACGGCGCGCAATGCATTACCTGTGAGAGTGCTCCTTTAAGATCACTTATGAAAAGTGGGTGCCAAAGTTTGTTTCCAAATTTCTTTCCATATGAAATTCATAGGCAGACTTCAACATTGCTTTCCTCGTGAATTCGGAAATTTGTTGGAATTGAACTTCAAACTCATTTCGAGAGCAAATCGTATATGTAGTTTGTACTTCAATTCCAACGAATTTCCGAATTCACGCATGAAACAAGTTTGAAGTTCATCCCAATAATTATTGCTTGTTAAAATAGTTAAGCAGCAGTCAGTTAATCTTCGCTATTTGTCAGTTCTGTAACGGCTTCTAGTTTTGTCTGTTTTTGTTTTATGTTTGTACTTTGCATGTGTAAAAATAAGTGTATTTTTTCTAATAAAAAAATAAAAAAAGAGTTTGAAGTTCATGAACGAAGCTCATGTCAAAGTTCCGACCAAACTTTGGAGCCTAAAAGTGATTTGTTTACTCGTCATGTAGAATGGCTGTCATAACAACAACAAAAATCAATAACCTGCTCAGCGGCAATGTCCAGGGCGCTCGGCTGAGGTTTACTGGACGGTGACCTGCTAAAATTCTTCAGCGACGACTTAGAATCGCGGTCCTCGGAGTCACTTGCATCTTTTCCCACTCCTTCCTTCTGCGAGAAACTCCTGTGCTTCATTGAAGGAGTGAGGCTGCTTCGCGAGGATCTGTTCTCCATGGGTTTCTCCAGAGAATCTTCTTCGTTAGCTCTTGGTGCTTCGTCTACAATGTATAACTGCTTGATTTGTGTTTGTACATCCATGTAGAATGCTTCTTCCCAAAACTGTTGCTTCTCCCAGATTGGATGGTCTTGGACGCAAGTGTAAGCAAACTGGATGCAGCCAGTGGCAAGTTTCTAGGTACATAACATCATCATTAACATAGTCATTATCATCATCAGCAGCATCATCATCATCATCATCATCAGTATCATCCATTATTATCCATTATTATCATGATCATGATCATCCATCATTATTTATCATCATCATGATTATCCATTATCATCACCATCATGTCCATTATCATCCATCATCATCATCCAACATCATCAGTAGCAGCATCATCCAACATCATTTATCATCATCATCATGTTTATCCATCATCATTATCATCATCACCATCGTCAGTATTGATTAATTCATTTAAATAATTTTTGGTGTGAAAAGTTGGTGTGATGAGGTTTGACGGTAATGTAGGAGTGTATATTTCTCAAGTAAAAACACAAGTCTACTCAAGGGTAAGAACACTCCTGTTCTATGCCTCCAGATTTTACACTCTTGTCACTATGAAAGACAAAAATGCCTTTGAAAGGAGGGTGAAGCACCATTACTATCGCCACAAGCATCATGGATGTCATCATCATCATCATCTAACAAATTTTTTTTTCATCATCTGACATCTTCACCATCATGTCATCATCATCATCTGTCATCATCATGTCATCATCATCCATCATCATCATCCATTATGTCATCATCTGTCATCATCATCATCCATCATCATCATCTGTCATCTGTCATCATCTGACATCATCATAATCATCCATCATCATCTGTCATCATCATCATAATCATCCATCATCATCTGACATCATCATCATCATCCATCATCATCTGTCATCATCATGATCATCCATCATCATCTGTCACCATCCTCATTATTATCCTCATTATTATTATTAGTCAAATCAAAATCCAAGTTATTTTCTTTTGGAATTCATAGAGCTTATAGTAGAATTTAGATTTTAATCAGAGATCATTTACAGTGAATTCTTACCCTGCAGAAAGTTGCTGCAAGTGGTAGTAGCGCAGCTGCCACTTGTGTATTGTCCATACTTGCATCATCCTATTCAAGTCAATCATTTGATTTTAGAAAAATAAAGACTGGTGAAGTTGGTACACTGTTGATAGTGGTGCTGTTGGTGGTGTTGTTGGTGGCTGTGATGTTGTTGTTGTTGGTTTTGTTATTTTTGTCTATGGCGGTGTTGTTGTCATTGATGTCAATTATGTTAAAGATGTGCTGTTTTTGTTGCTGCTGTTGGTGGTGGTGGTGATGGTGTTATTGTTGGTGGTGTTGTTGTTATTGTTGGTGGTGTTGATGTTGTTATTGTTGGTGGTGATGTTGTTATTGTTGGTGGTGATGGTGTTGTTGTTATTGTTATTGTTGGTGGTGTTGATGTTGTTATTGTTGGTGGTGATGTTGTTATTGTTGGTGGTGATGGTGTTGTTGTTATTGTTGGTGGTGTTGATGTTGCTATTGTTGGTGGTGATGGTATTGTTGTTATTGTTGTTGGTGGTGTTAATTTAGTTATTGTTGTTGGCCAAAGGTGTTATTGGTGGTTGTGGTGTTGTGTGTTGGTTGTAGGAGTAGTTTGTTGATGTAGTTAGAGGTATTGTTATTTTTGCAATGTTGTTGCTGTTGATGGTAGTGGCATTGATATTGTTGCCGTTATTATTATTGTTGTTGTTGTTAGTAGTGTTGTCGTCATTGATGTCATTTTTGTTTATGTGTTGCTTTTGTTGCTACAGTTGATAGTCGTGGTTAAGGTGTTAATGTTGGTGGTGGTGATGGTAGTGGTACTGATATTGTTACCGGTATAATAATAATAAATAATAATAATTTTTATTAAGAAGAGGGCGACAGACAAATAGCCTAAGCTAACAAACAAGTGGCCCTCTGTAACTACAAAACTATATAAAGATATAATATGCAATTTACAATAATATACATTTATTCGTTAATATACGTTATTTCTTTTTTGTTGTTGTTGCTGTTGTTGCCTACATTGCTGTTATTGTCATCTAGCAATGTAGTTGTGTAGTTATTGAGGTTGTATTTTCTAGTAACTATTATTTAACTCTGAAAATACTAAGCACTGAGTCCTTACCTGTAATGCACTGTTCATTAACTTAACGATCAAGTCAAACTGAGCCCTTACCTGTAATGCACTGTTCATTAACTTAACGATCAAGTCAAACTGAGCCCTTACCTGTAATGCACTGTTCATTAACTTAACGATCAAGTCAAACTGAGCCCTTACCTGTAATGCACTGTTCATTAACTTAACGATCAAGTCAAACTGAGCCCTTACCTGTAATGCACTGTTCATTAACTTAACGATCAAGTCAAACTGGTCGTGTTCCAATACAGATCTGTTTTGCTTGGCTCGCAGTGACAGCTCGTGACAAAGTGACATTTGGGCTCCTTTGGATTTGAGTGAACGAACGATAGAAGGCAGAGTCTGTGATGGCAAAGAGGAAATGAAAATTAGTCATTGAAAACACCCATGAGAATGGATAGAGCACAGGTTACAGTGTATATGGAACCAACTGCTTACAGCACAGGTTACAGTGTATATGGCAACAACTGCTTACAGCACAGGTTACAGTGTATATAGAACCAACTGCTTACAGCACAGGTTACAGTGTATATGGAACCAACTGCTTACAGCACAGGTTACAGTGTATATGGAACCAACTGCTTACAGCACAGGTTACAGTGTATATGGAACCAACTGCTTACAGCACAGGTTACAGTGTATGTGGAACCAACTGCTTACAGCACAGGTTACAGTGTATATGGAACCAACTGCTTACAGCACAGGTTACAGTGTATATGGAACCAACTGCTTACAGCACAGGTTACAGTGTATATATGGAACCAACTGCTTACAGCACAGGTTACAGTGTATATGGAACCAACTGCTTACAGCACAGGTTACAGTGTATATGGAACCAACTGCTTACAGCACAGGTTACAGTGTATATGGAATCAACTGCTTACAGCACAGGTTACAGTGTATATGGAATCAACTGCTTACAGCACAGGTTACAGTGTAAAGGGCAACAACTGCTTACAGCACAGGTTACAGTGTATATGGAACCAACTGCTTACAGCACAGGTTACAGTGTATATATGGAACCAACTGCTTACAGCACAGGTTACAGTGTATATATGGAACCAACTGTTTACAGCACATGCAGGGCTCGAAATAGAAAAAAAAAATTGGCCAGACAGTTTTTTATTTTTTGGCAGGACAAAAACATTTTGGTCTGCCATTTAGTATTTTTGACCTGCCACAAATGTACGATACAAAATGTGCATTTTCAACCTTTTTAGTAGCAATCACATTGTTAGGCCGTGCCAGGCGAAAAGAGACTTGCAGTATATGCTATCAGACGCATCTGGCTTTTTTACACTGATCCCGTACTCATCGAAATGATCACAAAGATGCCGGAAGTTAATATATGTTTCAATATTGTTCTGGGAATTGTTCCCCTCCATTTTTCCTGTCGTAGATTCGTCACAGAATCGTTCTGCAAAGCAAATTGCATGCACGCTAGCTTGGAAGCCCAAAATGCATGCTGGGTTATATTACAAGAGAACACCGCTGACCTGATGACCTGCGCCTGCACTGGCTGCATTGCACGCACGTACACTACCACCTTTGCACTGTTGTTTTCAGTTTACTTGCCAATATTTATATGTTCACGGAAAGGACTAGCGAATAAAGGAAAATGGTAAGCAAACAAAGTAAAACAATAAACTACAGTGGAGCAACATTTCCCCTGCCATTTTATTTTCCATTTGGCAGTTCAAAATTATTTTCGCCTGCCAGTGGTAAAATTTGACCTGCATTTTGGCCATTGGCAGGCCGCTATTTCGAGCCCTGACATGGTTACAGTGTTTGTGGAATCGGGGACGGCGCTTAAACGAGTAAATACGGTATCTTTATAGTACTCTAACTTTCCCTCAATTTCAGTTTCACTAGTGCTACACAGTGTCCCTTCCTGCTACAATAGTGAGTATGTTTAGTAGTATGTTCACATCATTACCATCCTAGCTTCTGATATCTTGTTATCAAAGATATATGCCACACAGTCCTTCAAGACCTCCAGCTTCCTGGTGTGTATGTACATATAGTGCTGTTGCCGACTGTAGGCTGTACTGCCGCACGGAACAATCTGTTGGTCTGGTTCGTTGACCTGGAAATGCTCAACATTGGCAGCCTCTTCCTTGATGAATTGATTGATGATTGTCGCATCGAGATGAGGGAATAATAGTTTCCGGCTGTTCTCCTTGTCCGCTTCACTGAGGGTACTTTGAATCTGGTTCTCTGATTGGTCAGATAAAGGTTCCTATTGAGGAAAATTGCATGTACGTCAGCACCACAGGAAGCCCAAACTACAAATGTCACCACCACAGGAAGCCCACACTACAAATGTCATCACCACAGGAAGCCCAAACTACAAATGTCACCACCACAGGAAGTCCAAACTACAAACATCACAACCACAGGAAGTCCAAACTACAAACATCACAACCACAGGAAGCCCGAACTACAAATGTCACCACCACAGGAAGCCCAAACAGCAAATGTCACCACCACAGGAAGCCCAAACTGCAAATATCACCACCACAGGAAGCCCAAATACCAAATACGAAAGTTATCTCACTTACATTTTCAAAGAGTTTTCCAGCAATATGTTGTATATTGGCCACGATATCAGCATCGATGTCAGATTCACTTGATATGACTTCATCAATCTCTGAACACATCTATGGAGACATCATTAATAGTTCAGTTAGTCAATCAAGTATTGCAGAGAGGCTCCAATCCTTAGTTCTTTCATTGGGGTGATTCGTAAATGTGTCTTTTAAATCCCATTGAAGTCTAAGGCTTCTGTCCTACATGTACACTGTACAGGAACTGCTCAAGTTCGAGTCATTTTCGTATGAGTGGGAAACCTACGGCACAGAGTCACGGTACGGAATCAAAGACATTCTATTCAACCAATCACAGCGCTCAAAGTCATCGCTCGACCAATCAGAATGCTTGGATACCACATGGTCACGTCATGGTACCGTCACTGCATGAACCATACTGTAACTACTTATTATGACTGTAACTACTTCCCATACATACTTTTTACTGTTAGGATCTTACCTGGTCAAACAGGTCACATGACCTATAGGGTGGTCCTCTGATAGCTATAAATGACGAGTAAGAGATGCTTTCCAGGAGCTGTAAACAAAACAAAGAACAGTACTTAAACAAAAAGTGTAAAAGGAGCCTACCCAGGGGTAAGACAATAACGTTGAGCACTACTGTAATTAATCTTTGTATCACCACATGAACATGTACATGAATATGCGACTAACAAAGATTGATTAAACAAATGAATTGATGTACATGTACCCCTGGACAATGTCCTTTTATACTGGAACTTTGTGTTTAAATAAATGTATTATTGTACCCCTGGGCAGTGTCCTTTTATACCAGACCTTCGTGTTTAAACAAATGTACTGTTGTACTTAACAAATAGAACAGCTTTTTCCGTGCTCCGTTCAGTAATACAGGAACGAAGGAAGTGACGAGAACAAAAGTATTATTGAGACCCCTGGCCAGTGGTCGTGCTCTCCACACTTCTTGAGTGCTCTCAGCACTTCCTGATGTACTGTTGTACTTAGCACAAATAGAACAGCTTTTTTCCGTGCCCCGCCGCAGGCCGCCCAGTAATACAGCACGAAGGAAGTGAGTAGAGAGCATGAAGTAGAAGTGTAGGGAGAGCACTCGCCATGGCTCGTGCTCTCCACACTTCTTGAGTGCTCTCAGCACTTCCTTATGCTTTGCTTGCTTACTGAACGGCCACACGGAAAAAAGACTGTTCTATTTGCTATATTATATGGACTATGGATGGACTATTGATGGACTATGGACTGGACTATGGAATGGGGTATGAAAATGAATACATGATTTATAAGCACCTTTTTTTTTTTTTTTTTTTTTAAAGAAATGAATAATATTTAGCGAGTTATGACCGAAAATTCAGAGATATTTGTAATTTCCTTTCATTGTACTGGGGTACGCGACTCTGATTTGTCTTCAACTATTTTCAGGTATCAAACCAAACATCTGTATTTTTAGCGTCATCTTATTTATTACTCCGGCCCAGGCCGTAGGCAGCCCGAGTTAGAAACAGCGTTTTCAGAGCGCGCGTATTTTCTTCGGCTCAAGAATGACGAAAGTATGCGACGTATTTAATCGTATCGAGTTTCAAGATTACTCAGCAGATAAGAACAAAACACACACACTGGGCAAAGTAGATTATGAATCTTAGTTTTGTGTACAACTTTCCATACGTATTATGTCTCTGAAGCTAGAGAGCAAGGGTTTGATTTTTCAGTAGATTTTGTTTAGATAGCTAATATCGCTTTGCTTGCTGCCTGACTTTCGAATGAAGGCGCATTGGGCGTTATCGGAACCTCTGACTATGCAACCTCAAGACGTATCATGTTCGTACTCATCCGTATCATAGTCTCCCTGTATAACTCGACTGTCACTGATTGTCATGACGTCAGAGAAATGATATTGTATTGAAGAAGATGTCCTTTTTTATATATCTCGTTGTACCGTAACTCGAACCCGAACTCAAACTCGTCCAAACTCGACGTTTCGGGATCTGAAGCTAGAGAGGGGGCCTTTTCACGAACTCATCAAAATCAAATCAATTTGAACTCAAAGTCAAAAGGTAATCAAATGAACTCAAAGTCAAAGGCAAATCAAATGAACTCGACACATACATGTATATACAGTCTCCCTCGTCACGCAACTGTCAGCTTGTCAGGTCTCTCCTCACGCAACTGACATTGTCCTTGTCATAAGCCCGAGTGTACGCTCATAGTTCAGCGTCGTGCTGATATAGAAAAGATGGATTTTTGGATAAAAAGACAAGAATTCGAGATATGACATTGCGAGGTCTGTTGTATTTTTGAATAATAAACAAGCTAGTGCCATGTCTCTACGCCATTCTTTATTCAGATGAAAGAAGTCTCTCAGAATTTTGGATCAACTCAAAATAAGAAAAATATGTTAAGAGTGCTTGATCGATGATACAATAGTTTGTTTACATAAAGCGCGCATTGCATCGAAACAGTAAATTTTATTCCTTGAAAACTCCTTTTATATCATAACTTTGTTAACTTTTTTGTCACCGTGTATAAGTCGACCCCCCGATTTTGAGGTACAAATCCTGACTTAAAAGGTCGACTTATACACGCTAATACTTAATGTAGTTCTAAACTACCACAAAATGATTGGGTTTTTATGAACTTTTATCTCCTACTCTCGAATCCATTCACAGTAGTTTTCTGGTACCGCCTTGCATGCATGCGTGTCACACACTCTCCTCAAGTAACACTACAACATTACACTTAAGTACTCACTTTGGAAAGGAATTCATCTCCCATCATGCCTCTTTGTTCAAGAAATCTTGTCTGAAAAAAATAAAAAAAACACTGTTTTCAGTTTTGGAATTTTTTTTAAATTTAAATTTTTTTTTATTCAATATTTCAACAGGAACATCCAGTTTACATGTAGCCTGGGGCTACAGGGGCAGATCCAGATTTTTTTAGGAGGGGGTGCACCATTTATGATCAGGACGTCCACAAACTCAAGCACCAATGCACCAAATGTAAGCTAACTAATTAAGACACATTAATAAAGTTTATTTTTTAATGCAATAACGCAGTAGATATCAGCTCATCCAGGGGGGGTGGGTTGCGCACCCCCTACACCCCTCCCCTAGATCCGCCCCTGGGCTAGTTTAAAAAGAGTCCTGTATAAAAGAATGTGATTACAAAATAGAAAGATACACTACAGTATATGCAAGTTACATATAATACAATGCATTACAAAATTCAACAGTATATGCTGTGATCTATCTTAAGCGCTGGAAATGATGCTTGGCCTTGGTCTTAAACTCCACCATCCACAAGATTAAGAGATGTCCAACAATATTGCACGACAACTTTTATTTGTCATACCGGCATACCGTATAAAGATACAGTATCAAAAGTATATACTTACTTTATTGAACGTAATAACAGGTTTGGGATGTATTCGTATCAAGGTGAGACACGATCTGTAGCCGGTGAAAATACGAGAAAGAAGTCTGATGAAGATAGCTCTGATTTCTTTATCCTGGCAAATGAACAAACTACATTAGTGTTTTATAGATTGAGGGATAAAACATAAAACAAGGGTTTTTAAGTGGTGAAAATCTGGAAAAAAATTGGTGACACTGACGTGATGAAAATGATTGATGCTAAATTCATGGTTGGAGATGATGGATAATGACAATGATGATGATGGTGATGGTAATGATGATGATGATAGTGATGTAATGCAGTTCTTATATACATGTATATAGCGCATTTCACAATGATGTGATAAATAATGATGATGATGTTGATACTTACTTACTATCATGATCACGGTGATGATGTTGATGATGATGATGTTGATGATGGGTGGTGGTGATGAAGATGATGATGGACAATGGTGATGACGTTGATGATGATGATGGGTGGTGGTGATGATGATGATGATGGACGATGGTGATGATGTTGATGATGATGATCGGTGGTATGTCTTTATGTTGTATTTCCTTGATTTCAGTGAAAATGCATTGATGATGATCGATGGTCTTCAAGGGACGTGAATTGAATGAGGTTGTTAATATAGATGGGAGCCAATCCATGTAAAGCCTTGATGATGATGGTGATGGTAATGATGATGGTGATGTAATGTAATGAGTTCTTATATAGTGCAGTTCTTATATTTCACAATCACGATAATAATGATGATGATGTTGATACTTACTATCTTGATGATGGTAATGATGTTGTTGATGATGATGATGATAAAGGGTGGTGATGATGTTGATGATAATGATGATGATGGTGGTGGTGATGATGATGATATGATGATGATGGGTGGCAATAATGACAATGATGAGCTTGATGATGATGATGGGTGGTGGTGATGGTGATGATGATGGGTGGTGACGAATGATGTTGATGATGGGTGGTTCGTGACGGCGATGGGTGATGTGAAAATGGTGAAGTGCTGATAGATTGGGTGGTGGTGATGATTTCAAACATTGATGTCAGTGCACGGGTGGTGGTGATGGTGATGATGATGATGATGGGTGGCAATGATGACAATAATGATGATGATGGGTGGTGGTGATGATGATGATGATGATGATGATGGGTGGTGGTGTATGGTGGTGGTGATGGTGACACAGGTGGTGGTGATGACATAGTCTGCATTGACCAACTGTGGATTCATGATCTACAACAACAAATGATTACATGACTGCATGGTGGTACATGAAATGACCTTTTTACCGATACGATGGCCATTTTGGTCTATTGTTTTGGCTAAATGATTATGGGGTGGTGGTGCAAATGTTGAAATGATGATGGGTGGAGTCGCATGATGATATGATGATTATGGGTGGTCACTCTGATGATAGTGTTGATGCAATAATGACTATCTACGATGTGTTGTGTGGTGATGATATGATGATGATGATCATTGACATTACCATACCTGTAGCGGTGGTTTTCATGTGCCAAAGGAGGCTGGCCAAACATAGCTTGCATTGGGCATCCCATAATTTGTCATAATTCAAGATGGCTACAATAACAAAACATCCTACCTGTGTGCAGACATGCTGCTTACATGAAATCTGAGGACAGACAGACATCCTGTCAGTGTTCGAAAGATGAAGTAGCGCTGATTTTGACAAATGAATGGAGGATGGAGACAGACATCATGCCCCAGTTGCTCGAAAGATGAACCAGCTAAGTCCTATCCAACGATTTAAAATTTGTAAGTTATAAGGTAATTTGTCGCTTGATAATAGTTGGTAAAGTAATTCGTAAGGTTTCGTCAAACGTAAATGTAAAAAGACTCGGAAAAAATACCGAGCCCAGACAGGAATTGAACCGGTGACCTCCTTATTGGATAACTGCATCAGTTTTATCCGTTGGGTAAGACTTATCCGGTGGATAGCACTATTCACCTTTCGTGCAACCGGGGCACGGTCAGTGAAATCGAAAGCACCCTTTTAAACGACTTTATTTTACAAGGGTAATACTAATTTAATTTTTGGGAGGAGGGTAGAAATCCTGAGGACCTAAAGAAAACCCCTTAAAACAAGGGAGAGAACGAAAGTGACTGTACTCACATACAGTGCCAAGTGCCAGGAATTCACCAATCCGACGCTAGAACTCACATGGTGTACTTCATGTTACTGTCACCAAAAAGTTCGGACATTTTCCGTGAATTGCCGTACAAACGCACTAACTTTTGTACAGTTTATCGACTTGATTTAGGTGTTCGATTCTTGAAATATTAGCAAAATCTTGTTTATCAACCTTATTTCTAGAGAATAGTTTTGCTAATATTTAGAGAATCGAAAAACTAAATCGAGTTTTAAACTGTACAGAAGTTAGTGCGTGGGTACGGCAATTCACAGACAATGTCCGAACTTTTTGGTGACAGTAACATGAAGTACACCACGTGCGTGAGCACTAGAGTCGAATCGGTGAATTGAATCAGGCACTACAGAGGTAAGAGGCGTCAACACTCGACTACTCATGTTATGTATCGCATGGTGCTCAAGGTAGTGGTATGTGTTATAAAAAAAAAAAAAAAAATAAAATAAATAAAATAAATAAAAAAAAAATAAAAAAAATAAAAAATAAAAATAAAAATAAAAATTTAAAAATAAAAATTTAAAAAAAAAATAAAAAAAAAAAAAAAGGTGTACTTACTAGGTTCAGTTCTCTTCGAGTTGCACCCATGAATGGCTCCGGTAACTCAGCCAAGTGTACGCTGTCTGGTATCGACACATGCCCACCATCTACATCTACCAGAATGACATCGGACTGGAAATAACCACACATTGAGTGAGTATCAATGATGTGGTGAGAACAACAGCCACGTCACTCGACTTCGTCTCGTTACTTCTTTGTTTATTATTATTATTTATAGGGATATTTAAATGGGTGGGGTAGATAGGTGTCTCCAATTAGTTTCTTGTAAACTAGAAAACATGACACGTTAATAAAGTTATTATTATAATTCGTCTCGTGTCATACTTCTTTGTTCTCACCACATTTTGACGTCATCTGTGCATCTATAAGAGTTCAGATGCACAAGAAAATGGAATCGATAGTCTGCACTTACCAAGTCTGGTATATTGTCCTTATAGCTATCGTGTACACCCATAATGAAGGGCGTCGGCGCACTGAGGAAGTCCAGTAGAGCGGCAGGAAGAATTGGGATATATACATAACTAGAACAATAAATAATGTCAATAGGAAGTCCAGTAGAGCAGCAGGAAGAATTGGGATATATACATAACTAGAACAATAAATAATGTCAATAGGAAGTCCAGTAGAGCGGCAGGAAGAATTGGGATATATACATAACTAGAACAATAAATAATGTCAATAGGAAGTCCAGTAGAGCGGCAGGAAGAATTGGGATATATACATAACTAGAACAATAAATAATGTCAATAGGAAGTCCAGTAGAGCGGCAGGAAGAATTGGGATATATACATAACTAGAACAATAAATAATGTCAATAGGAAATTTCATTTAATGACAATTATTTGTCACTTTATTTGACTTGTTCTTGGATTATTATCTTGTATTTGACCTGGGACTTTTCCTCAAACTAGTTCTCGATGATGGTGATGACGATCATGGTGGTGGTGATGATGGTGGTGATACTACTGCTGCTGATGTTGGTGATGGCAATGATGATGATGATACCAATAGGTGTTCTATCAACTGGACATTATGATGATGATGATGATGGTGATATACATATATATTTGTTACATTTTTGTTCACGTTCACGTTTTAACGAGCTTTGTAGCTCCTAGGTGATTACGTGGTGAAATAAATTATTATTATTATTATTACTATATAGTTATTGGGACAAAATCACAGCACATGCATAGCATTCCACAATAGATAAATTTATATCACTCTCAATATTCAAAATATTCGGTTAAAATCAGCGTCTTTGAGCTAATTTGAACTCCATGCCACTGTAGTTGCCTCGGTAGCTCAGTGGGTAGAGCACCTGTCATGAAATCGGGGTGTCGTGGGTTCGAATCCCGCTCGAGGCGTCTGTTTTTTTCCGAACATTTGTACTGTATATTCTCCATTAGTTTACATTCCATACAATATTCAAAAACATGAATATTTAACAATTAGACTACAAATTCGAGTTTTCTATGAGTCGATAGTCAATGAGGCGCATAGCGTCGAGTGGACTATTTGAACTCATAGAAAACGAGAACGAGTAGACGTCTGATTGTTTTAGTAGAAACCAACTAGCATACTACCTTCGAATTTGTAGCAATATTTATTGATTTTTCGCTTTGTTTTTGTTCAAAACGCCGGCGTTTTCGCTACTCACTATCAATCACTCAATAGATAGTGAGTACGTTAGCCAATCAGATTGCAGGATTCGTGATAGTATGCTATTGTAGTTGTTTCTACTAATTTTAAAATAATATAGAGGGTTTGCACGAACACGTGCCGGCAGCCATGACAAGGGGGCAGGATAAAGGAATACCTTTCCCTAAGGAATTAAATTATTTCACATGTAAAATGATTTTATTGTTCCTGCCCCCTGTCATGGCTGCTGATCGTGCAAACCCTCTATTGCAATCACTTCGACAACGATATGCGCATATGCTACACAGGTAACCTTCGAATGCCTTACCTAAATTTAAGTGGATACATAAGGGCTAGCATTGCTCTTGTAGCATTTGTTAGCAGGAAATAACTACTGGAGATGAACAGAATCTTGTTTTCTGTGACTGCCGCACAAAATAGTGACAACATGTTCTGAATTCCTGGAGAGAAAATAAATTACAAAGTTTATTCACGGACGTCAACTAGTGTCGTTATGAACATTATTCGTCAGTGCGTGCGCTGTTGCCCTCACATTCAATCTCCCGTCGTCCTCACTCCCGTCCTGGATCTTAAGGTCCCTAATATCACCTTATTAATTATGTAAGCAATTATATTCTTAATATTACATTGTATTATTATACATATACACAATTTACTAACCTATTTGTTGGAACAGCATGGAGACACTTTTGTGTGTGACTGGGATGGTTTCAGACACTGGTGGACACAGAGTCTGTCTATCGCCAGCTCCGATGGAAAACGTCAGCTTTGGTCCCCCTGGGGGTGGTACTTTGACAAAACCAAGAATGGACCCAACAAGTTTTTCGAGAAGCGTGTTGTTGCCGGATAAAAATGAGAGGTAGATGGTCTTGAGACAGTTCTGGGAGAAGGAATAAACAACAACAACTTCAGACATATTGATGACACCGACAACTATGATGATCACTGATGATGATGATGACTATCATTGCAGGATTGACAATGATTATCAGACATACTGAAGACACCGATAACAATGATGATGATTGATGATGACGATGACAATCATTGCAGGATTGACAATGATTATCAGACATACTGAAGACACAGATAACAATGATGATGATTGATGATGATGATGACTATCATTGCAGGATTGACAATGACTATCAGACATACTGAAGACACCGACAACTATGATGATGATTGATGATGATGATGACAATCATTGCAGGATTGACAATGATTATCAGACATACTGAAGACACCGATAACAATGATGATGATTGATGATGACGATGACAATCATTGCAGGATTGACAATGATTATCAGACATACTGAAGACACCGATAACAATGATGATGATTGATGATGACGATGACAATCATTGCAGGATTGACAATGATTATCAGACATACTGAAGACACCGATAACAATGATGATGATTGATGATGACGATGACAATCATTGCAGGATTGACAATGATTATCAGATGTACTGAAGACAGACAACTATGATGATGACTGATGATGACGATGACAATCATTGCAGGATTGACAATGACTATCAGACATACTGAAGACACCGATAACGATGATGATTGATGATGACGATGACAATCATTGCAGGATTGACAATGATTATCAGACATACTGAAGACAGACAACTATGATGATGATTGATGATGACAATCATTGCAGGATTGACAATGACTATCAGACATACTGAAGACACCGATAACGATGATGATTGATGATGACGATGACAATCATTGCAGGATTGACAATGATTATCAGATGTACTGAAGACAGACAACTATGATGATGATTGATGATGACGATAACAATCATTGCAGGATTGACAATGATTATCAGACATACTGAAGACACAGATAACAATGATGATGATTGATGATGATGATGACAATCATCTTGGGATTGATAATGATTATGATGATGGGAGAAATGATTATGATGGGCAACAGCTGTTTATAAGTCTACTGCTAATAAGTCTGTTTATAAGTCTATAAGTGTTCACTCGGCGGGCTTCAGCGATGAGCCTTCGGTTTCCTCAGCGGCATAGAGCGCATGTGCCTTGGTACCCAGTTGCCGATTTGTGGCATTAAGAAAAATAATGCCCATTTCTCAACTCAGCGTGCCACAGGCACAAACATTTCAGGGCATATATCTCAAGCGATATTTCTTCATTATAATACAGTACAATTACATTAATACCTTAAGAACATCAAAGTATGTAACCCTGGATACCAGACATAAGCATTTAGGGGCATATACTTCCAGTGATATTTCTTCATTATTGACGGCAATTCCAGGGGTCGCTCCATCGGGTATGGTTCTGACTGACGACGAATCGGAGAGGCTTTGTGTTCCTGTCACATTGCGTTGGTGTGGTACGTATGGCTCAAAGAAGGTAAAGCATGCACAGTAACGATGATCACCATCGACGTCCGTTAGGACAGCCACAAAGAAGGTGTGGGGCTTGGAGTAGTGGGATGTTTTCCATCCACCTGGTTGACAGAACTACAAAACATAAGTTAGAGGTGTCTGTCTTATAGAGGTGTCTGTCTTATAGAGGTGTCTGTCTTATAGAGGTGTCTGTCTTATAGATGTGTCTGTCTTATAGAGGTCTGTCTTATAGAGATGTCTGTCTTATAGAGGTGTCTGTCTTATAGAGGTGTCTGTCTTATAGAGGTGTCTGTCTTATAGAGGTGTCTGTCTTATAGAGGTCTGTCTTATAGAGGTTTGTCTTATAGAGGTGTCTGTCTTATAGAGGTGTCTGTCTTATAGGTGTCTGTCTAAGAGAGAATTTGCAATAAAACAGCATCGATTACACAAAGGTGTCTGTCTTAGAAGTGTTTGCCTTAGAGGTGTTTGTATTAGGTGTCTTGGCTTAGAGAGAGAGGATGTATAACAGTGAAGCAGGGACCAGTCAAAGGTGTCTGTCTTAGAGAGATAATTTATAATAGAACAGTGCAGCAGGGACCAGACAAAGTGTCTGTCTAAAGGCTGATTTAGACGGCACGACTTTTGCCTACAACTGTCGCACACAACTTGCTTACGACTTGACTTACGTACCATTTACACAGCTACAACTTTTAGCTCACGACACTACAAAATCGTGTACAACTTGTTCGGTTTGGATTTTGCCGCTCGAGTATCCTTGTTAAAATAATCTTTGTGGCGGCATCGATACAATACTCCTCCTCGCCCCACAAGGTTACAAGTTTTTCGATGTCTTCCTCTAACCATTCTTGTTTCACTTTCTTGGAAACTGGAGCTTTGTTTACATTGTCCGCCATTTTAAAGTCAAATACCTTCCCCGCGCTACCCCCATCGGCAAAATTGTTTCAAGATACGCCATTTTTTTACCTTTTTTGGCTACGACTGTCGCAGGGTTTTGAAACATGATTCAAAACCCCTACAACTTTTTTCGTGTTGTGTGCAACAGTCGTGAGCAAGTTGTAGGCTGATTTACACGAAACGATTCGTGCCGTAAGTAAGCGCGAGCAAGTTGTGTGCGACAGTTGTAGGCAAAAGTCGTGATAAGCAGAGAATATGCAGCAGAAAGAAAGAGAGAAAGACAGAAGTGTAGTAGAGAACCACAAAGTTAAATACATGTAAGGAAACATTCAGAAAACAAATTACAGTAGAAACAAAATTTCAAACAACAATTTTAGCAGACCTGTATAGATGTTATTTCTAATATAATTTGATATTCTGACAAACAGGAAAAAACAAATTGATCCCAGGGAATTTAAAAGAACATTGATTATCAATTCAAAAACAGTTTCTTTAATCAATAATTCCTATATCAATGTATATATTGAGGTTACTTAGAGTCAAAGTTAAAAACACATTAAAAACTACACGTCAAAGTTATGTAGAAACATGTGGAAACAGAGCACCGGTTGATGTTCAAATGGTTTCAATTTCTGTCATTTCTTGAGCCATGAGACCTTCAAATTCAGTATTTTGAACTTCAAGGCTTCAAATTTCGTGTAGAAAGTTTATGTGGGGGTCAAAAGAGCTCTGTTCTTCTTCATTTTTATCTTTACATCACGAAGATGTTTACAAGAACTGGAGTGCATTGTAGTACAAAGTTCGTACTTTCATCTATTCAATGTCGCCAAACGACAATGCTAACTACGTCTACAGATCACTTTTGAAAGCCGGATTGATACTTAAAGAGATAATAAACTCATTTGAGACTCAAACTAAAGGAATGTATGAAGAAATAAGGAGTTTTAGACACGATTTTGATGCTACATTCATTGAATTGGAGAGTTTCGAGTCAGTTTTTGTTTAATCTCTTCGTCCCGTATTTTTACAAACTGCTGAAGCTTTAACCATCAAACCCTTACCAGTTCTATTCCTTCTGGGAAAGCCACATCTTTGCGGTCTGCTGCTGGGAATCTTTGCAGAACCTTTCCTTTGAATTCGTTACCTAAAAAGAAAAAATCAAATGAAAGTCGACTGAATTTTTCACACATTTTGAGTTGAAACTGCAGATATTCAAGCAAAAGAAGCCATTTTTCAGCTCGTGGGCTTTCGTTGTCTAGTTGTTACCTAAACCTGAGTCTTTGTCGATGCCAACGACGGCAAAGTACTCGGCAAGACGAGACATTTCTCCACCAACAAGTCATGTAGGAAGCAATCCACCCTCATTTTCAGACGCCATGTTGGATGCTTTTATGCGCATGATCAGGTTTTGTACTCGAGCCCATCCCTCGAGACTCGAAGCTCGCGGGACGCATCCGGGTTTACAATGAAAACGGGAGGAAGGAAGAAGAAGGAAGAAGGAAGAAGGGAAGAAGGGAAGAAGGGAAGAAGGGAAGAAGGGAAGAAGGGAAGAAGGGAAGAAGGGAAGAAGGGAAGAAGGGAAGAAGGGAAGAAGGGGAAGAAGGAAGGGAAGAAGGGAAGAAGGGAAGAAGGGAAGAAGGGAAGAAGGGAAGAAGGGAAGAAGGGAAGAAGGGAAGAAGGGAAGAAGGGAAGAAGGGAGGGAAGAAGGGAAGAAGGGAAGAAGGGGAAGGGAAGAAGGGAAGAAGGGAAGAAGGGAAGAAGGGAAGAAGGGAAGAAGGGAAGAAGGGAAGGGAAGAAGGGAAGAAGGGAAGAAGGAAGAAGGGAAGAAGGGAAGAAGGGAAGAAGGGAAGAAGGGAAGAAGGGAAGAAGGGAAGAAGGGAAGAAGGGAAGAAGGGGAAGAAGGGAAGAAGGGAAGAAGGGGAGAAGGGAAGAAGGGAAGAAGGAAGAAGGGAAGGAAGAAGGGAAGAAGGGAAGAAGGGAAGAAGGGAAGAAGGGAAGAAGGGAAGAAGGGAAGAAGGGAAGGGAAGAAGGGAAGAAGGGAAGAAGGAAGAAGGGAAGAAGGGAAGAAGGGAAGAAGGGAAGAAGGGAAGAAGGGAAGAAGGGAAGAAGGGAAGAAGGGAAGAAGGGAAGAAGGGAAGAAGGGAAGAAGGGAAGAAGGGAAGAAGGGAAGAAGGGAAGAAGGGAAGAAGGGAAGAAGGGAAGAAGGGAAGAAGGGAAGAAGGGAGAAGAAGGGAAGAAGGGAAGAAGGGAAGAAGGGAAGAAGGGAAGAAGGGAAGAAGGGAAGAAGGGAAGAAGGGAAGAAGGGAAGAAGGGGAAGAAGGGAAGAAGGGAGGGAAGAAGGGAAGAAGGGAAGAAGGGAAGAAGGGAAGAAGGGAAGGGAAGAAGGGAAGAAGGGAAGAAGGGAAGAAGGGAAGAAGGGAAGAAGGGAAAGAAGGGAAGAAGGGAAGAAGGAAGAAGGGAAGAAGGGAAGAAGGGAAGAAGGGAAGAAGGGAAGAAGGGAAGAAGGGAAGAAGGGAAGAAGGGAAGAAGGGAAGAAGGGAAGAAGGGAAGAAGGGAAGAAGGGAAGAAGGGAAGAAGGGAAGAAGGGAAGAAGGGAAGGGAAGAAGGGAAGAAGGAAGAAGGGAAGAAGGGAAGAAGGGAAGAAGGGAGAAGGGAAGAAGGGAAGAAGGGAAGAAGGGAAGAAGGGAAGAAGGGAAGAAGGGAAGAAGGGAAGAAGGGAAGAAGGGAAGAAAGGAAGAAAGGAAGAAAGGAAGAAAGGAAGAAAGGAAGAAAGGAAGAAATTTTATTTTTAATGCCATTTCTCCTGTGTCAGACTTTATGCACTCAAATTTTGCCATTTTAGTAATAACGAGCTGCTCTTTTCATTTCTGGAGTTCATTTTGACACTGCTGTTCAATTTATGGGAGTTAGGGTCACACGACCTCTTAGTGCAAGAGGCCTATTCATTCATTGTTTATGGCTTGTGATACAGTAAAAACCAGCATATAAGAAACTGCGGATTAAGAACCTCCAGGCTGAAATTTAGCCAATTAAGCACCCAATATATAAGAACCAGTTCAGCCTGACAAATGAAGCAGGTTCTTATGAGAAAAATAACTAAAGCTCAGAACACACAGGTACAGTCGGTGCTGAATATTCAGAAATATTATATTTACTGTACAGTTGGGTTGTTAATGTTTAGTGTGAATATTAGACCTTTCAGGGTCAATAGTTCACTAATTAAAACAAATTGTAAGGAAATACACCATATCAGGAACAAAATGTTTTTTTTTTTTGCCCTGTAAATTATAAGAACCTGTTAAGAACCTATTCAGCCTGATTTCTCACTAGACACCCAATATATAAGAACCATTTCAGCCTGACTTGGAAAAATAGGGGTTCTTTTATGCGGGTTTTTACTGTACTTTGTGAAATGAAATGGGGGGGAAAATATAAAAAATAACGAAACAAAATATTTTGCAAAGTATAACACACGAGCCAGATAAGAATCCTTCCATGATGGAAGGGTTAGTTCTCGCCGTTATATCACATTTTAAAGCCATTTCATAAAAGTGATACTTTGCAAAATATTTCGTTTCGTTTTGCAAAGTATAACAAGTCTTTTTCATTTCGTTTCGCAAAGTATCACAAGCCATTGTTTATCCATTGTATTTATTTCAGTGATTCAGACAAAAACTTTGAACACTCATCTCATTTTATTCACAACAAATCTGCCAGACACTAATGAGAGATATCGCACTGTACCAGACACTCCTCAAACTCATTTATAATTCATGAGGACTAAACAAAGGAAGGTTTGAAAATATGTTCTCATACTCATTAATTATTCATGAGGTAACCAGCCAACCAGGTGCCCTCAATTTGGTCACATGATGGACCTGGATACCCCGGAAAGTACTGGCGAGAGTAACTGGAAATGTTTCCAGTTACTGGAAAAATTTCCAGTTACTCTCCCCAGTACTTATCATGAGACGATTCGTCTCTCACGGCTGTACAAATGTACATGAGTTCTTATCCCTCATATAACAATCATCGAGATCTTGGACAGAGTAGAGGCAATACCACTCTGTCCGAATTCGCTTTAATCTGAAAGGAGGTTCTACTTCATACTACTCAGGAGTCCAACACATGTGGGATACGATGTCCTCGACTCTGCGCATGAGCAGAGCATATGCAAAGACCGGAATTCTTGCTTTTCTGGGCTAAAACCTTGGAACTCTTTATTTATTGCCTTTAGGCCATTGCATGTAATAATAATTAATGAGTATGAGAAGTCGTTCCAAAACCTCGAATTCGGACTAGACGGCTTCGGCTTCGCCTCGGACTGGAAACCCCGTCTAGTCCTCATTCTCGACTTTGAAACATTACATCTTAAATACAAATGTAGCATCTAACTTGGTCAACTTTAACTTTCTCCAAGAATTATTAATGGTTTGTGAAGCTGTATCAAACACCAAGAAGTGGGTTGAAAATAATGATGTGCAGCCAAGTTTTTTTAACCGAGTTCGAGGTGTTTGGAAATCAACACTCTTTCTTGTGTTTGATCGATTACATCACTACTACAATATACATGTTATCCTTGAACATCTTGCACGACTTCCTTCTTGAAAGCATCCTCCAACACCAAAAGAGCCTGAACTGCCATCCTTTTGACATCAATACTGTCATCTTTCTCCATCAAGTCTTTCAACCAGTTGTGAATCTCAAATACTCCGTCACTGCATTCACTTAGGAGTAGAGCAATGGGGACACTCGAAAAAACCATGACCAATGCAAACACTAGCACTTGACGAACAGTGGGCTCGCTGTGGTATCGCAGCGCCCACGAAAATTCAATGAGTGCCACGCCCATGTTGTGTGCTGTTGGGGCACCCTTTGCAGAGTGCACGACGACACCTAAGGTGTAGATAAGCCGACCGAGCACGAAGCTGTCATCTCCTAGAAGATCCAACGTGCTCTGCTTGTGGTCAAAGTTTTTCATCAGCGAGTAAAAGAAATGGCCTGCGACTTGGGCGAACTTGTTGGCTACAGGCTTTGGTTGTGCCTTGGATGGTCCTTTCGCAAACCGTCGGGTCTTCTTTTCGATTCTCTCTTGAATGACTTTTTGCCATTCTGGAATCCATTCCACATTTGTATGGCTGTGTTCTCCTGGTGGCAAGAACCGCTTTGAAGTGGCCTTCTCCTGTGTCATCTCAATGGGCTGCGAAAGCTGTTGCGCACTCACTGCCAGGACATCCAAGATGTCAAGACGCTGAATGATACAATAGTTGGCCCCATAGAATTCCTCAGTTAGATATGTAGCAACGGCTACTGGGCAGCGAGTTGTTATGGCAACCATAGCCTTTTGTCTGAGGGTCAAATAATCTTCAGTGGTGAACTGGTCTTGAAGGTAGAGCAGTATTTTTATCAGCTCTAAGCACACTTCGTCTAGATCGCTCGGATGTGAGCATACTAGCTTCTCAAGGGTTTTCAAGGCTGCTTCGAATCTTTCCATGTCTTTAGCTTCAGTCAGTGCTTCTATGCATTCTCTCAAGTGACGAGGAGGCTTTGGGCCTTCAAATTCCTCTTCATCCAGGTCATATGGCTCCAAATCATCATCATCATCATCATCAGGCTTTTTGACACCCTTCTGACTCACACTCGTTCCTTCACCACTTTTCACAGAATGCAAATTCTCCTGTTTTTTAGATGTTTTCTTTCCTGGTTTGGAATCAGATTTTTTAATCAGTTCAGACTTGAGTCCCTTGGACAAGTCCTTGATGAGCAAACTGTCATCATCGTCATCGTATTCGAAAGACAACTTTTCTGCATTCGGTTCAAGTACAGAGGTTACGCACTCGGCAACGATCATGCCAAGACGTCTGGCCTTGTGCTCAGGACTTTCGAGATGGTTTTGAACACCAGTCAATAACTTCTTTAAAACCTCGTGCTTGTGTTTTTCTCTTTCATCGTTACCAAGGTAACCAATTATATGAACTATGGCACAGCTAATATAGACATGCTGGTCATAAGGCGTATGCAGAATAGCACTGCTGTTGCTCCAACTATCAAATAACTTTCCTAGAGTTTCGATCAAGAGGTGTCGACGCTTACACCCCGAAAGATACCCGATGATATTCCCCAAAATCTGGACATCTGTGTAATATCGTAGTAAAATAAACTTTGTCGTCAGTAGGAATTTCAGTCTTGAGTTTGTTAAGATATCATCACCAAGCAACTTTACAATAACTCTAGGACTACTAGCTTCTCTAAGCAAGTTTTCAACCACGGGTTCCAACTCATGGTCCGAAATTCCCGTCACCAGTTTCTGACAGATGCGAGACCAGAGTGGACTTGTGGAGGTCCATCTCTCGAACTGAGGAAGAAGAACAACTAGTATGGTCTTCCCGTGTCCAGCAATACAGATTCGTCCAATCAGATCACTCAAAAATGACAGAGTAACGGCTTCTTTAGAATTTGAAGCTAAGCTTGCATGAATGAGTTCCAACGCTTCTTGAAATTGCCTTGCCACTTCAGTGAAAAATGCTTCAGGGTAGAAAACTGATTTTGATTTCAGTCTTAATTTATTGGCGACCCTTTCGGGTAACGACACAAGAAATGTTACAGTCTGACTCGAGTTGAATTTGTGATGACCATTTTTGCTGTTTTCTAGTAAACCTTGGCCTCCTTTATGGCAGTTTTTAACAAACAAATCAACCAATCTCTTCGAGATGATGAACTTCTCCAATAATGAGATGATAACTTTGACGTTCTGGGACTTCAAAGTCTGCGATAATGCGCCCATAAGGACAAGAAAGGACTCACAAGAGGGACCTTCTACAAAGAACGTCTCCAACTTCTTCTCGTGCAAGGCGTCTAAGGACGAGAGGAATTCAACTGCTGGTTCGCAAAGTAGCAGATCTGCACATCTGACAAAATGCTGCTTTGCGAAGTCTGCTTTTATGAAGTTTTTCTCGCTGGAAGAGAAGTCCAATGTTGGCAAAACTCCCTCAGACAGAACGTCCAACAATGAGCCCAGGGACTCTTGAATATCGTCCAGATTTCTGGCACTTGAGATTCTCTTTTGATGATCTCGAATAAAACTTTGTAGTTCACACGACAGGGAAAAGTTATCTTCCATTTTGAAAGAGAAATGTGACGCTAAAAGTCTAAACTTTGCTTCTTCACGTCCGCCATTTTGATTTTCATGAGAGGTCCTGGTTACTAGTACCCAGGTTCTGTCTCCATCGTAACGGCGTCGTAGAATATTCGGTAAGCGTCGGGTAAAACATCGGGTAGACATCGGTAAGTGGTCGAGAACTGACAGAAAGGGGGACAACTCACTATAAGTTAGGGTGAGGGTCCCGGGGAGGGAGGGGGGTTTGGGTGACGGGAGGTGCGAATGAGGATATATAAATAAGAACCCCCAAAATCCCCTTGAACCAAAATGAAACCCCCCAAAAATCCCATGCTGAATTTTGAACTACAAAAATACCCAAAAAGGATTATATTATAATAATGAACCACAACAGTGCACAACGGTACAAAATATAGTTTGAGCTTAAAAATAGGAAAAACATTGAATAATGAAAACAATCGGCATGGTTTAATTAGCACTTAGATTTCATTATTCCTGTTGTATTGGATCGTCGAGGGGTTCCTTAAGGTATCAGGGTACCCCAAAAAAACTTTCAAACCACCGGTTTTGATTTTTTTTGATAATCAAATCAAATTGTTTTTATTATCTACCATCTCAAATATTTTTTTCCTAAAAAGTTAGAATCAAAAAACGAATTTTGGATTTCATAACGAGGCAGCTCTGCTAGCAGGGTATGTTTCAGTATGATACAAATTTTACTTGATTTAAATTTAATTATTTTTTATAGAATGCAGAAATCAATCATTATTATTATGCTAATTACAAATGACAAATAATTACAATATATATAAGATTTGAAAACCATGCCGATTGTTTTCATAATATATATAAGATTTGTTATATTAGAACTCTTCTAAATTATCTACATTTTAAAAGGTAGAACAACATGTAAAATATTGATGGATATTCATTATACTAGTATTAAAACACACACTAATAATAAATTATTATTCATTACTGCTGAGCCGTAGTCGCCAGTATGGTTGGTCCGGTTTTAACCGGACCACTTTTCGAATCAAACAGTTTCAATTTATTTACATTTTTAATTATTTGGATATTTTTTTATGAAAAACAAAGCTTGAAAACCGGACCACTCAAAAACTGGCGGCTACTGCCATGTACAAAATGGACAGTTGATCAGTAAGGTGGCAGCGTAAGCAGTCACAAGAATTGAAAGTCGCAACTTTTTTTCCTCAAATTTTACTCCGCTAGGAAGAGCTGAAGTTCAATCGTGAAAAGGTGTATAAAGTTTATGTTACATATAAATTGAAGGGCTCCATGCAAGAACAGAGTAAGTGACTTGTGATCAAAACCCAAATTCTCCTTTGAAACTCATAGAATCTCAAGGAGAATTTAGATTTTGATCAAATATCACTGTTTTACTCTTGCAGGGAGCCCGGCTTGATCATGCAGTGTCTTGTAAAAATTACTGTTCAAATATATAAAATGTTTATAAAGGATAAAGTGAGGAGTTGCTGGAAGTAGTCGAATACTTGCGATACATCATAGATGGTGTCACCCCAGGTCTGACTTTATTGGAGTTATGAACTTGGTATCGCTTACGATGCTCCCTCCGTTGATAACAAATGAATGGACACACCATCAACGTCATTTCATACTTGTAGTCGTTACAGTAGTTTGCAAGAAGCAATGCTAGTGAGGCCCCAAAGCAGTACGTCAGAATCTCGGTCACTCCGTCGACAATCTCATGGATACTATCATGTTGGCTGTTGTCGAGAAGAAGAAAGATGCATCTTGGGATCCAGAATAAGATGAAACTGAAGAGAACTTTGATAACAACTCTTGCCCATGAAGCCTCTTGGGATAGCGTGGGTGCATCACTGTAATCCAGATTCTTCACCTTTCGTCCACTGACATCCACTGAGCGGAAATGATTCGCTCTTGCTTTGGTGATGCGGCAGTGAAGAACGAGCATGAACATGACTGGGATGAGGACTTCGATGGTGACAAAGCAGTAGATAAACGGTCGGCTGTAGATGCGGCTTAGCTTGCAATCCCATAAAGGTTCAGCCATCTTCTTCCCAAGTTGAGCTGGCGCGAACGACAGCACTGCAGCCAAACCCCAAAACAACGCAATCACTCCAAAAGCTCGGCACGGGGTCGCCATCTTCGTGTACGTCCCCGATCTTGGAATCGAGAAATACCGGTCGATGCTCATAGCCGCCAAAGAAAACACAGTCACAGTACAGCAGAACACAAACATCCCGCTGTATATCTCGCAGAGATTCGAGCGCTCAATCCATGCAGGTTTATCAAGGAAGCTCACAATACGTACAGGCAGAACCGAGACGGCCATGAGAAGATTCCCAAACGCGAGACTCATGATGTAGCAGTGCGCCGTCATGTGAAGTTTGGAGCTTTTATTCCTCACAACAGCGAGGAGAACAATGAGGCTACCGAAGACAGTAAAACACATGACGATGACAAACGCCGCCGCAGTGACGACATCGCTAGGATTCGAAGATAAAGCATTCAAGATCGCTGCAGATCTGTTGGAGGTAGTTCCAGTGAAAGGATCCATGATTTCAAAGTTAGTTTTTCTTGATTCTAGAGTCAAAACAAGACGTCAAACTCCAAACCACAACTCCAAATCACATTCCTTTCGCGATCAGATAACAACGATTGCGTTGTTTAAAGTTCCTTGTAAATTTCCTTCGGATTCACGATCAAAGCTTCGAAAGAACGTTCGATCGATCGTTGGATAGACTCACTCTGAACTTGTAGCAATATTTGGGTATTTGTATGTTTTTTAGGCCAAAAGACAGAGCGATATCATTTGTACATCTGCAACGCCAACGACGCGACGATATAATCCACAAGGCATTCAAGTTGCTATGACAGCTATGTCAACGACCAGACACAAAAGATGTTAGTTTCCGGGGATCAAAGATCTTTGAGACGTCATTTCCGGTCTTGTGAGAAGTGTTCGACTGCAGAGGGACTGTGTGTTTGTCGACTAGTGTCATTTGAAGGCAGATAATGAGATTACTGCAGTAAAAAAAGACTTGTAACAGCTGATTGAAACCAAACAATATTAAATTCATGAATAAAAGTATTGTTGTTTTTTTTGCATTGCATGCTGGGTCAAGCGGAAGTTACAAGTGGTCACCCGCTACTTCCCTTTCATTTCCTCGTATTCTTCTATTCCCATTCATTTCGACTTTGGAATGGAAGACAAAGGGGACGGAGGTGGATTGACAATGGGAACACTTACGGGCTAAAGAAAACTGGTTGGTAATAACGGGGTGCCCGTAATAGTCTCAAGAGAATATATGATTGTCGCATTTAAAACGGGGTGGTCGTACTAACGAGGTGGCCGTATTAACGAGGTGGTCGTACTAACGGGGTGGCCGTAATGACGGGATGGTCGTATTAACGAGGTGGTCGTACTAACTGGGTGGTCGCATTAACGGGGTGGTTGTATTAACGGGGTGGTTGTATTAACGGAGTGGTCGTATTAACGAGGTGGCCGTACTAACGGGGTGGTCGTACTAACTGGGTGGTCGTATTAACGGGGTGGTCGTACTAACTGGGTGACCGTAATGACGGGGTGGCCGTATTAACGGGGTGGTTGTATTAACGGAGTGGTCGTATTAACGAGGTGGCCGTAATAACTGGGTGGTCGTATTAACGGGGTGGTCGTACTAACTGGGTGACCGTAATGACGGGGTGGCCGTATTAACGGGGTGGTTGTATTAACGGGGTGGTTGTATTAACGGAGTGGTCGTACTAACGGGGTGGCCGTACTAACGAGGTGACGGATGCATATATTTCGGTCGATATATCGCGCTTCAGTCCACTTGTTCTCAGCCACATGACCTGTGAACATTTTAAACGCGCTTTATTGAACCGTACAGCGGGCCATGCCGGAAAATCATTAATTATTTATAAAGAAAAATCACAGTATTCAACGACTATTAGGTCACTATATACCACTGTTTAAAAATTTTGTAGGGCATTTGACAGTGTTTTGGTATCAAAGATTTTCACAGGCATATTGTTATATAGTAATCATGACGTTAAGACGTTCAATCCGCTCCGTTTTCTTGGTAATTTTCGTTTGTGGGCTGACGTTTGGATTCAGGAATACATTTGCCAAATCTCTCCAAGGTGAAAGTACTTTTATTTTATTTATTTTATTCTCGGTTTATCAAGATATATTCTTTCACGTCAATGGTTCACGGTTACAGATCGATGTAGTTATAGGGCTAATTCGCGTTCTTGAGAGAGATGTGATATTTTTGTGATACCCGAGTGAACTTCACTACTTATGAAAGCGGTACATGTGACAGTTGTTCTGTAACCATGAACCATGAATTTGGCGTTAGCAAATGAGAAATTCAAATTAAGAAAGGAAAAGAGAAAGGCAGGACTAAAGGAAAGAAAGAATGAACGAACGAAAGACCAAAGAAAGGAAGGAAGAGAGAGAGAGAGAGAGAGAGAGAGAGAGAGATCAGAGAGAAAGAGAAACAAGGATCGAAGAGCAGTCAAGGGAGTAGGGACTTGAGTTACACTTGATATCTCTTTACATGTCTTCCTTGCTTGCCAAATATGTGCCTCCTTCCTTCCTTCCTTCCTTCCTTCCTTCCTTCCTTCCTTCCTTCCTTCCTTCGTTCCTTCGTTCCTTCCTTCCTTCCTTCCTTCCTTCCTTCCTTCCTTCCTTCCTTCGTTCCTTCCTTCCTTCCTTCCTTCCTTCCTTCCTTCCTTCGTTCCTTCCTTCCTTCCTTCCTTCCTTCCTTCCTTCCTTCCTTCGTTCCTTCCTTCGTTCCTTCCTTCCTTCCTTCCTTCGTTCCTTCCTTCCTTCCTTCCTTCCTTCCTTCGTTCCTTCCTTCCTTCCTTCCTTCGTTCCTTCCTTCCTTCGTTCCTTCCTTCATTTCTTCCTTCCTATTTTCCTTTCTTTCTTCCTTTCTTCCTACCTTCCTTCCTTCCTTCCTTTCTTGTTTTCTACCTATTTTCCGTCCTATATTCCTACCTTTCTTCCTTCCTTCCTGCAAGGTATGTTGAAAGAGGGCATGATACCCGCGCTTCAACAAGTGCGAATTCGAACATAACGCGAAAGGCTTCGCGGAATGCTGCATCTTACGCGCGCAACATCCTAGCTGGCGCGCTGGGATATCACTTAAAATATCTGACCTCGATCCTTGTTATTTCAGCGAGGGCACAAGACTGGAGCAAGTCTTTCATACAGAGCGAATCTAAAGATCCAGTTGCCACACTCCCTGACAACATCGTATGGGATTCATCTGTCTCGGGATCTGGGTCCGGTGTTGGTAATGAAGTCGAGGCTAAAGCTGACGAACCTAAAATCGAGGCTACAGCAAACGAACATGAAGTCGAGGCTAAAGCAAACGAACCTGAAGACGAGGCTAAAGCAAACGAACCTAAAGTCGAGGCTAAAGCAAACGAACCTGAAGTCGAGGCTAAAGCAAACGAACCTGAAGTCGAGGCTAAAGCAAACGAACCTGAAGTCGAGACTAAAGCAAACGAACCTGAAGTCGAGGCTAAAGCAAACGAACCTGAAGTCGGGGCTAATGCAAACGAACATGAAATCGAGGCAAAAGCTAACGTGGTTCAAGAGAAAACAAAATCTGTCGGATCTCATGTCGAGGCAAAGGCCGACAAACCTGAAATCGAGGCTAAGCCGGACACCAAACCTCAAATCGAGGCTAAGGATAACGAGCACAATGTCGAGGCTAAAGATGATGATGCTGACAAGCCTCGAGTCGAGGTTAAAGCGGAACCTAGCACCGAGGCTGAGAGTACTGAAAGCACCGATGCTGCTCCAGCGATGCCAAAATTCAACTCAGTATCAGAAGAACTCAAGTGGAAATTCAACAGAGCAAGAAACAGTTTAAAGGAAGCGAAGCAGTACGTGGCGCTGGCTGAGCTCATCGCGGCAAAGAAACACCGAGGGACCAAGAACGCACAAGAGGTGAAAAACATCATCACCAAAACCGAGGTTGCGCTCGTTCACGCTGGCGAGAAGATGGGACTCGACTACGTTCACTATAAGAGAAGCATCGAAGAAGATGACTATGAGTGATTATCGATTGGATGCGAGCGGCGACTTTTTACCGACGACGCGCGATGCATGTCATGCACCTTTTCGCTCCTTTTCGTATAGTTTCCCAGAATTCTTCAGGATTTGCGCGCGCAAGCGAGGTCAGGGTACAAAAATATTTAGAATCGATCGTGTATTGACAAAAATATGACTACTGTAATTAATCAAGAATTGGAGGCATAACACACTAACTCCTAGCTCATGATTGTAAGCTGCTCGGCTGCTGTAGGCGCCTTCATATGCAGCCCGAAAAAGTCCTCCATCAGTTGTAAAGCGCATTGAGACAATGTGAAATGCGCTACCTACAGGAAAAAACAGTTTTCTTTGCTTGAGAATTTGTAACTATCTTTGTAATTCTTCTTACTGGATTTCTTCATTCTCTCTTAATATTTTCGATCTATTTTGTACCCTGACCTCGCTTGCGCGCGCAGAATCATGAAGCATTCTGGGAAACTACGAGAAGGTTCACACGTACGCGTACCAGTCTATGTATAGTACGAGTAAATATCGATTGATTACTGGATCGAGCTCGGGAATTGCGGCGATTTATTTTCGATGCACAATTTCGCACCGACCATCGAAGATGAAGACGACGAATGACTATCGACTGATCTGAAAATGTATAATACAACAGCGCGCGCAGCAGCGGCCAGACAATGGTGACTGCCTCAAAGTGTGGTGCCTCTTACAGTGGTGTCTGTCTGGCGTCTGTCTGAGAGAGGTGTCTGTCTTAGATAGGTGTCTGTCTTAGATAGGTGTCTGTCTTGGAGAGGTGTCTGTCTTAGAGGTGTCTGTCTTAGAGGTGTCTGTCTTAGAGAGGTGTCTGTCATAGAGGAGTCTGTCATAGAGGTGTCTGTCATAGAGAGGTGTCTGTCTTAGAGAGGTGTCTGTCTTAGAGAGGTGTCTGTCTTAGAGAGGTGTCTGTCTTAGAGAGGTGTCTGTCTTAGAGGGAGAATTTATACTAAAACAGTGCAGTAGGGAACAGACAAAGGTGTCTGTATTAGAGGTGTCTGTCTTAAAGGGAGAATTTATAATAAAACAGTGCAGCAGGGACCCGAGAAGTGTGTGTCTGAGAGAGAATTTATAGTAAAACAGTGCAGTAGGGAACAGACAAAGGTGTCTGTGTTAGAGAGGTGTCTGTCTGAGAGAGAGAATTTACAGTAAAACAGTGCAGCATGGCCCGACCATAATATTGTGTCTGTCTTAGAGAGATGATTTGTAGTGAGAGTGCAACATGTATGAAAGCAGGGACCAGACAATAGTTTTCCATAGACCTCACAGTTCTAGACAGCTCAGACAACAATCGTCACATTTTGATTATAATAATTTTATTTTGTATTATAATATAATAATGTTTTCATCCTCTTTGGGTGGACTCAGTATATTAGTGGCACATTTAACTCTATTGTTCCCATCATTCACTTCCACATATTAATATTCATCCATGCAACTAAAAAATGGTTGTGGATATTATTGAACCTCTTGTAAGCGACCACCCTTGTTGTCAAGTAAGGTGGTCGCTTATGGGAGGTGGTCGCTTAATTAGAAGAGGTAATAATTACAGTGTTTGACTGAGATTAGTCAAACCTCTCATAAGCGACCACCATTGTTTTCAGTTGAGGTGGTCCCTTTTGGGCAGTGGTTGCTTACAAGAGGTCAAGTTGATACAGGAAACATTTTGTTGCTTAGGAGAGGTGGTCCTCCAGCGAGGTTCCGGCACACAGATTACTCTCTAATGCAACCAGTTTATTTCCTGTATTATCCACAACCACAAGATATGGTGGTCGTTGAAGCGTTAAATGTAACAAGTTATATACCCGGTAATAATTTATATGCATCTCAAAGATATATTTCCAAATAAATTTAAATACTTCCAGCCAAGGTAAATATTAATGATATTTGACCCCAATTAGGGGAAATAATTCGTGATATTGACCCAGTCACGGGTAGATATTTCATTTTATGAACCCAACAGTGAATTACAGTGACACTGTGACTAACAACTCTAACGAAAAATAAAACTATGACTTTAGAATTATATACAACCTGTTTGACAAGACACTAGCCTGGTTTTCAGACAGCTCATGTGTCATACTCTGTCACTCCCTTGGGCTAGTCTCAATCACAGCCGATTTTAGTGTCGTCATGCTACGCTCCCTCCCGGTGTGGAGCGAGCATTGCGTGACAACATTAAGAACGGCTACGAAGGAGACTACCTTGGGGAGGGAGTGACAGCGTATGACACCGAGCCATCTGAAAATCAGGCTAACAAGAGACGGGAAACAGAAACTTAAACATTCGCTTCACAAAATTATATATTTCAGGATTCTGTGTCGTACAACCATATAACGTCACTACTAGGTTCCACAAAACGACATCACCATCATTTTTATGATGTCATTTGAAATGTATTATTTGGTATATATTAAATAATTTATCATAATGCCCCTGACGACGTCATGTTGTTTGACAAATGACGTCTTGTGAATAAAATTGCCATGGTGACCATTGCATTCTTTACACTAATGTCACATGCTTTGATTCTGTGGATGCGATATTAACAGGCTACGGCTCCTGGAGACAAACATGCATGCAAGATTGCCAGCAACGGTGTGCTGCAATATTGCATAATGAAGTACAACATGCTGCATGCATATTGCCAGCCAGTAACGGTGTGCTTACAGCATGTGTCAACTTGTGTCATATTGCAGAGTGTACGCAGTAGAATGCACTGCAACGGTGTGCTTGTAGCATGTGTAACGTGCAATATTACGGACTGAAGTAGAACACGCTGCATGCATATTGCCAGCCAGTAACAGTGCTTACAGCATGCATGTGTAACTTGCAATATTGCGGACTGAAGTAGAACATGCTGCATGCATATTGCCAGCAACATTGCATGCAATTTTGAACAGTATTACTTCCTCTGCAGAAACAACTCCTTTGTGGGCTTCCTGTGGTGACAGTGGACGAGGAGCACTGGTGCCTATCCGTCTAGGCTTCCAGTCCTCTTGTTTTTCCACAGGAAGCCCAAGCAGAAGAAACGTTGCCATAACATTTATCATACAAATCACTTCACCAAGGTATTCCATACTTTCCACACAGTCCAGTAATTGTAAATGAAACTTTAACATGAAATTACACGTGTTGTAGGAAATGTTCTAATGTTTCAATTCTCTTTGCTATTTGCTCGAGTATTAAAGAGACAAGTCTATTACGGTACTCTTCAAGAAACTGTGTATGACTGTGAAAGCTCTACAGAGCAATGCACATGTGACGATACTAAAACGGCTGTGAGAGACTAAACCGCTCCCTGGCTGTACACATTCAAATGTAGTAGGGGCTGTACACATTCAATCGTAGTATTCAATGTTCGCTTGAGGAAACCTGTTTCACATTAAAGTTTCACTATACAACATGGCCTTTACTGCTACACTTCAAAGCTATATACAGTCATTCTCACAAAGGTTGTCCAGATGAAAAGACTACAATACTACAATCAAGTCACGTGATTCATTATGTTTTCAATTTCTGCACGCAGAACTGCGAGTTGATACCAGCGCCATTACATTCAGTTCTCACAATGCCGTGTACTTTTGCATCTCAAATTGAAATTCCACGCAAGGAAATTGAATACATAATAAATCACGTGACTTTATTGTAGTACTGTAGTCTTTTCATCTGGACAACCTTTTTGAGAATGACTGTATATCTTTGCTTATATATTCAACTCATTAATGATTCACGAGGAAAACACAAAAGAAATCATAACAGCGACGAGTGTTGTAAACACAAAATCATCCTCATTTCCATCAACTTAACCAGTGAATTTCACAAGCAAAATTACTCGTATCTTCAAAATTTTGAGAAAATATGAAATTATTAACTGATCGTTGTACTTGTAAGTAGTTTACAGCATTGGCGGCGTTGTAATTCTGGGTAGTATCATCGTGTACGGGAACACTCAGGAGAACGGCTATTCAAATTCATTTGGCTAGTAATCATACCCGCTTCGTACATATATTATAATAGTTTTGGAGATGCTAATGACGCATTGTTTAAATATAACAAAAAAAGGATAGCAACCAACCGAATTGCCTTCGTGGCTTAGTTGGTTAGGTTTAGGGGAACGGTAGGGTTTAAGGTATTGAAATGATCATTTGTGCGTCGTTCTACTCTTGACGTCCTTCATTAATTTTTCTTTCTAAGTGAGGAGAACCAAAATCCTCAAACATTTCTAAGTTCCACTCGGTGTGTGCGAAAATCCTATTACGTAGTTGGCCAGGGGGGGGGGGGGGGGGGGGGGGGGGGGGGGTACTCAGGGGCATCAGTGACGGGGAGGTGCGAAGGCTTTTTGGGGGTTTGAAATTCGTGGCTTGGGACTTTTTTGGGGGTTTTCATTTTTTTTGGGGTTGATAAAAATGATATCCTACCGTTCTCAATTTTATGCAGAGAAAAACTGGACTTTTTTGGGGTTACGATTTTGGGCCGTTGGACTTTTTTGGGGGTCTTGTTTTTGCGTAATGGACTTTTTTGGGGTTAAAATGTTTGGCCTCATTCGCACCTCCCCGTCACTGATATCCCTGAGTACCCCCCCCTGGGGTAGTTGGTTAACCCGTACACGACGATACTACTTAATTCTGAAACAACACCACCGCTCACGTTGTAAACACTACATAAATACAGTACTTTCTGCTGGTTCCCTGAAATATTTAATAAATCTGCTAAAATAGATGTTTTGTTGGATATTCTGAGACCAGTGCAATATTCCTAAACTGACACTAAATGAAGCGAATGTGGTTACGCAATATATTGTGGCTCTCAATAGAAAAGTGATGGGATTCCTGTGGAAGGAATGAGGAGGAGAACTGGAACAAGTGAATGCCAAGTGGATCACCGGTCGCTAGTATCCAGTCCACCTCTGTCACCAGGACCACAGGGATCCCAATCATTCCTTCTTTGATTTAAAATTCGGCTTTGGAAAATGTTTGCCATTAGAATCATAAATAAAACACCGAAGCAAAAATTATTGGAACCGATAAAATTGTTCAACCCCACGACCAGCATGGGATATTATTAGAATATTATTAGACAAATGCGTACTTATTGGAAATAGAATTCATTCACTACTCTGATCAAAATCTAAATTCTCAGTGAAGTTTTTTGAATTTCAAAGGAGAATTTGGGTTTTGATCAAAAGTCATTTTTACACTGGCTGTTGCAGGGACCCCTTGCCGCCTAGTGTAAAAGCCATTGCATATAAAGACAGAGCAGTCATCCACTAAAGCTGGAGTGATGACCAGAATTGTGCACACAGCAGTAGGCTCTATTTTGTTGGAAATGTAAAGCTTGGCTATCCAAGATGGCTTCCAAAAAACAGGATAGTACTTCATGTATGGATGCATGAAATATCCCAAGTGATAACTATAGGTAAATGACATTAGACTAAATGCACAGAACATTTCATGTAAGCACCAATGAAGTACAACCCTAGTAAAAAAAACCTTTCAAAAAGAAGTAAAACCATTTCTTGCTTTAGTTTTATTTAGTAATGATGGGTTTCCTGTGTGTTTATGGAGGAGGAGGGTTGGGTTGATCCAATTTCTCACCAGTCCATTCTCGTACCCAGAGCCCGCTCGTCATTTGGTTTGTCGCTGGCTCTGGGAATCCCTGAAATTTTAGCGAATTTCATTGGCTGATGAAATCAACAATGACTGATCGTATTTGATTGGTTCATGAGATCAACAAAGATTCAAACTTGCAAGGCGAACGAAAGGAATGACAGCGACGGTTGTATTTTCATATGAATGGTATTCCGTTATTGAATTATAAAGCTATGGAAATGAGAGTGACGTCTGTGTAGACATAAATTGATCTGAATTCGTAAAGGGAGATCTAACAATACATAAATTATAAAAGTAAAGTAACGGCTACAGACACAATCGATCGTACTCGCTTTGAGTATTCAAAGGAATATTTTTATAATTCAAGAGAAACAATAACAAAGCGGAAGACAGGAAGGTTCACATGCAAGATTATATTAGAACATGTATTTATCTTGTAATTGTAATTATCTTGTATTTATCGTCCAGCCTTTACCGCAACAGAGCCAGAGAAGAACCGGTGATGAACGTCGAAGGGATTTTAAACGGCTACACGAAGATAAATGTACAAACTTGTGTACTTGTTATTTTGAATATTCAAACCAACGTAAATACTACGTAGCCAGTAGACTCTTCCACAGTACCCGCTCTCAGCGGTCTTTAGTATGAGCATGCGCTCTGACGACTTGGTCGTCAAAATTTGACGACCGAGCAACAGGGTTTCCCAGAGCCAGCGACAAACCAAATGACGAGCGGGCTCTGGGTACGAGAATGTCACCAGTCATAAAACACACAGGTAGCCCATAAACTAGATTATTATTATAATTTTAGGATGGGTTTCCTGTGTGTTTATTTTGGAGGAGGACAGTTGGGTTGATCCAATCTCCCACCGGTCAAAAAACACACAGGTAACCCATCAAGCATAGTGATTTTAGGATGGGTTTCCTGAATGTTTTTAGAGGAGGAGGGTTGGCTTGATCCAATCTCCCACCGGTCATAAAACACACAGGTAACCCATCAAGTAGATTATTATTATAATTTTAGGATGGGTTTCCTGTGTGTTATTGGAGGAGAGTTGGGTTGATCCAATCTCCCACCAGTCATAAAACACACAGGTAACCCATCAAGCATAGTGATTTTACTTGTCCTCAAACATTGCCTCCAGTACGCTGTCGTTAGTCTCCCGTCTAATACCACTTCTTAGCTGAGTCCAGTGATGATACAGCGTGTGATATACAAACTCGTATTGAGTATCTGTCTCTACCATACCACCCCTGAAAAGTATAATTCAGAAAACAAAATCACTTCCTGTCTGACGTAGTATTTGATGGAAGAACAGGGTAAGTGACTTGTGATCAAAATCCAAATTCTCCTTTGGAATTCAAAGAATCTCGAGGAGAATTTAGATTTTGATCAGAAATCACTTCTGAATCCATTGTCCTAGCAAGGACCTCTGCCATTGTCATCATCGCTAGCACTCTCGCTGGTCACCGTCATGGGCAACAAGATTGATCACTACCACTTCCAATATCAGCACAGCAATCATTATTAGAGTCATTTTGTATGAGTGGGAAGTAGTTACGATACGGTTCGTGCCATGCAGTGACTGTGCCATGTCCAAGCATTCTGATTGGTTGAGCAATGACTTTGCGCACTGTGATTGGTTGAATAGATGTCTTTGATTCCGTACCGTGACCGTAACTCCATGCCATAGGTTTCCCACTCATACAAAAATGACTCTATTGTCCAAGGTGTCGTACTCACCTATCTATTCTCATTAGACATACAATTTTTAAAATATCTATACAATTTTCATTCTGCAAAACAAAAACGAAAGCAACATTAACACTGTCGATGACAGCATGTATTCTGTTGCCTAACGCAGGGTGTGGGAGAGGGGAGAGTGTGCAGGGGAGAGGATGGAGGGAGAGCGGGTGGAGTGCGATCTGAGGGTGGGGCAGAGGACAGATAGCACTGGCAAGAAGGCAATTAAGCAGACAGGGCAGAAGGCAGGAAAGGGAGAAGTGGCATGCAGAGGTATGCAAGTAGGGAAAGTGAAACGGGGAGAGCGATGAGAATGAAGAAGGGCAATAACTGCGAAATAAATAAATAAATAAATAAATAAAAAATAAATAAAATAAATAAATAAAAAATAAAATATATATAATAAAAATAAAAAAAAAAAAAAAATAAATAATAATAATAATAAATAAAAATAAATAAAAATAACTGTGAAAGTGGTGAGGAAAGCAACAAAAGGATGGAAGGGAAAATAAGACTAACAATATATGCTTTATATAAACTACTTACCTGAATTTGTTTAATGCCTATACTAGTGGCTGTAAAACATCCAGTTCTACCAATGCCAGCACTGTTCACAGAAAAATTACTTAGTTAGTTGCATTGTGATTATTGTGATCCAAATCCAAATTCTCCTCTAGAATTCAAAGAGCACACAGGAGAATTTAGATTTTGATCAGAGGTCACTTGGACAGATCACTTCATGAACAATGCAAGTGACTTGTGATCAAAATCCAAATTCTCCTTTTGAATTGAAAAAATATGCATGAGAATTGAGATTTTGATCGAACCCATCAAAAACAGTGTAAGTGACTTGTGATCAAAATCCAAATTCTCCTTTTGAATTGAAAAAATATGCACGAGAATTGAGATTTTGATCGAACCCATCAAAAACAGTGTAAGTCACTTGTGATCCAAATCCAAATTCTCCATTCAAATTCAGAGAATATACAGGAGAATTAAGATTTTGATCAGGTCATTTGCACAGATCCCTTCAAGAACAGTACAAGTGACTTCAAAATCCAAATTCTCCTTTCGAATTCATAGAATATACATGAGAATTGAGATTTTGATCAGAGGTCACTAATTATTGCTTACCTGCAATGCACAACTGCCGGTCCACTTTTGCCGCCTTCTCTGTCCTGTGCTAAGTGTACTTCATCTACTAACTGCAGTAATTGCCGTGGTGACTCTGGGACGCCATGGTCTGGCCACGCTGTGTACCAGTAGTGATAAACTCTACGTGGTGCCTCTAAGGACTGTGGAACAAACAAGGTGACAGCTAGGTTAAGCCTGGGTTGCACTAGAGCTTATAAATGCAAGCACAAGAGTTAGAGCCATTATATCACTGTGAAAATAGACCTGACGCAAGCATAAACGCAAGCATAAACACAAGCACAAGAGGTCTTATTTCACTGTGAAAACGAGGCTGACGCAAGCATAATCACAAGCACAAGAGGTCTTATTTCACTGTGAAAACGAGCCTGACGCAAGCATAAATGCAAGCACAAGTTAGAGCCCTTATGTCACTGTGAAAATGGACCCCATACTAACCTGTGAGTGACTGACATATAGTGAAGTAATTTGATAACCATCTCTACCCAATGCAGAATCAAATGTTACTACAACATCTCCATATTTTTCTTGCATTCTAAAGGTAGGATCTGGCCAGTATCGTTCACACTTAGTCTACACGATGACAAAACAATACGACATTATTATTATATATTTTGTCAGAGAATACATGACATAGGCACAAGAGTGCGCGAAATATGGGGCCGTATTTTGGGTAGTTACTTCAAGCTGGCCTTCCAATCAATCATGCAGAATTGTGTGATGTGTGATAAAAATAAAACCAATCAGTGCACGAGAAATGCTACAGTATATTGCGGCTCACACACAGAGATTTCCAATGTTTTCACTGCAATTTGTAGTTTTTCTTTCACCAAAACATTTTGTTCCTTTGACCAAAAATATAAGCTTAATTATTATAAACAGTAAAAAAAGTCACAAAAATGGCAAATTTCAAAGCTTACAATCTGAGATAAATATTACTTAGAAATACGAAATTTCGATAGAAAGCTGTAGAAAACTATAATCTGCTGCGTTTTGGTTGATTTTTAACTGTGAATTTCTGGCGTTTTAATCTTGGAGTACACCACACGGATCCCACATTCACATTATCACTAATAAAGTTGTACATGTGATGTAAGTGTTTATAATAGTTACCTCATTTCTCTCCTTTAGTTTTGTAATCATGACAATGATAGGACAATGGTGATACCAGATCATTCTCCAGAAATCATTTATTGTACAAGATAAAGGACCTACAGAATCACAACACAAATGATTAATTTGTGGACAGACAGACAGCCATAAGGTTAGGAAGGGCAGACAAACAGACAGACAGAGAAAAGGATAGGATGGATGGAGAGAGAGAGAGACAGACAGACAGACATTAGGTTAGGAAGATCAGAGAGACAGACAGCCATAAGGTTAGGAAGGGCAGACAGACAGACAGAGAAAAGGATAGGATGGAGAGAGAGAGAGACAGACAGACATTAGGTTAGGAAGATCAGAGAGACAGACAGCCATAAGGTTAGGAAGGGCATACAGACAGACAGAGAAAAGGATAGGATGGAGAGAGAGACAGACAGACAGACATTAGGTTAGGAAGATCAGAGAGACAGACAGACATAAGATTAAGAAGGACACACAGACATCAGGTTAGGAAGGACAGACGGTGCTTACCTTGAGTTGCTATAAATGCATTTTGTTCTCCGCCATAACCCTTAAAGTATAGAAATTCAAAATAATCTCTAGTCAACAACATCCACCTGAATGTAATCAAAATACAGTTGAACTCCAGTATCTCGAACTCGGTTATCTCGAACCCCCCGTTATCTCGAACAAAAACCCATTTCCCTTGGGTAGTTTTTTTCAGTCAATTGCTATCAGTCATCTCGAACCCCCGCTATCTCGAACAATTTATCGATTCCCATGGGAGTTCGAGATAACGGGGTTCTACTGTATAATAATAATAATAATATAGTATATATGGTAGGGTTCCTTTAATTTGGTGCGGTGACCGTGCCATGCGGTTAGAGCGGATTTTGTATGACTGAAAAAACATGCCGCACAACATGACATGGTCACATCACGGATTCTTTCGAAATCCTAAATCATCACGGCCACAGCACGGCACGTCCGTACCACAGTCATACGAAATCTGCTCTACCGTGCCCTGTCCAAGAATTCTGATTGGCTGAGCATGATTTTGTGCACTGTGATTGGATGAATAGATGTCTTCGATTCTGTACCATGACCTAATGTATGGTACTTACCCGTATAACATTAGCATTAATATAGGTAGAGAGCGGATCATCTGGAACCTCAGGAAGAATAACTCTTGTTCTAGAATCTAGAGAAAAGGAAAGCAGAACGTAATAAGGTGCTTGTCAGAAATTAACAGGGGGGAGGGGGTGTGGTGGAGATTTTAAATTGAGCGTTGAAAATGTTGTGACCCTCCCCTAGCGATGAGAATGAAATTTCCTGACCCTCCCCTTGGGCTTGGCCTAAAATACCAAAATACTCCCTTTTTCACTGCTTATTTTTTCATGACCCTCCCTTCTCAGGGGCTCAAATTTTTCAGTGTTTGACAATGGAGATATATTAAACAAAACACTTAATGACTGTTCCCGAGGGAAACCAGTTAATCTTGTTTCCCTAGAATCTCAATGTTTCCCTCGACGAACAATGAGATTCTTGGGAAACTAAAATAACTGGTTTCCCTCAGGAACAGTCATTAAGTGTTTAGTGTTTGATTTATGGTTACACATGGTGATGGATAGGTACAGTTTGTATAATTATAGTAACACTTCTGACTTACTTGGTAAAATAAAGGGATATCTGTTACGATAACTAGATCCAGGGATTCTCTCTTCAGGTGCTGGGTGGTTCATGGGAATTTCCTAGTCAATAAACGACAGTACTCAATTAACCACTGAAAGGAAATTATCATTTACATAGCACAATTTTTTATGTTTATATAATCAATGCTTTACAATTAATGCTTACAGAGCTAGAGAGATACAGACTGCTCCACAATAAAACAGTTTATTCAAACTCTTCAAAAATATTATTAGTCATTCGGGATTCCTGATTCTTATGGCCACAAATCGCCAACTGGGTACCAAGGCACATGTGCTCTGTGACGCTGAGCGTTAAACCAAAGGCTCATTGCTCATAAAGCTGAAGCCCACCGTCGGAGTTAACGCTTATAGAGTGTATTGTTTATTATAATCCCTGAGGAAATGAGTGACGAGTGGTGTAAATCTGATACAAAATCATACTGATAATTTGCATTAATTTTAACAACGATTTTCTGTGAAAATATTTATTACTCGTAACTTCAAAATATTAGTAAAAAAGAAATAATAATACAGCTGGTATGGTATTTTGGAAAACTGGTCGCTTAGGAGAGGTGGTCGCTTACAAGAGTGCAGACCTGCCAACTCTCCCGGTTTAGCCGGGAGTCTGTAGATTTTGGACCTCAACTCCCGGTTTGAAGACAAAATCTCCCAACTAATTATTGCGTCACGACCTGTCACGACCACGATTTATGGTGAAATTGCATAATACAACGTAACAATCTTTTTCAATATTAGAATATGTGTCTTTTTATGTGAACGCTCGTTTATCAGGCGATACAAACCCTTTTTTTTTCTTTTTTTTTTCGGTTCGGAAATGTTTAGGGTTGTCCGCCATTTTGCTTTTGGTATTAAAGCACGCTATTTTTAGCCTATTTTTCCAGTCTCAAGATTTGGGGGCTCGGGGGGTTGGTAGGTATGAGAGTGGTCGCAACCGGAGGTTCAACTGTATTACCGGTATTATTATTATTACTTACCCAGAACTCTGCGTAAAGTTGCTTCGTGCTGTCTACACATTCTTCTAATTGTTCATATATACAGGGATTGGATTTGGATAACAGTTTCTCCTCCACTGGACTAAGAAAACAAGTTACAACAATACATTACACACGAAGTGCCAGTATAACCCAGGGGAAAGACATAACTTTGAATCATTATATCACTAGTGAGATTATCCATTAATCAAAGTGAACTGGGAGAATGGACAACTTAATACTCCAGTTTCGAGTTGATTATGCACCACTGCATGTACTCCTTGACAAAAGACGCGTTTGCTCAAGGCCCTGGCAAACGGTTTCAACATTGCATTCAACATGCGCTCGATTTTGTTGAATAGCGATGTTGAAACGGTTTGCCACCCGCTTTCAACAATGTTGAAAGTGTTGAACGTGTTGAATCGTGTTGAATTGATGTTGAATGAAGTTTAAAAGAGTTTAAACTTTGCTTCAACATCGATTCAACATTTCTTTTGTTCTCGGAAATGTTGAATGAAGTTTAGTCGTTTGCCACCCTCTTTCAACATTGTTGAGTACGCGCTTGCGCATTAATTAAATTAAACAATAGAAATACCTCTTGCGAAACGTTGTTGAAAGCATTGCATTGTTGAAACCCGTTTGCCACCCCGCGTTCAACATAATTCAACTTCCATTCAACAGCATTCAACAAAATCGAACGTATGTTGAATGCAATGTTGAAACCGTTTGCCAGGGCCTTCAGGCTTATAGGCCTCGTTCAGACGTCGTGCTAATCATGAGCCGTTCTCATTTCAAACAATAGATATAATAATGAGGCGGCTTCTTTTGAAGTAATTAAGAACGGCTCTTGGAAAGTACAGCGTTTGAACTAGGCCTTATAGCCTCAATCCAGAGAATAACCCGTGCAATTAAAAATGGTTTCTATTGTTGAATGTCAACATTTTTTCTCGTTCTCGTTGGTATTTGTGAATAATTTACACTGAATTGAGGCTAAGCCTGAGCAAATGCGTCTTTTGTCAAGGAGTACAGCGGTGTCTAAACAACTCGAAACTGGAGTATTGTCAGCTGTTATTGCCAAATATGCATGTGCATGTTTGCTTTGATAATTAGCTTCCTCGTGGTCGTCCATCGCTTGCTTGCTTGGTAGCTTTGGTAGCTGGCTTAATGTCATGTTTGCCCCTTTGCCCCGCCCAACCCCTTCGATGGGGGCTAACATGGTATCCACTGAGCAATTAGTGTGACAGGTGCCAGGGGTCGACCCGTGGCTAGGTTACCATGGGTCCCTCCCCCTCCTTAAAGTGCTTATGAAGCTTATTTTTTTATTTTGAAAATCGATTACATATGAAGTGAATAGTGGGATGTTTCAGTATTTTGTGATTTGAGCTTCATATTGGCGAGTTATAAACTTTAAGGTTTGAAATCGTGATATGCTAATTAGGTGAAGTCAACACAGGCATTTGCCATAACTTATTTATATTTTTTCAAGCATTGCTCTTTTCTGAAATAGAAAAAAAGTTTAACATCATTTATATAAGTTGTAGAAAACTTTTTTCTAGATTAAAAAATGTCAATGATTTGCAAAGGAGCGCTTTTGTATAATAAATGATGCCTCCTTTGACGTCACCGAATTAGCATATCACGATTTCAAACCTTTATAACTCGCAAATGCGAAGCTCAAATCACAAAACACCCCACTATTCATTTCATATGTAATCGATTTTCAAAATAAAATAATAAGCTTCATAAGCACTTCAATTGCTTGCTTGCGGTAGTCTATTGCAACTTATATGGCACCTACCCTCCATAACATGGCCCATTGACAAATTAACATGAATATGTGATTATAAGTAACAAAGATTGATTGAACAAATGTATTGTTGTACTCCTGGGCTGCGTCCTTTTATAGCTGGCCCCGGTTATCCAACAGATAAAATTTATTGGATAACTGCATCAGTTTTAATCGTTGGATAGGACTTATCCAGTGGACAGTGCTATTCACCTTTCATGCAACCAGTGTCTAAGATCAGCAATAACATGGATGTGATTTCTGATCAAATGTGAATACCGGTAATAATAATAATAATATTTATTTATTTATATTAATATATAGTGCTATTTCCGGTAGTCCAATAGACCCTATGTAATACTCGATTTCTGTACTTTGCATAAATTTGCAAAAACTGAAAGAATAACGAGTTAAGTAAAGGTAAAATAATAGATTGAAAGACCATCGACAGTTTAGTATTTACCCCAAAAAGTGCATTAATAAAAATGAAACTATCATAAAGTAATAAGCGTTTGAAACGAGGCATCTAGGGCCAAAGTCCAGTTTCTGGTACAAATCTTTGTAAATTCAAATCACTATAACTTTTCAAGATTGCATGGTACAGCCCTAAAATTTGGTATGTTCATTATTGAAAACCCTCTCTTCAAAGAGATGGTCAGATATTGCTGTAATATATTCCCAATAACAAAGGAAATCAGATTTTACGATTCTACCATTAATGCATAAGGTCTATAGCGCTTTACAATGTATAAAATGGGATGGGATATCCGTAGGTAGGGTAGGTTTATCCGTACATACCTTTCTTTTATGCTTAGAGATGTCGGTGATCCTGGCCGTAAGTCTGTTGATGATGATGTCAGATCAAGTACAAGGGAAGCTGTTGAACCGCGCCTACAAAAGTATCAAAAATGGAAACAACTTGAGCCTTTTTTGCAACATTACATCAAGTTTAGTGCTACATAGAGCAGATTGCGTATGACTGTGAAAAACATGGCACTGTTACGGCATGGTACAGATTCATTTTAAAATCCTCTTTTACAAATGTTACCATCATGGCACAACCCGCCACAAGGGGCTTTCACAGCCGCTATCTCCATACATACATTAAGGCGCTAATATAAATGTTATTTATTATTATTATTATTATTATTATAATTATACATCTATTTGTAATTGTTTAAGTAGGTTGAAGTTGTCCTTCAGTAGCATAGTGTAGATAGAGGTACTAAAATAATAATAATAATAATAATAATAATAAAATAATAATAATAAAATAATAATAATAATAAATAATAATAATAATAATAATAAATAATAATAATAATAAATAATAATAATAATATTAACCCTTTGACTCCCACGGCGCCCGAAACCGCCCGTAAAAATCGATACTGCTTTGAAAAATTCTAACTTTCTGAATTTTCGTAACATCGATCTCATGGCCAGTTATTAGTGACAACTAGATAACTCTTCATATTTTAACCTCAAGTAAACTGACTTACAGGTCCGATTTCTGGGCATTAGTTCAATTTGTTTGCCATAAAAATCAAAAATGCGTGTTTTTGACGCAATTTTACACCTCGAAAATGAACGACATTTGACTTGGATTTTCTTCCAAAATACATCCTTGCGAAACAAAACGCCACTTTCTCAGCAAACTTCCATCTCTCTTCTTGATATAGTCGTGAATTTTGCCCTCTCTTTTCCTTAACTCGCCGAACAATAGCCATTTCCTTAGGACCACTTTTGCTAACACGTGTTTTCCTTCTGCACGCCCGAAAAGGATGCCGGGAAACATCCGGTAATTTCGGCATAGATCTCCCCGAATATCCGTTTTTGAAGAATATATAGAGTGTCGAGCAACTCGGTCCTACAGGCAAAATATTGCACCGGTTGCATTCTTTACAAGTCCAAAGTCGCCAAAAGACCAGAGAGACGATTTCACAATTGAGTCCGCCATTTTGAATTTCCAAACGGCAAAGTCGAAATCTGTTCGTGAATTTGTATCTAAACTCCTGAGTTCTTCCAGGAGAACGGTCTCTACCACACCAGTCAAGCTTAATGATGCTGTCCTGGGGGCTTCTGTGGTGAATAATGGCTATAAACACTCTAAAAATGCAAAATTGACCGCTCCTAGTAGCTACGAGATGCCGTTCCTCGAGGAGATTCACCAAAAGAGAAAGATTACGTCAGAACCTGAGCCCGTGGGCTTTCAGAACTGTCAAGATTTCCATGGAAACCCCTTATATGGAATCGAAATTTCCTATGGCGTGATTAGGTCCAGAAAATCGCTAAAAAACTCAAAAATCTCTGGGTGTCAAAGGGTTAAATAATAATAATAATAATAATAATAATAATAAATAATAATAATAAATAATAATAATAATAATAATAAATAATAAAATAATAATAATAATAAATAATAATAATAAATAATAATAATAAATAATAATAATAATAATAATAATAATAATAATATAATAATAATAATAATAATAAATAATAATAATAATAATAATAATAATAATAATAATAATAATAATAATAATAATAATAAAATAATAATAATAATAATAATAATAATAATAATAATAATAATAATAATAATAAATAATAATAAATAATAATAAATAATAATAATAAATAATAAAATAATAATAATAATAATAATAATAATAATAATAATAATAATAATAATAAATAATAATAATAATATAATAATAATAATAATAATAAATAATAATAATAATAATAAAAAAAAAAAAAAAAAAAAAAAAATAATAATAATAATAATAATAATAATAATAATAATAATAATAATGCGGCCGTGAACTACTGGGTGTAACGTGTGTTTATTAGCCTGAGCTTTCATCGGGCACCGACATCATCCGAGGCAATGTGGAAAGTGTAATTGTAATTGTTTTTACATTTAACCCTTTGGTGCCAGGCCCTTTAAATATCGTTCGAATTCGAACGATGACGTAAAAAATCGCTATAGCGACGGATTTCTGTTGTTTTTCTAAAAGAAGCTTTGACAATGTTTTGTAGTAATAGCCAATCACAATAAAGCGATTGCATGACTCTTATTTCTCATTGGTTGGTATAAATATACGGCATGAAAATCATTCGAGCTCATTATGTATTCATGTTCAACATGGCGTCGCAGAATCGATTGGGAGAATCGCTTACAAGACTAAAATGTTGCCAAAATTTGCGCTCTGAATGGAAATGAGTCAGACAGTGATATTGATAGTGTTACTGGAGGAATTTCAAGCGGAGAGGAGATGGAATTAGACGAAAATCTCGAAGAGAGAAGCGATTCTGAAGCCGTGTTGAGATGAGTCAGAGACGCTGAAATACGATATATTGCGACATTTAAATTATCTTACATTTGTCAAGTTATTTCATACAAATATGCTGAAACGAGGAATAATATAATTGTTTATAAGTATCCAAGTGTTTGTACTTATTGTTTGCGTTTGATTTTAGCATTATTTCTCTTTTGTTCAGTGGAATTCACGGCTATAAACCTAACCCCATTTTGACCTTTCGTGATAGAGTGAGGTGGCTATAAATTAGTGTAGTTTCATGAATATTAACAGAATTGTAACCAAACTGTGCAATAATGTTTCACTTGGATCATGCTTCAATAACGTTTTGAAGAGTTTTGGATAAACATTATAATTACTGGGAAATTTGAATTTTATGGTAAAAATGTAGGTGGTGTGATCAAATAATTAGCATAAATTATAATAAATATTATTAATAAAATTATTACTTTACGTCAAAAGTATTATATTATTAAACTTCAATATCTTACCTTTATTTCGATGTGTAATGTGTTATGTTTTATTTGATATTACAACTTAAATGATTTTTCTAAAAGCGACACTCAAAAATGGGCCAAAAATAGGCTGGCACCAAAGGGTTAAGTGTCCCTGATCAGTGTACTACTTGTGGTAGATATTAGATATGACACTCACCTATCCAGCAAAGATTTCTGGGATCCTTTCCATTTTCTGGGTTTAAGGGGTATGCCAGATATTGTGTACACCTGGCCACCGCCCGGTTGAATCATACTTGCTGACATGGTCTGTATAGGGTGTACAGGGGGATACATGAGTTTTTCCGAGTCTGCCTGTTTTGGGGTTTGTTCTTCTTCGTCTGCTGTTTCTATGGTACGCTTGCGGCAGATCAGCTGTCAATCAAATCAGAAGTAGCCTCATTAGCATTGTCATCAGCATCACCTTCATCATCATCATCATCATCTTCATCACCACCATCTTCATCATCATCATCATTATCACCATCTTCATCATCGTCATCTTCAACATCATCATCTTCATCATCAATGCATCATTATCATAGAATCATGACCACGGACCACCATAACAATAACCATCATCATAGAGGCCAAAGTTATGATCAACATCATTGTCTTACCAAACAAGCAATAGCAAACACTATCAACAACATACCAGCAACTACCGCCACAGGAAACCACATCTCTTGATACACATTATCTTACCAAACAAGCAATAGCAAACACTATCAACAACATACCAGCAACTACCGCCACAGGAAACCACATCTCTTGATACACATTATCTTACCAAACAAGCAATAGCAAACACTATCAACAGCATGCTGATACCAGCAACTACCGCCACAGGAAACCACATCTCTTGATACACCTGTAGATCAATCTCCGGTGTGTTCTGCAAGACAAGAAAAGCATGTTATCATAAGCTGAATTATTAGAGTTGTGGTTGATGATGATGAATATTGGTGGTGATGATGATGATGAACATTGATGATGATGATAATGATGATTATGATGAAAATGAAGATGATGATAATGATGATGAAGATGATGATGATGAAAATGATGATGTTGATAAATTGATTGATTGATCGATGATGAAAATGATGATGATGATGATGATGATAATGATGATGATAAAGATAATGATGATGATGCCGTTGATGGTGCCTTTTCGCCTACCTTAATGCCATATGCAGTGATGTTAAATTTACTGATGAATGGCCTCATCTGCAGGGTGTCCATTGATTTTGCGAGGGAGGGGGCTGGAATAAATGACTCTCGACTCCACTTCTTGGCATCCTTGCAATAGACTTCCAACTGAACTTTTGCCCTGCTTATCTGTGGAGACAATATTGAATACAAGTTTAGTAACGATATGGATAATACTGATGATAGTAATGATGATGTGGTAATGATTGATAATCATGATGATGATAACAATGATGATTGTAATGGGGGTAATTATTTTTGTTGCAACAATGGTGTTGATGATAATTGAGTGGCAGTTCTGATGGTTGTGATGCTGATTGGTGGTGATGATAGTGTTGATTGATGATAATGATGATTGACGATAATGATGATGGTGATTATTGATGATGTCAGTGATGATTATGATAGTGATGATTGATGACGATAGCGACAATGATGGTGATGATGATAGTGATGATGATTGATGATGGTGATGATAATGGTAATAATAAATAATAAAGAAATGACTTTATTTAAAAAGGGTGACACATGACAGCTTATGCCGATGACCCTGTGATGATGATCTTGGTGATGATTGATGATGATAGTGATAATACAATACAATACAATAACTTTATTTAAGGAGGAAGATGACAATGATGGTACCGGTGATGATTGATGATGATAGTGAAGATGATGATGATTGATGATGATTGATGATGATAGTGAAGATGATGATGATGATGATAGTGAAGATGATGATGATGATGATTGATGATGATAGTGAAGATGATGATGATGATGGTGATGATGATAGTGATGATGATGATGATTGATGATGATAGTGAAGATGATGATGATTGATGATGATAGTGAAGATGATGATGATTGATGATGATAGTGATGATGATGATGGTGATGATTGATGATGATAGTGAAGATGATGATTGATGATGATAGTGAAGATGATGATGATGATGGTGATGATTGATGATGATAGTGAAGATGATGATGATGATTGATGATGATAGTGAAGATGATGGTGATGATTGATGATGATAGTGAAGATGATGATGATTGATGATGATAGTGAAGATGATGATGATGGTGATGATTGATGACGAATATTGGTGGTGATGATGATGATGAAAATGAAGATGATGATGATACTGCCCACACTGTACTACTGCTGTACTTACGGGTGTGTTGTGTAGAATGGTGCACTTTGTGTCTGGGAATTCATGTTTTCTGAGGTTCTGAGTGAGCAGGTGGCTGAAGGACTTTTCTTGAAATGAAGTGAATGAGTTCGGGGCTACTCCAACATTCTGAAAAAGAATTGACAGGAAATTAATGAAGATGCAAAAAGACAGTACATATTTTATATTATCATATGACCCGTACATGTATTTCCCGACTTGTGCGCACTTAAAACCATTGGAAAAAAGTCATGTGATGGCATAAGCCGGTCTGGAAAAAGGACGTCCGGACCAACCTAAAATGTTATCTGTTTTCGCACGCTATATTTATTTTTATAAAATAACTATGATATAACGCGCGCTCTGATTGGCCAAAGGATGTGTATCCAGAGTGCTTTATGAGAGCACAGAGCACGCGCGCGCAGATATTCAAACTATTTTGTAACGAACAAAATTATTGAAAACTTGCCTTAAATCATAATTATTGTATTTTATAAAAGAAATAGAAAACTTGCCCGCTGTGCTATGTGCAGATTTATAGCACTTGGAGACTGATCAGAACATTCGAGAAGTGTTGAGAAGCACGACGCGTAACACTTCTCTCGTGTTCTGATCAGTCTCTGCAGTTCCGTGCTATAAATCTGCACATAGTATGCACGCTCGTTTTCTATTTCTTCAGTTTTACAGGTTTCTTCATGCCACTTTGTAACAAATAACTGGGTCATATGATAAAATGCTTATTGACTGAGTGATCAAAATCAATATTCTCCCTAGAATTTAAAGAACCAAAGGGAGAACTTAGTATATGATCAAAGTTAATATCACCCTGTAAAGCGCTATTGACATACCATGAAATAGCGCTATATAAATAAAGATATTATTATTATTATTATTATTATTATAATTGAACAGACCAGTTCAAGTTAATTATAGTAACATTTAGTGAGACAAACTTAAAGACTATACATGTATATATATATGAAGCGATTTTTTTTTATTTTGAAAATCGATTACATATGAAGTGAATAGTGGGATGTTTCAGTATTTTGTGATTTGAGCTTCGCATTGGCGAGTTATAAAGGTTTGAAATTGTGATATGCTAATTCGGTGACGGCAGAATGTTTTTAATATATTATACAAAAGCGCCCTTGTGAAAATTATTGACATTTTTAAATCTGGCAAAAAGTTTTCTACAACTAACATAAATGCTGTTAAACTTTTTTTCTATTTCAGAAAAGAGTGCTGCTTGAAAAAAATATAAAAAAGTTACGGCAAAAAAAAAAAAAACAGCCAGGACGTCACTGAATTAGCATATCACGATTTCAATCCTTTATAACTCGCAAATGCGAAGCTCAAATCACAAAATACTGAAACATCCCACTATTCACTTCATATGTAATTTATTTTTCAAAAAAAAAAAAAATTGCGTCCTAATTATACACTTTAAGATTAATTAATACAACATAACATGGCCGTAGCAAGAATTAATTCAATCTGAACAGCTGGAACAAAGCAAATAACAGTATAATCAATCAAGTGACTTGTGGGTTAGAATTGTCTGACATGTTAAAACAAATATTGAAAAGAAAAGCGCAGATGAATACACAAATGTTAAACGGAATCAAGAAAAATCAAATGATTCAAGTAAACAAATATAAATTGCTTGTCATGTAAATATAATTCATATTCTTTCACCTTGGCTTGCCAAGGACAAAATACAATAATGTATACTAACCAGATAAACAAGTATAACTGGTTTTGATAGTTATGATAACAATATTCGGCGGTTAAGTAGATAAACATCTCGCCTCTCACTAGCTATTTAAGAACCTGGTTCGATTCCCGGACCGAGCACTGCTGAGTAAGAGTAGAATCTGGAAGTACATGTATATTCTCTCGCTTGCTTTGAGGGGTTTTCTCTGGGTTACACTCCTAGCTTTCTTCACTCAGTAAACAATAAAGTTTCGTAGAGAATATTGTATCAATACTTCAAATTGAAGGCATAACACACTAACTCCTCATCATTGTAAGCTGCTCGGCTGCTGTAGGCACCTTCATATGCAGCCCGAAAAAGTCCTCCATCGGTTGTAAAGTGCATTGAGACAATGTCAATTGCGCTATATAAGAACCAACAGTCTGCACAGTCAAGGGAGGAGACAAGAGATTGATCTTCTTAGACCAAAACCTAAGTTGTTTATGACCCTAATTAACACATTCAATGCACACACAAATCCCATCGGTTCAGATATTTTTCTCCTCTTTTTCTTCTCTTTCTGAGCTAAAGCTAACGCTCAGAAGAACTGTATGGGTATCTGGGTTGCTACAATATTCAAACAATGTTCTGTGCGTTACTTTTTTGGAAGAGATCTTCAACACAAAGAAACACACAGGTCTGCTCTTTATTTCTACAGTATTCAAATGATCTTCTACGAATTACTTTTTTGGAAAAGATGTTTAAAAAAAGAAACAAACAGATACCTCTGTGTTGCTACAGTATTCAAACAATGTTCTGTGTGTTACTTTTTTTAGAAGAGCGCTAGCTCTTCAAAGACACAGATACCTCTGTGTTGCTACAGTATTCAAACAATGTTCTGTGTGTTACTTTTTTTTGAAGAGCTCTTCAAAGACACAAACGGATACCTCTGTGTTGCTACAGTATTCAAACAATGTTCTGTTCGTTACTTTTTTGGAAGAGATCTTCAACACAACGAAACACACAGATGGTCTGATAATTGCTACAATATTGCTCAAACAATATTCTACATGTGTACGCTTTACTTTTAGGGAAGATATACATGTGGTAATACATGCATTGACATCGCGGAAATATTTGACTTCTATATGACATCTGGGCTTTCTATAACTTAGTTTAAGTGACAGTCTACATTATTATTACAGCATTGAGTTAACCTCAGCTTTAAGTACTGTGTTTGTTTTTGAAAAAGTTTCGGATTTCCGAAAAGACTTTACAACAATAAAGCGTCTAGACAGACGACCCCCTTGAAGCAATTAGCATGATTGTGTGTGAATGATTGCGAAGCAAAACCTCAAATTCTGTACCCAGAGAAAGAAAACTTGTCAGATTTTTATAGGAAAATACATGTATGCTTTATAATCATTGGTAATTCATATAGCTTATTTGATGGTTTGACAGATAATACGTGCAGATATAGAGTGCAAACCATATGTCCGTGAAATAGTACTATTACTAAATAGTACTAAATAGTGTTATCTCCATTGTTTTCTATTGTTTCATCTGTGCTATTTAGTACTAATTAGTTAGTACTGTTTCACGGACATATGGTTTGCACTCTATTACAAGTTGCGTAGTATTTTTCTGAAAAATACGAGCAATGAGTAAGATGTTGATTATCTATCAAACCATCAAATAAGGGGTACGGTTTATTATCCACAATTGATTTTGTTTCTTTGTTCATGAAGTTCTTTAGCCATTTTTTCGGTTGTTTGTGCACGCACGAGCTACTGTGTAATACGCTGGCATATTTTGCATGGTCTCTTGCCCTCATATGGTAAAATGACGCACAAGTGGAAGAATAAATTCAATGAAATGAGGTATTCAAGGTTATATGAGCAGTCTGAATGCAAGGTGTATACATGGTGTTCGAACATTTTGACAGTTGCATTCATTGACACCAGTTACCTTCGTGACCATCTGTCACCTCTAGGCAAATAGGAATGTTCTCTGGTCTGAGAGAATGGACAATGATGCTGAAACAATAGGACTGTTGGAAGCACATGATCTCTCATCTGCCCCAACCTATGGTTATCTGGGAGTGTGCCAGTTCACACCACAGTCTAAAGTACCATAAAGTTATTTTTAAATAATTTTAAAAAAAATTGACGTTGTAGTGGGGGGAGGGGGATGGCTTTTAAAAATGCAGACAACACGATTTGTTATTTTTTGTCAACAAAACTTGGGTTTAAAGTACTAGTAAACAGCTGTTTATGTCCTTGTTTGTCGTACATGAAATGTGATGCTCTGAAATACTCCAGTGAACATCTAATTAATGCAGTTCACTTTTTCTTGTTCTTTTTATTCTGGTATATGGAAAGGATAGAGGGGAGGGGATGACGTGGGGGGGTATATTTGACAGGAGGCTTATTAGAGAGTGGGCTTATTAGAGGATCGGATTAAGAGAGTGGGCTTATTAGAGAAGTGGCTTATTAGAGAGGGGGGCTTATTAGAGAAGGGGGCTTATTAGAGAGGGGGCTTATTAGAGAGGGGGCTTATTAGAGAAGGGGGCTTGTTAGAGAGGGGGCTTATTAGAGGGAGCTTTAATATTAGAGTAGGGGACTTATTAGAGAGGGGGGCATATTAGAGAGGGGGGCTTATTAGAGAGGGTACTTATTAGAGAGGGTGCTTATTAGAGAGGAGCGCTTATTAGAGAGTATGGTACATGCTAAAAGTACACTCAAAAAAGGAGTTAAAATGTAGCTGGATATTTGTACTCATTCCAGTCCTACTCGCGCAATATTTTAACTTGTCTGTGTATAGTTGGATTATGGATAATAAACAATAATAAATTGAAGGGTTGAGAATGAAAACGGCCTAAGTGACTGTGACATTGACCCCATTGTCAATCAATACTATGGGAAGAATTTAAAGTTATTTTCTAGTGCAATCGAAAAATCACCTTTGTCAAATAAATGCCTCCTTAGAGTAAAATCTTTGAAATAATCACCATCGCTCCCTTGATTAAACTGCCCCCTTGGCAAAAGCATTTTTAGCATGGCCACAAAATCACCCCTGTTTTCAACAATTATTGCTCTTGGCACGCCACTTGATGGCCCGATGTAATTACGTCTACTTATGACATCATCCACTATCTAGTTCGCCAATGAGTGAGTGAGTGAAGTCGTTATTTATCGAGTGTAACACTTACAGCACTGTGCCACTGTAATAGTGCTGGAGCACTAATAAACCAAGGGCTCGACACTAGCGGTAGTCTGCTAGTCTCAGACTAGTGAAAGTTTGTTGTGGACTAGTGAAAATCTTATCAATTAGACCTAGGGACTAGTAATTATCCACAGTCACTAGCCCAAGGACTAGTAATTATCCAGTCACTAGCCCAAGGACTAGTAATTATCCACAGTCACTAGCCCAAGGACTAGTAAATTATCCCCAGTCACTAGCCCAAGGACTAGTAATTATCCCCAGTCACTAGCCCAAGGACTAGTAATTATCCACAGTCACTAGCCCAAGGACTAGTAATTATCCACAGTCACTAGCCCAAGGACTAGTAATTATCCACAGTCACTAGCCCAAGGACTAGTAATTATCCACAGTCACTAGCCCAAGGACTAGTAATTATCCACAGTCACTAGCCCAAGGACTACTAATTATCCACAGTCACTAGCCCAAGGACTAGTAATTATCCACAGTCACTAGCCCAAGGACTAGTAATTATCCACAGTCACTAGCCCAAGGACTAGTAATTATCCACAGTCACTAGCCCAAGGACTAGTAATTATCCACAGTCACTAGCCCAAGGACTAGTACCTCAAAAAGTTAGTGTCGAGCCCTGAAACCTGTGGCCCTCGTTAGTGGGATAGTAAGTACAGACACTGAGGGTGGTCACTGCCAAGGTGACACTTAATAGTGCTGGAGCACTAACAAACTTGTGGCCCTCTTTAGTGAGATAGTAATGTAAGTACAGACACTGAGGGTGGTCACTGCCAGAGGTTTAAGCTACTTGTAGCCTCTTCTTAAGGCATTTTATCCGAGGATATATGGGTTTGGATATCGGGATACCTGTGAAGGGGTTTTTATTAGCTAAAACGCCATAAGAAGAGGCTATAAGTAGCTTGCCAGAGGTTGTTTTACATCCTCAGTGGTTCTTTTATGCCCCTCCAATTCTAGTGTAATGTACTGTAGTGTGGAGAGATGGGATCGCCATTTACTGTATGAGCCACCAATAATATAATGATAACAATAATAAAAAAATAATGGTTGTTGTATTGGTTCGTGGGACCAAAAGTTACTATTAAACTAATACGATCTCTATTGAACGTTTCTATATCCAATAATATCTTTTCTGTTCTTTCTATTTTATTCTTTCTTCCTGCTTCCTTCTTTTTTCTTTCTTCTCTTCGCTTCTTCTTCTTTCTTTTTTTCTTTTTCTTCTATCTTTGTTCTTTTTTCCCTTCCCCGTTTTTTTTTATTCTTTTTCTTTTTTTCTCTTCTTTTCCTTTCCCCCCCCCCCCCATCCCCTGCCCCACCTCCCATTCCCTCCCCTCCCATCCCTCCCCCTCCCAAAGAAATGATAATTT
>JAUJYZ010000243.1:0-72166 GCA_033675265.1 Actinostola sp. cb2023
TGCTTTTCTTGCAGCCATTTACATAAAAAATCTTACAGATTTCAATAATTAAACTCAGCTACTATAATAAGTACATAAAATGTACATGTATGTAAATATTATTTCTTGTACATTATATATATTATTATTGATATCCTGTAGTTTGACATCTGGGCCCAGTTGTTCGAAAGCAGGTTAACACTAACCCGGGGTGGTTTAACTAAACAGGTTTAGAAAATTATCTCAGTACAGACGCCACGCAACATTTGGCACAAAACTGCTGGTAAACTGTCCTTTATGTTGTACAGTATCAATTACAGGTAGTTTGATTGTCTTGAAATTAGATGCCCTCGAATTAGAGAAGTGAAAATAAACTTAGTTTAGCTAAACAAGGTTTGGTGTGAATGGGGTACTAGTGTTAATTCCTAGGTTAGCCATTTTAACCCTGGGTTAGTATTAACCCACTTTCGAACAACCAGGCCCTGTTCATCAATTTAATTCAATACTTCAAGAGGGCATAAGGGACAGAGCTGAGGGAGTCTTGCTGTATATCCCTTGGGATATCTTAATTTCACTAAATCTATTTTTAGAAACACCAGAAGTGGTGGATGTCAATGGAAACATACTTCCGGTACACAGACTCTATCAGAGAAGATGTGTAATATTTGACATTGTTTTCTGTGTTATTTAATTCAACTTTTTAATTATCATAACTATCCTCAGAGAAGGCCAACTACATGTATCATCATCCAGGCTTAGATTGATCATCAGAGGTAGCATCCCAAGGAACGTTAGGTTATTTGCTAGTTTGTCTTGCATCTTTTCATCCACTGTTCCATTCTCACATATCAATGTTTAGTGTGTCTAACATGCTCTTTAGCAGATTAGGGAATGATGGATGTGATAATTGTCTCAAAATATTTCACCATATGACTGCAAGTGCAGTACAAATATTAAATAATAAATCTGTATAAATTATGAAATCGACAAATGGACTGTTGTAGATTTCATAATTTATTCAGATTTATTCTACATTGTAGATTCCAACTTTTGACAATAATAATATTATTGTTGTAGTTTCAAATTGCAAGAAATCCATTTTGACAATGTATTACTATTTATTTAACCAAGCAACCAGAGCCTGTATCTTCAAAGAAATTTCACTGAGAAAGCCTTTTCTAGTTGCATGGTTTAATAAATATTGTAGCCAAGATAAACATTTGTATTTCACTTTAATCAGAGGGAAAGGAAAGAGGGAAAGAGAGGGTCAGTATGCTTAAGACTTATTTGGAGATTTTTCAATAATGTGCATGACATTGGCTACCCTGCGCCTCTTTCCTCTTTGCAGAAAGAGTATGCAAATTAAGGAAATTGAAGTATTTATTTTTATTGCATGTAGATATTTATGACACTCTTGAATAAAACAAGAGGACACCCAGAATTGAGCGTGCTATGCAAAAGCAAGTATATTTAGAATCTGCAGGCTGAAATTTACCCCACCCTCCCAAACAGACACTTTTCAATAAAACTTTTACAAGAACAATAGCTACACTACCTTGTAAATTACAGTTGTAAAAGATTCATTGAATTGTCCCGGGGCCAGGTTGACTTCTTATTTGTACCTTATTATAGCCTTAGAGAACACAGGCAGGCCTAGATCAAAATGTGCTTCACAGGTCCTTTTATATTTTTGCAATAAATGGTCACATGGTACAAAATACATCTGGATGGCAAATTTTAAAACATTTTAAAAGCCTCCAAAACACAACAAAGCATGTATTGCTGATCAGTACCCACTAGGTGAAGTTAAATATTTTACCTTACACATTTTGTGTCAAAGAATGCACGAAATATGCACAGGAACGCACGAAATATGGGACCGTATTTTGGATAGTTACTTCAAACTGGTTTTCCAATCAATGATGCACAATCGTGTGATGAAAATTAACCAATCTCTACAGTTTTGGCTAGCGCACGCTCGTACGTACAGAGATTTCCAAGTTTTCACTGTAATTTGTTGTTTTCTTTTACCAGATCAGAATAGCTAGTTTCTTTGACAAAATATATAATAAACAATTTATTAGTCGGCTAAGCATCTAATACGGCTGTGCATTTTTACTCGTCATGTATTTTGGCGAGCCTTTAATGGGTCAATCTCCAGTGTAATATAATTTATACAGCACAACTGACATCACAATAGTAAAAAACAATACTAGCTTTACAATTTATAGAACGTATCACAATAGAGATAACAAAAGAGCAGCATAAATTATATTACACTGGAGATCAACCCTTTAATGACTCGTAAAAATACACAGCCATATTAGATGCTTAGCCGACTAATAACCTCTATTTATAAAATATAATCAAGGGGATAACAGCAGCATATTGTACTTCTCCTCTTAAAAATAAGAATGCATACAGCCTTTTAAAAATAATTAATAATAAAATAAACAATAATAATAATAATAACGGTTTAATGAAGCATTTCTACAGGGTAGCTCTACATCTTCAAAACAGGCGAAAAATTAAAAAGCTAATATTAAACATTTTACTCACAATCTCGCATCTGATTGGCTGAGAGCATGCAGTTAATTCTCGATAGCATGTGGAACTTGACAGGATAAATCTATTATCTGCTACAGATAATATATTTATCCTGTCAAGTTCATTCAAGACGGGATTCAAGGTCATAAAGAGCGGTAGGTTTGCAGTGTCAATGCAGGCCATGGCAGCATGTATTTACCTGATTATAATTGTGTTCTCACTTATACAAAATGTTTAATAAAACAATTATTGAATTCGGTTTTCGCATGATATCGTAAATTATCAAGACCGAGGTCTGTGTTATCTGCCGAAGCCTACGGCTTGAGTTAGTTATTAATACAGACCTCGGTCTTGATAATTTACGATATCATGCTCAACCTCATCCAATAATTGCTTATTATAAAATATATGTATTATATATGTACAATACTACTGATACTGATGATACTATTTTAAATCCTGTGGTATTGAAAATAAATTGAATTGGAATTGAATTGAATACACGAAATATGCTGAAATATTTCTCATCAATAGACTTCACTGAGTCTGCTTGAGGAAAAAATAGGGCAAATGTTACACAGTCACAGGGTATAGCTCAAATACAACAACATGATATGGCAAATAATTTATTAATTAGTCTTTACAGGATTGTACTTTTATCTGCACATTTTACTGAGAAGAGAAGAAAATACACCCCATCAATCTTGTTCTGTACTCTATTAACATTCACAAAAACACGACATTTTATATGGATCCTTATTTTTTTGCAAAGGAAACGAAGCCAACTGATTTTGTTCTGTCTGAACGGCATCGTAGTCCGTTGTTGAATGAGGTAATTTATAGCGTAAATGAATCACTTGCCTCGACAGAAGAGAAGCGAAAACAAGTACAGAACCAAACTTGAGTGTTTTTCTTTGTGACCAGTAAAATAATTGCAGTTTCTCGGCAGAAATTAGTAGCAATGACCACCATTCAGACCGTCCGCCATTTTGAAAATCCATCTGAGCCCGTTAGAAAAAGAGTCAGCTTTGTGTGTTATACCTTATGCGCAGAGGATTCTCTTCTATAAAGCTCCGACCATCGTTATAGATTGACCAATCACGATTGAGCATTTTGAAATGAAAGTCACGCATGCGCGGACATTTGGACCAATCAGCATCGGCCTAGAAATGGCTGTTACCAGAGCCACCGACGGAAGAAGGAACGACCGACCGAGGAGATCTGGGTACGAGAATGGGTGGGCTACCTGTGGTACGGTAAGGCTAGACTGGAGGCGGATACCGAACTCGGTAGCAAAGGGAGAATACCGTATTTACTCGCTTAAGCGCCGCGGCCCCTATTAAATTGTTGGGGTTCTGGATGCGGTGCTTATTCGGGGGCGGCGTTTATTAACAAACATTTAACATATTTATAAATGATTTTATAAAATAACATATATATAACGCGCGCTCTGATTGGCTAAAAAGCTATGTGATATAAGAGCACATAAACATGGTTTCCATGACCACGAAATACCTTGAAGCAGTGGATTTGATCGACCACAAATATATATTTTTCTGTTGTCACATGACGAGCCGCACGCCTTGGATACGGACATAGGTGGGCATCTGAAATGCCCACCTCAAATTACTTTGAATAAGGAATATGTGGGTTTCATCTGTCATCGTATTTCTTTTCACAGTAGGTTACGTTTGCTAGCAGGAGAATAAGTAGTGTTATTGTGTAGTATCAAGAGAAAATGAGGTAAGAGAAGGAATCCCTGGTACCCCATCATGTGCCCCGTTAATTCTATTTTTAGATCGAAGCTATTTTTAGCTTTAGTTACCATGCCCGCGCTCTTGACTTGTAGAATTTTAAAATACTCAACCTTACCTTGGTTTTTCAGTTTCAAAAACTTTTTATTTTTTGCCATTACTGCGATTCTCAGTATTATGCGAACTCAGACATTCAAGCAGTCGGCTGGAACTTGGTTTTTCGCTGCCGTCAATCGACATAAAAAATCATTAAACTTAAAAATATAAGTCAGAAGACCCACCAAATGGAAACCAAATATGATTTTGAGCTAAATTATGGATCATTTGGTCGAAGAATGTATTTACGGTTTTGAATTCGTTTGAGTTTTGAATTTGATTGACGGGTAGCGAAAAACCAAGTTCCAGCCGACTGTTTGAATGTCTGAGTTCGCATAATACTGAGAACCGCAGTAAAAAGAAAAGCAAAAGACTACACAGCTTCTGCTCCAAGATAACAAAGCAGTGGTCGCACGATTTCTATGATGTTTACATGCAAAGTCTGCACTGAATAAAAATACAAAACTGAGCGAAACAATATCGTCAACTCTCTGAGAAAAGGCCACAATTAATTATCTAAGATTCATTGAAGGATTTTACGAATACTCAGGCGAATTGAGCAAAATTAAGGTGCTACAAATATAAACTACACAACGATCAAAGTCAAAGCAATCACGAAAACAACAAACTCTAAAGTTAATGTGGTCTTACCGGCACTTGTATTCAACAATTACGAAGTCCAAGCGTTATTTTCAGGTTGGAAAACACGAAGGAAACTTTACAAGAGCCAACATCACCAAAACCTTGAAGCACCAGCCATATTGTGGACATGAAAATTTAATTCAACCATCTGCAGTCCTACAAGACGGCGGCTACAACAAAACGACTCCTTGGTCGGTTTTCTCTGTCGAAGGACATGGCAAACTGAAGCTGTTTTCCTCTATTTAGAATCGTCTCAAGTGTCCCAAATTCACAATAATTTCAGTCAAATCCCAAAAGGATAATTTGGTAAAATCCTTTATTGAGTTTTCGAAGTAAAAATTTGTAAAATGTTCGAGAAAGTTGAGAAGATTTTCTTCCTCAATTTTGACTTTTCATTTCAAAACCGTGCGTAACGGCCTGCGCGACCTCGCCTTATATGATCTGACCAATGACGTTCCGTTCTAAAGATAGATTGATTCTAAAAATAGAATTAACGGGGCACATGATGGGTCAAGAGCCCAATACCAGGGATTCCTTCTCTTACCTCATTTTCTCTTGGTAGTATTTATTATCCTATGTCAAATTATTTCGGAATTCCACCTATATTTAGCATGCTCTCGTCTATTTTCGTAATTAGAACCGGCAAATAAAATTGTTTGACCCGTTTCGGGTCAGCGGTTGGGTGAGAATGATATTCGCCATGTACAAATTGACGGGCAGCCAAACGGTATACAATGTACTGCACGTACTGTAAACATCAGTACGGCATTGTGAGAAAGGTTGCTGAAGACATTCGGTTGAACAAAGTTTATTCTTCTCAATTGGACGCAAGTAAGATGTGGTATGCTCTAAATTCTTCTCTTTGCGGTTGCAAGCCAAATGCATTTTGCATATCATCGCTGAACACGCTGAACTCCAAGACGAGCTTTCCCTTTTGCCGCCATTTCCGTGGTTCAGTACTTCGACACTACATCGCGAAACGGTGTATGTTGCCACTGGTTTTGGCCTCCTTGTTTGACTGCTATGGATGTTTATAATATGTATCTCCTAAGTGCTTGCAACATAATCACTTGGGTGAATCGGCGCCTGTGATTTTGTGAGATACGTAACAATATTTACTGAGCTGATACTAATAGATTAATTAATGTTTATAATATGTATCTCCTAAGTGCTTGCAACAGAATCGCTTGGGTGATTCGCCTGTGATTTTGTGAGATACGTAACAATATTTACTGAGCTGATACTAATAGATTAATTAATGTTTATAATATGTATCTCCTAAGTGCTTGCAACAGAATCGCTTGGGTGATTCGCCTGTGATTTTGTGAGATACGTAACAATATTTACTGAGCTGATACTAATAGATTAATTAATGTTTATAATATGTATCTCCTAAGTGCTTGCAACAGAATCGCTTGGGTGATTCGCCTGTGATTTTGTGAGATACGTAACAATATTTACTGAGCTGATACTAATAGATTAATTAATGTTTATAATATGTATCTCCTAAGTGCTTGCAACAGAATCGCTTGGGTGATTCGCCTGTGATTTTGTGAGATACGTAACAATATTTACTGAGCTGATACTAATAGATTAATTAATGTTTATAATATGTATCTCCTAAGTGCTTGCAACAGAATCGCTTGGGTGATTCGCCTGTGATTTTGTGAGATACGTAACAATATTTACTGAGCTGATACTAATAGATTAATTAATGTTTATAATATGTATCTCCTAAGTGCTTGCAACAGAATCGCTTGGGTGATTCGCCTGTGATTTTGTGAGATACGTAACAATATTTACTGAGCTGATACTAATAGATTAATTAACGTTTATAATATGTATCTCCTAAGTGCTTGCAACAGAATCGCTTGGGTGATTCGCCTGTGATTTTGTGAGATACGTAACAATATTTACTGAGCTGATACTAATAGATTAATTAATGTTTATAATATGTATCTCCTAAGTGCTTGCAACAGAATCGCTTGGGTGATTCGCCTGTGATTTTGTGAGATAGGTAACAATATTTACCGAGCTGATACTAATAGATTAATTAATGTTTATGTAATATATCAACAACGAGTGCGAGTGTTTTATCAGGGGTTCAAAACACCGAGAAACTAATGAAAGCACGAGGCCGTAGGCCGAGTGCTTTTATTCTTTCGAGGTGTTTTGAATCCCCTGATGAAACACGAAGCACGAGTTTTTGATATTGCTTCTCAAACGAATGAATAATGAATGATTATCTGAATTGTTCTTGAGTCTCCTGAGAAAAGAACATCATAATTGCTTTTGTGTCTTGGCCTAATGAGTCACCTCGCAAGTATTATGTTTGTTAAAAAGAGCTTCAAAATCGAACAAGCAGTCAGGTAGTCTAATGGATAAGTAGTGAGCGTAATGTGCGAGGGGTCACTGATTCAACTCTGGTTGATGATTTATCACTAGATTTGTTTTCATGATAAGTAAGAGGTAGTAAGTCTACTAAGTTAAAGGTAAGTAACATAATGGTAAATATACAATAATTTCAGTGTCTTGATCAGTGTCTTGATCAGTTCTTCCTCCGGTATAAAGATACAATCACCTGACTCGAATCGTGAGAGCTGATTGGTTATTGAGCTAATGAATTATTAATGAGTTTGAGAAAATATGTATCTCCTAAGTGCTTGCAACAGAATCGCTTGGGTGATTCGCCTGTGATTTTGTGAGATACGTAACAATATTTACTGAGCTGATACTAATAGATTAATTAACGTTTATAATATGTATCTCCTAAGTGCTAGCTTGCAACAGAATCGCTTGGGTGACTTGCCTGCATGTGATTTTGTGAGATTTTGTAGCTATGCCAATGAGGCGAAAGAAATGTCATGCCAAGAGGGGTGGGGGGTGGGGTGTATATTTTAAGCAAAACATTGGTAAGTCCCATATATTAGCAATTACGGTATCGGTCATTTATTACAGTAGATTTATTCTCATGAGCCGTCACGCAACGTTCTCTAGCCATGCATGTATATTGTTTTTAAAACTGCTATCAATGGTATCGTATCCACAATCAATCCGGCAAATTGTAGCAAGATTCGTGGGTGTTTCGAAGAGCTTTTAGTTTGGTTTGAGTATTTAGGTAATATAATAACTTTATCCAAAATACCAACATTATATACAGTAAATAATAAATGCAATTATTATTATTATTATTATGAAATACGGCAAGTAAAAGATAATAAAAATCCACATATACTAGGGATTTGAAATCGTGACATTCTCTGCATTATATATATGTTTTCCTTGCTCTATTTAAAAGCTCCTTCGTATAAACTTCGTAGCCTGATAATTATCGGTAATTATCGGGGCTGTCAGTATCGGTGCCTGTTCTCAGAAGTTCTGGACGATAACTGGATTAAAACTTGGAGGTGTTCTCAGTAATCAGATTAGCTGAAGCGTGCCTAACAACCAAGAAATCATGTGGTGTCCCTTAAAAACGGTCTTGCGGCTCGTCATGATGTTTTATTTACTAAACAAAAGCCATAGAATTACAGTTTTTCTTGTTTAGTTAAGTTCAAGTTCTATGTAGATGTGATTTTGATGATTTTAAACCGAAGAATTGAGCTTCAAGTTCAAACACGGCCGGTGTGACATTATTAAGCGTCTCCCCATTATTAAACGTCCCCCCATATAACTACGCATGCGCGTCACGCGCCAGTGCGTTTTCCATGAGAAACTGTCCCCCTCACACGGTGCCTCGAGCACATGAAATAAATCGATAAAAAAACACAATTCCTAACAGCAAAGTTGAACCAAATCTTCGAAAATCAAGAGAATAATTAACAAGAAAGGAAACGCTTGATTGTTTTTAATGTGATAGTTAAGTTTCCTATAATAAACTAACGATGGAAATGAGTTTATTTTCGGCTGTTTATAGCAACCATAGTCTGTCATGACGGGGTCAACAAAATATATTCAGATTAAAATCCAACACACAAAACTTTAACCCCCAAAAATATATAATGGTGTGAAACAAGTAATTCAAAAGACACAAATTAATGAGAACAAAATGCAAACGGTACTCATCGAGATTTAAAAATAAATACGGTTAGGAGTACGTTCTTTAGTGGTGTATATTTTTATAAAATCGAAATAAACCAATAACCCATGCACATAAGTTATATCAAGAAGGCAACTACTTCATTGTTAAACGGAAAGCTACTTCAGTGCCGTAGAAACCAAATAAGAGGTCATAATAATATATATGAATTATCAAAGATAGAATTCTAAAGTACGTGACATTTCTAAAACTGCATTGGTTGATCGTCACTAGAGCTGGTCGCTTACAAGCGATCACGCGATGAAAGAATAGGGATATGTAAATATGCTATATTAATTTTTCTTAAAGAAGTGTATACTTTGAATTGATTATTAAAGTGATAATCAATATGAATCAGAATTTTTGAGTGTCGTTTACGAAAAACAGTTCACAAAAGCGGTCGCGTAGGAGTTTAATAAAAACACGGGTTTCACAATACTGGTCATAACAAGAGCTAGTCGCTTACCAGAGCGGTCGCAACGAGAACTTATAGATACGCACTTCCAAGAAACCTATTACAAAGCAATCGACAGCTCATAACTATAACAGGAGCTGCTTTAATTTAGCAGTCGCATTTATAAAATTAAAGCACAGTGAGAGGGTTTGTACTGTACTAGTCCGGGACATTTTATCATATCTTGGTTCACGGCTATGATATATCTTGTCCCCCTCTTGTAATACAGAGGGGGGTCATTTTATCATGGCTTGGTTCACGTCTATGATATATTGTCCCCCTCTTGTAATACAGAGGGGGGACATTTTAACATGGCTTGGTTCACGGGTATGATATCTTGTCTCGCTCTTGTAATACAGAGGGGGGACATTTTATCATGGCTTGGTTCACGGGTATGATATCTTGTCCCCCTTTTGTAATACAGAGGGGGAACATTTATCATGGCTTGGTTCACGGCTATGATATCTTGTCCCCATCTTGTAATACAGAGGGGGGACATTTTATCATGGCTTGGTTCACGGGTGTCCCCCTCACAGAGGGGGGACATTATATCATTGCTTGGTTCACGAGTATGATATCTTGTCCCCCTCTTGTAATACAGAGTGGGGACATTTTATCATGGCTTGGTTCACGGCTATGATATCTTGTCCCCCCTCTTGTAATACAGAGGGGGGTTCATTTTATCATGGCTTGGTTCACGGGTATGATATATTGTCCCCCTCTTGTAATACAGAGGGGGGACATTTTATCATGGCTTGGTTCACGGCTATGATATCTTGTCCCCCTCTTGTAATACAGAGGGGGGACATTTTATCATGGCTTGGTTCACGGCTATGATATCTTGTCCCCCTCTTGTAATACAGAGGGGGGACATTTTATCATGGCTTGGTTCACGGTTATGATATCTTGTCCCCCTCTTGTAATACAGAGGGGGAACATTTATCATGGCTTGGTTCACGGCGATGATATCTTGTTATTATCTTGTCCCCCTCTTGTGTAATACAGAGGGGGGACATTTTATCATGGCTTGGTTCACGGCTATGATATATTGTCCCCCTCTTGTAATACAGAGGGGGAACATTTATCATGGCTTGGTTCACGGCGATGATATCTTGTCCCCATCTTGTAATACAGAGGGGGGACATTTTATCATATCTTGGTTCACAGCTATGATATCTTGTCCCCCTCTTGTAATACAGAGGGGGGTCATTTAATCATGGCTTGGTTCACGGCTATGATATATTGTCCCCCTCTTGTAATACAGAGGGGGAACATTTATCATGGCTTGGTTCACGGCGATGATATCTTGTCCCCATCTTGTAATACAGAGGGGGGACATTTTTATCATATCTTGGTTCACAGCTATGATATCTTTGTCCCCCTCTTGTAATACAGAGGGGGGTCATTTAATCATGGCTTGGTTCACGTCTATGGTATATTGTGGTTCCCCCTCCCCCTCTTGTAATACAGAGGGGGGACATTTTATCATGGCTTGGTTCACGGCTATGATATCTTGTCCCCCTCTTGTAATACAGAGGGGGGACATTTTATCATGGCTTGGTTCACGGCTATGTAGAAACAACAATTCCGACCACGTGTAGATGATATCAGTGATGTGTAGAGTCCACGTACGTTGTTAACAAGCTCCGCGACTGACGCTATATGCTGCCAAGTTGCTTGCTTCAAAGGTGCTTATATATATACTGTATCTGATATACCACACATTCCTATATGCTACATTCTTTCTAGCTATGTCATTTAGGCCAGTTAACGTTGATGTTTATCAACTATAATATCCTGTTCCTGTCCCAGCTTCTTCCAAGTCAAATTACCCTGTTTTTATAACGGCATTGTAACGGAAACTATAAATATTGTAAACGCAAACGAATTATCACTGAACCGAGAGTCATGTTCGGTAAAATCCGGCCAAACCTCGATAATGTCATTAGCAGGGTTTTTGCTATGCGTGAGTGATTAGTCATATTCGCAATGCGAAACTGTAGACTCAAAATAGGAAAGACGATGTATCGATCATTCTTACATACACTCACAAATAACTCCCACCTAATAGAACTACGACAAGAAAGAACATAGCATTTACAGCGTAATTATCCAATGATAATTCCACACCCAAAATGTCACATCACAAAAAGGGTTAATGAGGAACTAAAAGAGACATCAACCAAAATAATGATAACAATTATCCCCCCTGTATTACACGAGGGGGACAAGATATCATAGCTATGAACCAAGCCATGATAAAATGTCCCCCTCTATATAACAAGTGGGAGACAAGATATCATAGCTATGAACCAAGCCATGATAAAATGTCCCCCCTCTATATTACAAGATGGAGACAAGATATCATAGCTATGAACCAGCCATGATAAAATGTCCCCCCATATATTGCAAGAGGGGGACAAGATATCATAGCTATGAACCAAGCCATGATAAAATATCTCCCCTCTATATTACAAGAGGGGGACAAGATATCATAGCTATGAACCAAGCCATGATAAATTGTCCCTCCCTATATTTTACAAGATGGAGACAAGATATCATAGCTATGAACCAGCCATGATAAAATGTCCCCCCATATATTGCAAGAGGGGGACAAGATATCATAGCTATGAACCAAGCCATGATAAATTTTCCCCCCATATATATTACAAGATGGAGACAAGATATCATAGCTATGAACCAGCCATGATAAAATGTCCCCCCATATATTGCAAGAGGGGGACAAGATATCATAGCTATGAACCAAGCCATGATAAATTGTCCCCCCCTATGCTATGAACCAGCCATGATAAAATGTCCCCCCATATATTGCAAGAGGGGGACAAGATATCATAGCTATGAACCAAGCCATGATAAAATGTCCCCCCTCTATGTAACAAGTGGGAGACAAGATATCATAGCTATGAACCAAGCCATGATAAAATGTCCCCCCTCTATATTACAAGAGGGGGACAAGATATCATAGCTATGAACCAAGCCATGATAAAATATCCCCCCTCTATATTACAAGAGGGTGACAAGATATCATAGCTATGAACCAAGCCATGATAAAATGTCTCCCCTCTATATTACAAGTTGGAGACAAGATATCATAGCTATGAACCAAGCCATGATAAAATGTCCCCCCTCTATATTACAAGAGGGGGACAAGATATCATAGCTATGAACCAAGCCATGATAAATTGTCCCCCCCCCCTATATTTTACAAGATGGAGACAAGATATCATAGCTATGAAACCAGCCATGATAAAATGTCCCCCCATATATTGCAAGAGGTGGACAAGATATCATAGCTATGAACCAAGCCATGATAAATTTTCCCCCCATATATATTACAAGATGGAGACAAGATATCATAGCTATGAACCAGCCATGATAAAATGTCCCCCCATATATTGCAAGAGGGGGACAAGATATCATAGCTATGAACCAAGCCATGATAAATTGTCCCCCCCCCCCTATATACAAGCTATGAACCAGCCATGAACCAGCCATGATGTGTCCCCCATATATTGCAAGAGGGGGACAAGATATCATAGCTATGAACCAAGCCATGATAAAATGTCCCCCCTCTATGTAACAAGTGGGAGACAAGATATCATAGCTATGAACCAAGCCATGATAAAATGTCCCCCCTCTATATTACAAGAGGGGGACAAGATATCATAGCTATGAACCAAGCCATGATAAAATATCCCTCCTCTATATTACAAGAGGGTGACAAGATATCATAGCTATGAACCAAGCCATGATAAAATGTCTCCCCTCTATATTACAAGTGGGAGACAAGATATCATAGCTATGAACCAAGCCATGATAAAATGTCCCCCCTCTATATTACAAGAGGGGGACAATATATCATAGCTATGAACCAAGCCATGATAAATTGTCCCCCCCCCCCCCCCCTATATTTTACAAGATGGAGACAAGATATCATAGCTATGAACCAGCCATGATAAAATGTCCCCCCATATATTGCAAGAGGGAGACAAGATATCATAGCTATGAACCAAGCCATGATAAAATATCCTCCCTCTATATTACAAGATGGAGACAAGATATCATAGCTATGAACCAATCCATGATAAAATGTCCCCCCTCTATATTACAAGAGGGGGGACAAGATTTCATAGCCGTGAATCAAGCCATGATAAAATGTCCCCCCCCCCCCCTCTATAGGGGGACAAGATATCATATCTATGAACCAAGCCATGATAAAATGTGCCCCACTGTGAAGTACAGAATAAAGAGTTAACAATATTTGTTAATCCACAGAACAGGAAGTTTGTGAAGTCTGTGAAAGGAACGGCCGAAGTGCACAGGAAAAACGTATATTTAGATTACAGGCTCAAATATTTGTTTGGAGATAAGCTTTTGTCAAACACCCGCAAACAGGAGGAAAATAATAATGAGCTAGGTATTGTTTTGTTTGGACAGGGAAATAATTATAATTCCACACTCAACTGAAATGTCACGTACGTAAACTACAGCACAACAAGCCAAGCATTAAGTGTATACTTGGATGGGAGTTATATCCTGATGTGTTATTACTGCAAGCGATTACTAGTTTCAATTGTAGTTTATCATCCTTCTTATTGATTAATAAATTTCATACAATGCTATATATAATTTTGGCAATGTTAATTTAAAAACAGTTCTCAAAATAGCTGTTTCGGACTGTTCGAAATTTATATATACACGGGGAGACAGTTTATCATGGGGGACAGTTTATCATGTTACCTATCTATGCTAACTTGACCCCGGGGGACAGTTTGTCATGGGGGACGGTTACGCATATTACACCGGCATGAAACTCGACGAATTGTCCAATTATTTTTGTCCACAATAACGAAGAAAACTAAATATAACGGTTCAGTTTTCTCAATCACATACTAACCATGTTGTAAGTTATATAGCTACACATATTTTCTCAAGTGTACGACTGAAAATATCAAGAAAAGATAGCCATATTCAGTGCGTATTTATACTCACAAAACAGTGAAAACAGAGCGATTCTTGTAGCTACACAGCGGGTGCGCCAGAACATTCATCTCCAGTAAAATATGTCAAAGAGAAAAAATATATTGAAATATATGTCTCAGAAACGTCCATCGTACAAAATAAGGACACGATGCACTGTAAACCTTATAATTCGCAAAATCGAAAATTTTCAAAGCTTTTAAAAGTTTAAAAAAATTTGAGACAAATATTACTTTAGAAATACGAAATATCTATAGAAAGCTAGAGCAAACTATAAGCTGCTGCGCTTAGGTTGATTTGTAACCGAATTTCTTGCGTTTTAATCTTTGAGCACATGTACACCACAGGAAGCCCAAAAATCCGAAGACAGACTCATAACATATCATGTCATGCTTTTTTTTATACTCATTTTTTCCAAGAACATTGTAACAGGAGTGGAGCAAACTGCGGCCCAGCCAAGTAGCTTTAAGCCAATTTCTATGATTTATTAATTAGTATATTTATTAGCTTATTACTAATTGATATTATTATTATTATTATTATTATTATTATTATTATTATTATTATTATTATTATTATTATTATTATATGTTACTCATTATTCATCTCACTTTACTTGATAATGATGACAGGATGTCATCGAAACGTAGTAGCTTAATATCACTAGTTTTTCTCCTTAACTTAGGCCCTGTTTACAAGGAGGGAGGGTAACCCTAGCAGTAGGGTTACCCTAGTACTAGGGTTACCCTAGCTCTCGTACGTTTCTTGTATTTTTCGCGTACGTGTTTACAAGGCTGGTAGGGTTACCCTACTGCTAGGGTAACCCTAGTACTCGGATAGGGTTACCCTACCACTAGGGTTATCTTTTTCCCTTGTAAAACGGTTTTGCCCGAGTTAACTCGCCTACCCGGGACAACTTTTACTGGTTTCCAGGCCTTTTCAATCGACGAATACAATTTGGCGGTTGATCAAGAAAGTGGCGAGAAGCGTTTAGAAAAGCGAAAAGTAGGGCCAGTGACAGCTAAAAACAAAAGGAAAAGTAGCCCGAAAAGATAAAAAGACGTGGAGCGACATTTTTCATAAGACATTTTGTGTATTATACAAGAATATAAGTCGTCGTACGACTTTAAAAGCCTCGACTTTTTTCATTTCCGCCATTTTGTTTGTTATGACGAAGGGCCTGACGAAGCCTTGCGCGGTTACCAAGCAATTGAATTGACTCGAGAAGAAGGGTAACCCTAGTCTAGAAATTTCGCTTGTAAACCCGGGCTATCTTTGACCCTAGTACTAGGGTAACCCTAGTGCTAGGGTTACCCTCCCTCCTTGTAAACAGGGCCTTAATGATATTATTATTATTATTAGAGTTATGGCACTAATAGAGTGTGCATGATTCCAATAAACTCTTTTGTTTTCTTTTGTTTCTTTGTATCTAAGGTTTATTGGAATCACTCTAACCCGTGAAACAAAATCTAATAATTAGTGATTAATAGTCAAATCAAAACAAAAGAAAACAATGTAATTATATATATAAGTGTCTAGTAATATCTACTTGGCTAATATCTGTTTCACGGGTTAAGTGCCATCACTCTATTAATTATATTTTATATGTATTATGTTATTAACATGGTCTATAATATTCAGTATTTCAGATTTGAATTAAATGATATAGAAGTTTTCTTGTCAGTCTGGGAATTATTGGGTATTCCTATAGGAATTACTAACAATTTTTAGTTGATTTCAAAGCATATAGTTATCAAAAATTCCCAGAAATTTCAAGGTTTTCAGTTCAGAATGAGATCATTGTATATTGTATCAATTCTAAAATCAAGCCTGACTGATTCTGAAATATTGAGCTTAGTCTTGTTGTAAGGCAGTTCTCATTTTCAGAATAAACAACTAAAAATATTGGTAGATAAATTCTATAAACAAAACGTAATTAGTGATTCTGAAATTGAGGGGGGGGGGGGGTGTACTCCCATATATTTGCTATATGGGTATGGGCCAAGTGCTTGATAGGGTATAATCTGTCTACAACAGGGTATGAATTTACAATATGTCACTGTCTTATGATAGGGTCAGGGTTTACAGACCCCAGTGGTACATCCCCTATTTAAACCCAGCCGATCAAGACCTGAGCACCCTCCGCAGCTCTTTAAAAAAACCATTTATTCAAGTACACTGAATACAATATTTATTCTTATTCTCGTTTTGATAAAATAATATCTGAAATATAAGCTTAACCCTATTCTTGCCATCGTTTTTAGGGGGAGTACCTCGCCATTGCCAGGTCACAGTTGGGGGAAATATGTATACTTGATTAATTAAACATAGCACAACAACCAGTCAACAGATTGAAATAAAAAATACCATCATTTTATATCTTTATATTTACTGTCAGAAACTCAGTAATTTAATAGCAATAAAACTAACTAAATTAACTAAATTGGTATTGAAGCCAAGGCACATTCTACTTCATGAGTGACATACATAAATAACTAATGTAAAAGTACTTAGCAAATGAAGAGAACACAGTTTCACCTCGAAATCCAAGGAAATACATATGACGGTCTCCAATCATCGTGTCCTTATTTTGTACACAACAACTGTCGAGGCAAAGATAGAAAGATTCAGAGCATGTACATCAATCACCATATTCCACACAGTCCATGGTTATTACCTTCTAAGCAGAACCTCCTTTTTTGAAGTAACCATTACTTAATTTAGCTTCTCTAGAAAGCCGAGACCTTTACCCGGTCGAAATATTTCGGTCTCCATTTTGATAACCATCAAGACTAAAACTCCGGAAATAAAACACTTAATCCTTGCATTACTTTTATCTCGGTAGAGATATTCTTACACATTAATACCTCTAGATACTAAAAATATACATATAGACTGTACATATAGATCTGAACAGAATATTGAGCGTTGTATATAGTCGGCATAAAGAAGACCAGATTGGCTGCCATATTGAAATTCGTTCGAACGAGCCGTGACGTCACACTGGTAGATATGAGTAGTCAAAAATGCTAATTCGAGAACAATAGAGTCACCCCCTCCCTCCTGGTTATATGTCATTGATCGTGAATCGGCTCAGCTTTTTTCACTTTTTTCGTGTTTCGTGTTCACAGGATACAAAAACAAAGTGTAACAAGCATTCTTCTATTATTTTCCTGTCAAAACAGTAAACGGCACAGATAACAGTTGTCGCTAGTCGCTTTGCCATTTTGATTTCTTTCGTGGGATTTGATTGGATGATGGGCGATTTCTGACACTTTTCAGGAGAATTGAAAATTTGATCAGTAAAATGTCGCGTAAATAAAGGAGTTTTACGAAAGAAATCCTTGTAGTTATTTTATAAAAGCTGGAGGCTCGTGATTTTAAAGCTTTTCTCGTGTTCTCCCAACATCCCGCGTGTTGATATAAGACTTACGGTCTCGTGCAATTTGAACTCTTTGAAAAACACACTCGTGTGAATTAATCCTTGAACTCGAAACCGTATGATTACCTATTCTTATTGCATTGTGAACGTGAACGAACAAACAAACATACCATTAATTGTTGACCTTATGATGTGGATGTATCCATAAGATTACCTAATTACTTACATAAGTTTTTGTACATTTTCCACTTTTCCTTGGTTTTAGGTAAACCATTCCGTGGAAGTGCACATGTAAACACTGATTTTGTTCGTGTTGACATAAAACGAAGTGGAAAACCTGACATCACAGAAGTTCACATGCAAACAGCTCCAAAACCAGAAGTCCTCAAGAGAAAAGTGAAAAAGTCAGGAATCCCAGTCAACATTGCGCTGATCATGTTTGACTCTACTTCAGCAGCTAACTTTATCCGAAAAATGCCCAAAACTAATGACTATTTGAAGACAAGGCCAACTGTATTCATGAAAGGTATGTACATACACCAACTTGTCTTATCCCCATGAGGGAGGGACTTCTTTTCCCCAGGGAGATAGATGGGGTTCTCAGAACATGCCCTCGACCGAAGTATTTCACCAAACTTTTAATTTGGGTATGTCAAGTGGGTTCCGCGGAGTTCGTTCGGAAGTTCCGAAGTTCACCTTTAATTTACTGATCTGGGCTTCGTTGGCGAACCGGCTTCGCATTTGCTTCGCGCGTGAATTCGGAAATTCGTTGGAATTGAAGTGCACACTCAATTTGCAAAGTGATTTGTCAGTATTACAAAACAAAGTAATTATCTTCCTAAAGAAGTTTGATTAGTAAACGTCAAACTTAGGCCGGTTGCATTTCCAATTCAGTCCAACGAATTTAATTTCGATGAAATTCGGATCAACCATACTCTATACCACATCACAGGAGCCCATAAGTAGGAGCATCCATGTAGCATTAAAATCAGGGACGGCGTTTTAACAAGTTTGGCTATTTTTAGAACACGAAATTGACCAATCACTGTGTACTTCCGATTATAGAACACGTTCGGAGCTGTTGATCACGTGAAGCGAGCAGCTAAAATTGCTGCAAATACAATTACAATCTGTTTTTCACTGAAACTTTTCGAAGTAGAAATGTTCTACAATGTATTTCATGTTTAACTACTGCAGAGAGACTGATTGAAGTTCGTAAACAAGGACTAATATAAATGGATTTGTCAGTCACCGATCTGCAGTTAGCGAAGACCCGGGCGAAGATTGTTCATATGAATCAAAATATGGTTTCGTCTGAATCCCGGCAGAGACAACTAGATTATTCTGCTGAATTCGAAGTTTTTATAATCAGTACCAATTTTAAATAGCGTTTTACACTTTATGCCTATATTTATATTTTTTATCTAGTATAGTCATATCATATTTTCATAATATATGTAGTTTTATTATAGTATTGTAGTATTGAGGGCCACTAGTTTATCAGCTTTAGCTGTAAAGTACAGTGTTTACCCTCTTCAGTTTAAAATAAAGTTATTATTATTATTATTGTTATTATTATTATTATTGTTATTATTATTATTATTATTATTATTATTATTATTATTATTATTATTATTATTATTATTATTATTATTATTATTATTATTATTATTATTATTATTATTATTATTATTATTATTATTATTATTGTTATTATACTGTTGTTAACTGCAAGCCGGATATTGTGGCTGCCGGCTTGGTTAACTGCACTGGATGCTCTCTGGAGACAACATTTCGCTGCAGTGATGGAGCGGAGAGGTCAATGGCTGAGTGTCAGTAATGTGAAATGTGCGGCCAAGCTTTGCTCATTCCGGTGACTTGAAATCGCCAGAAAAGTCGATAATATGATGATTTGGTACACCAGCATTTGACCATAGCCATAGGGTGATAGCTGTAACTCGTACTGAATGGTTCAGTGGTGTAAACAAGTGCAAAAATAAAAAGTTGAAGTTGAAACACGAGACAATTGAGCAGCTTGGCCGATTTCTTTCATCGTGTTATGTTTGTGTTGTCGTATTCGTTGGCCGGTGCCTACTTTTTGCTTGGATCGATTTAGGAAGAAAGCTGTTGAGCTTCGTCAAGTAGAACGTCAGAGGTTTGTAGCTTTCATTCTTGTATTCTGTATCATATATGTGACATATTTTGCTTCACTGTTTGCATTGTTTTGATATGCACAATGTATGCAGGGGAAACCACTGATGTGTTCATGTTGAAATTCGCACGAGCGTATGGTACTACTTTTACGTCTAAAATGCTGTACTATACATGTATGCTTTATATTTGTTTCGTAAAATAAATATTCACAGTTGAGACACACCAAATCGCCATTGTCTCTGGGATTCAGTCGAAACCCTATTTTGAGTCTTCGCTATCAACTGCAGATCAATGACTGACAAATCCATTTATATGGCCTTGTTTACGAACTTCAATCAGTCTCTCTGCAGTAGTTAATTACATGAAATACGTATACATTGCATGCTCAACATTTCTACTTCGAAATGTTTCAGTGAAAAACAGATTGTAATTGTATTTGCAGCAATTTTAGCTGCTCGCTTCACGTGATCAACAGCTCCGAACGTGTTCTATAATCGGAAGTACACAGTGATTGGTCAAGTTCGTGTTCTAAAAATAGCCAAACTTGTTAAAACGCCGTCCCATGGCCATAGACCCAATATGTAGCATGGATGCTCCTATACTTATGGGCTCCTAGCAGCGATACATGCCCGTATAGCTTGTACCTTTCACACCATGCCTTAGTTATCCCTGGTAAATTCATGTTTTTCGATGTTTTGGGTTTTCAGGCAACACCATCGTCGGTGACGGTACAACGGCCCAACTGTGCGCAATGCTTACTGGGGTACCTGAGGAAGAACAACCGGAAGCAAGACGGTCCAAACCCAATGCTAAAGTTGTAGACGACTGGAAATGGGTGTTTCGAGATTACCAGAAGCATGGTTATGTCACCATGTACTCTGAAGATTCCCCGGGCCTCGGTACTTTTAATTATCGATTAAAAGGATTTAAAAATCCACCAACCGACCATTATGGAAGGTATTTCTGGTTTGAAGCACAAAGTCACATTAAGACCACGCACTGCGCAGGCAGCGATGCAGTGCATCGTATTACATTCAAATATTTCTTGAGCTTATTTCGTAGTTACACAGAGCGCCTCAAAATAGCATTTTTGCTTTTCTCTGATCTCACCCACGGCAATATGAATTCTATAAAGTTTGCCGACGCTGACCTACTGGAGTTACTGCAGACCATGGACAGAGATAACTACTTGGACGACACCATCGTTTTCATATTCGGCGATCATGGACTTCGATTTGGTGCCATGAGAAAGACATTTCAAGGAAAACTAGAAGAACGACTGCCGCACATGTCAATTACTTTCCCAACTTGGTTTCCCAAAAGATATCCTCAGCTCTACGAGGCGGTGCAACAAAATAGCAAGCTTTTAACGACGCCTTTTGATATCTACGGCACAATACAACACGTTCTCTCCTACCCACTTGCTCCTAAAGGTGTGACTATTGGGCAGAGTTTATTTATTCCTATTGATGCCCAGAACCGTACGTGTGCAAGCACAGGGGTAGAAGATCATTGGTGCCCGTGTATGAACTTTGAAAACGTCCCTATCCAGGATCCCGTCGTTAAAAAAATAGCTAATTTTACTGTTGCGTTTATAAACAACCTACTCAAGAATGACAGCAAAGTGGAACCACTCTGTCACAAACTTTCGCTAAAAGAAGTCAAAACTGCTTTACGTGAAATGCCTAATGATAAAGTACAAAAGTTTAAAACATCGTACCGAGATCACAGGTGCGATTCCTGTGGAGTGAGTCTTGGTGATAAGGACGAAAACACTCTAACCCACGACACTCTCTACCAGATTCAGTTTGTAACTTCACCAAACGACGGTTTTTACGAAGCAAGCGTCAGAGTTCATGGAGGTAATCCAACAATTAAAGGATCTATTAGTCGTATAGACACGTATGGACATCAGCCAGATTGCATAAAAAAAAACACTTATGTACATTTACTGAAATATTGTTATTGTAAATAATAGTGCATCGTACGTGTCGTCTGCTTGTAATCTTGCTTATCCAGTATCCTTTCATGGCCACTAGTCGCTCTACATCTAGTGAATATATATATGCTTTTATTATACAACTTGTAATCTTACAGTAGAAATACGAGTACAAATATGACAGCGTATTACACGTTTTAGAATTCGGACACGTCAATTTTGCGCGCGCGCTCAGTTTGTTTCTTGTTTTGTCCGGTCGCAAATAAAAGGAAAAAGAAAAATACGTTTGTTTTTTGTTGTCGTATAATAAACAATTTATTGCTAGGGTAGTTGTGTAATACGGCTGGATATTTTTACTCCTCTGTTTGTATTTACAACCCTTTACGGCACGACTCGTAAAAATATCCAGCCGTATTACACAACTACCCGTGTAATAACCTCTATATAACCCATCGATAAAATTTCGCGCGCGCCCATTGGTTAAAACGGGTCACGTGGTACAATTTCACTGGACGGATGTCAGGTAATATCCCCCAGTTTTGAGATGATATCCCCCACTTTGGAGAAAAATGAAATTAACTGAATTTTTTTAAGACTGTAATGTATTTTCAATGGGTAAATTAGCTTGTATAACATTATTGTGGTGTACTTGTTCCTTTTGGAGGATTTTAACATCGATACCGGTATTTGAGGTATTTTTATTATATTTCGATCCTTGAACTACGAACAAACGTCAAAATCGGCGCTCAAAAAGTCTCTCAAATAAAACCCAAAATATCAAGAAAACCACTCAAAAAGCTTCAAAAACTATCAATCTTTTATTTTCGAATAATTTTTTAGAAGTTTACACATGAAAAGATCTCAAACGGAACGGATAATTGAACTCGATCGAAACTTGTTTTCTTCATCCGTCATTTTGTTTCGGTTTCTTCAACGACGTAGAACATTTATCGAAGGGTTATAAAATAAACAAGACGCTCTACAAGCGTTTACTCGGGCTTCTAATGGTGAAATACAAATTAAAGTGCTGTTGAATGCTAAACATTGCTACATAAGCTTTTCATCCAAGAATAAGGATGTTAGGATATCTGCCCATTGTAGTCATGCAGGCTTTTGTGTTATTTTATTTATGAAACTAATTTTAAAATAAATAGTTTATGATGCCAACATATAAAATACTGCCATATGGGTGATCAGTGACCGGTTTTGAAAACGAGCCCTAAAAAGTATGCATAAATTAAAAGAGCTGTTGAAGCCATGTTGATTTCAAGCCCTAAAGGCGCGATCAAACGGTGCATGATAGTCGATGATAGTCGATGATAGTTGAAACGCGCGATCACGTTTGATCGCAAACTATCATCGACTATCATCAACTATCATCGACTATCATCGATTATAAAATAATTTAGATATAACGCGCGCTCTGATTGGTTAATTACTATGTTGATATGAGGCTATGTAAACATGGTTCATGACCTTGAACAACCTTGAAGCGATGCAGTGGATTTGATTGTAAAAATAACTGACCACAAATGTATTTTTTTCTGTTGTCAAACATGTTTTATTTACTAAACAAAAGCCATAGAATTACGGTTTTTCTTGTTTAGTTAAGTTCAAGTTCTATCTAGATGTGATTTTGATGATTTTAAACCGAAAATTAAGTAATTTTGCATGAGCTTCAAGTTCATTCAAACTCGGCCGGCAAGAAACTCGACGAATCGTCCACTTATTTCTGTCCACAATAACGAAGAAAACTAAATATAACGGCTCAGTTTTCTCAATCACATACTAACCATTTTGTAAGTTATAACTTACTTAGCTACACATAAGTCTTATATTTTCTCAAGTGTACGACTGAAAATATCAAGAAAAGATAGCCGTAACAGAGCGATTCTTGTAGCTACACGGCGGGTTCGCCAGAACATTCATATCTCTAGTAAAATATGTCAAAGAGAAAACATATCTTGAAATGTCTCAGAAACGTCCATCGTTTATACATTCTTGTCGAGAAAAGCGACGAAAAGATTCAAAAATACGACAAAAACTGTGGATATTTGGCTACCTGACTTCGTGCTCCATTCATCAAGTTGTCAAATATTTCAGAAAGTTTGACAACTCTTCATCATTGATCGTGATTCGGCTCAGCTTTTCTCACTTTTCTTCGTGTTTCGTGTTCACAGGATACAAAAACAAAGTGTAACAAGCATTCTTCTGCAATTTTCTGACAGAAAATAGCATTCTTCAAATCGTTTTTCGTGTTAAAACAGTAAACTGCACAATAAAAGTTGTCGAGTCGCTTTGCCATTTTGATTTCTTTCGTGAGATTTGATTGGATGATGGGCGATTTCTGACGCTTTTCAGGAGAATTGAAATTTTGATCACTAAAATCTCGCGTAAATAAAGGAGTTTTACGAAAGAAATCCTTGTAGTTATTTTATAAAACAAATAGAAAACGTTTTCCCGGAGGCTCGGTTTTACACAGAGCTCGAGACTTCTCCCAAACTTCCCTCGTGTTTATATCAGGCTATGTAAACACGGGAAACGTTTTCTATTTGTTAACTATCATGCACTTTGAACATGTTCAAAAAGTTCATGATAGTCGATGATAGTTGATGATAGTTTTTCTTCGTTTGATCGGGTGCGTGATAGTTGATGATAGTCGATGATAGTTGGTGATAGTTCAACTATCATCGACTATCTTCGACTATCATGCACCGTTTGATCTCGCCTTAAAGGTACGACATATATGACCATATATGGCAGAAAAGTGATTGTGCTGATATCATTTAATCAGTAACTGGACAACATATTTCTTGTGTTCTTTCAATTGACCCTAAAAGGTATGGACTCGTGTTACATAACTGTCTTGTGTCGGAACCCTAAAAGGTTCACATAGGAAATATTTTGAACCCTAAAAGGACGTCGATCACCCCTACCAGTTGGAGAAAGGTAGTAACCCCCCCTCCTACAATAATACAATATTGTTATAATTAGACAACTAGTGAATTTTATTGAAACTCATACTTTTTCAGTAACTGACAATAACTAAAATAAAAGGAAGAACATATAATAATGAATCAGATCAGATGAGGAATGTTTTGTAATGAGTGTCCATTATTAATGTTTCACAATTCAGTGTGTAAACTTTCTAGTTAGTGGTCATTGTTCTATTCTGAACAGCAATGGATCCTATTGTTAATATGAATGAAGTATAATTTTCCCTCAACAGACATTCAAAAGCTCTATCTATGGGCATGCAGTAGGTATAACCCTCAATATTTATTGCTCTGTCACCATGTACATTACCAGTGTAGCTTTCGCTGTATTCAAATTGATAGTCTGTATCATATACTGTGAGCATTGTTGGTAATTCTGTCATCATCAAAAATGACTGTCCAGCTGATTGAGATAAGCTTGTATACAACTCATTCCCAATATTCATTATTTGCACCAGGTCACTCTGGGAGGTTGTTGGTTGTCTTTTATTGTATATCAAAGAACACAAACTCATTGCAACACATTGTTGTCTGGACAGCATTTCGACCAAATACTAAAATATTGCCTTGACTATATTAAGGTGCTCTTATTGTTTTGTTTGGATCAATAAGTAGAGTAGGACCAGGATTCTTTTCTATATCTGTTCTCAATGCAGACTGACAGAAATTTCTTCTGTGATTAAGACTTTTATATGTAGTGAACTTTGAAGAACAGTTTTCATCTATAAAACCCATTGATTGTAGATTTGGCTCCTTCAAAACTCGTTGTAAAGCCTTTTTCTTTCTTCTTTTGGAGACAATATGAATAGAGCGGTAAGTGATCTTTCTAAAAGACTGTCTTTTTATAGTACTGGGAATAGGTCTATAGCAGTCACGTCGAGCAATACGTATATTATTGACAATATGATGAATCTGTGACGATGCTGGCACAGTTTTTTCAATACAAGAAACAAACATTGCACGTCGAGATCTAAACTCATTTATTTCATTAATTGACGAGTCATCATGAATGGATGCGAACATTTGATTTCGTCTCTACAATAGTAAGCTGTTGTTGACAATCTTGTAATATTGATTCAGAACTAGCTTTAAGTTATGTAGTTCGTACGATTCTATCATGGCCGCTTTGAAGTTCTCACCTTTCTTCAAGATATCTGTTTGCTTTTTGTCGTCAAACTTCAGTTCATCAGGCTTCGTGTTGTGTAATACACTGTGCATAGCTATGCAGTTCTCAGATGAGTTCTTATTTGAGTTCATAATGTTCATATTTATGTTATTTTGTAGCTCAGATTTGTAGCTCTTTGAGTTCGTGGACCGACCCGTTTCGAAAACGCTCGTCTTCTTTTAGTGTGAGCCTACCACGAACAGCGTGTGCATTTGTAAGTGAGAAGAGCGTGTCTAACAGCAAGCGATATATCATCTCAGTTATCGACGATGTCATGAGCTTTGACCGAAAGAGGAATATCGAACTTTTTCAAACGACACAGGCACAGAAGTATTCCTTCTTCGAATGAGTCAAACGTGGTCAAACGTGCACGTCTCGTATGAGCCTGCGATATACGACCGAGCGCATGCGCTGTCATGACGATTTGTCCATTTTGTGACCTACGAAGAAAAAGAAAGCCCAATTTATAACTCGGGCTTCCTGTGGATAGGCCCGAGTAATAAACCCCTTTCTGGCTTACTGGTATATCGGCTGATAATGTCCTTGGCTTATAGATGGTCCTCAAAATATCACAGTTGCACTCGAAGCTTCGCTTCTCGGCCAACTGTTCATTTTTCGGACCATCTCTAGCCGCGGACATTATCAGCCGATATACCAGTCGCCAGAAGGGGTTTATTTACTAAATAGACACAGTTCAGTGTTCTTGGAAGTGATTGTTCACGAGGCCAATGAATGGATTTAACCCAGCAGTGGACACTCCTGACATGTTCTGGTGTTCGTAGTTGCTGTGGAGCTTTGATTCCATACTGTACTTGTTTGAATGCTTTGCTTATTAAGATCAATCTCTCGATGATGTAATTAGTTTTTCAGCTCAGCGCAACAAGGAGATGTTCTCCTTTCGGTGCCAAGTGCAAACTGAATGTTTTGTCAACAACTGTAGATGCTAAGTAACGAGCAGCGTGCGCGAACTTCTCCTTTATGACGCCTGGGTATCGTAAGCAGTGACGAGGGGCTGATCTGACTTGGCGCGCGCTCTACGACACAGGTAACCCAAGTAGACTGGCCGTGTGGGCGATATTGAAAGACACAGGTAGCCCAAGTCTTTGCAGATTTCAATCAAACTACTATTATAACATCAAACTAACTATCATGTTTGACTGTAGCTATCGATACCGCTATCCTACGTTGCGTTCCATACAAAATCGAGTCGTATATCGCAAGACAGTCGAGTCATGGTCAGTAGTATAGGGCGCACCGCACGACCCCCGTTTGGTAGGTGGATTTCATTAATTTAGTAGGTGGAAGTAGGTGGGATCGAAATTGAGGATCCAAAGTGAGGATCTGGTAGCTGCTTAGCATAATTTAAGGAGGAAGGAGGAGGTTTTAATTAATTTAGGGGGAGGAAGGGGGAGGAAGGGTGAGGAAAGTGGGGAGGATTTGTTAATGAGTAGGTGGACATGAAAGTGAGTCCTAGAAAGGGGAGGTTATAATATATTCGGGTTAAGGTGATTCCCCTCTCATTTCACTTTTAAAACTATTGTGTGAATGTATTTTATTTTTATTTATTTTTATTTATTTTTATTTATTTATATTTATTTTTATTTTGTTATTTTAATATTTTTTTTTTTTATATATTCAAATCACGATCTCTCAACTGAGGTGTAAAACTTGTTTGTTTTACACATCGGAGAGAAAGAAGGCCATGTATGTCCCTTTTGTCTCCGTTTGTCCTGATAGTCCTCGGTCTGTCCTTATAGACCTTATATTGTCCTTAATGTCCTTAGTTTGTCCTTGTTGTCCTTGAAGTGGTCCTTGTATATGTCCTATTAAGGCCAGATGAAAAGGCCCGATAAGGCCCGAAATGGCCCGATTAAGGCCCGATGAAAAGGCCCGAAATGGCCCGAAGTGGCCCGATAAAGGCCCGATAAGGCCCGATAAGGCCCGATAAGGCCCAATAAGGCCCGATAAGGCCCGATGGCAGTACATTCCTCTTTACACATGTGGTGTTTTTTTTTCTAGGGCGAAATTTTGCTTTGCCTCCCTCAACCATATCTCCCTCAATCTACTATCGGGCCTTATCGGGCCTTATCGGGCCTTATCGGGCCTTATCGGGCCTTATCGGGCCTTATCGGGCCTTATCGGGCCTTTATCGGGCCACATCGGGCCATTTCGGGCCTTATCGGGCCATATCGGGCCTTAATCGGGCCATTTCGGGCCTTATCGGGCCTTTTCATCTGGCCTTAATAGGGACATATACAAGGACCACTTCAAGGACAACAAGGACAAACTAAGGACATTAAGGACATTATAAGGTCTATAAGGACAAACCGAGGACTATCAGGACAAACGGAGACAAAAGGGACGTACATGGTCTTCTTTCTCTCCGATGTGTAAAACAAGTTTTACACCTCAGTTGAGAGATCGTGATTTGAATATATAAAAAAATAATAATATTAAAATAACAAAATAAAAATAAATAAAAATAAATAAAAATAAATAAAAATAAAATACATTCACACAATAGTTTTAAAAGTGAAATGAGAGGGGAATCACCTTAACCCGAATATATTATAACCTCCCCTTTCTAGGACTCACTTTCATGTCCACCTACTCATTAACAAATCCTCCCCACTTTCCTCACCCTTCCTCCCCCTTCCTCCCCCTAAATTAATTAAAACCTCCTCCTTCCTCCTTAAATTATGCTAAGCAGCTACCAGATCCTCACTTTGGATCCTCAATTTCGATCCCACCTACTTCCACCTACTAAATTAATGAAATCCACCTACCAAACGGGGGTCGTGCGGTGCGCCCTATACTACTATGGTCGAGTTCATTCTCATAAGTGTGTGCCGGGATTTATACACCTAAGCGACATGTCTTGTATGTTATGCGAACACCAAATTCGTTCGCAATCTTTACAATTGATTTTGATGATGGCAGAACAATAGGGAAATCAACTTTATACTCATGCAAAACATCTCCATTGTTCCTACCACCAACAAAACATCTATATTGCCGTGTATTTGAATAATAAAAGAAAGCTTACAATGCGTTTAATTAATTAATCGTTGCGATAATCATGCCGAATAATAGGATCTCAATAAGGGTAATTCTCAGTATAGCATGTAGACTATGTGCTTTTGTTCACTGTAGAACGAACTTTGGGTCAGTGACGCGCTAGCTTTGTCTTCTCATGTCGTGTCTATTAGCAAACTGCAAATCTGAATTTGAAATATAGTTATCAACATTTCCAGAACCCTCGCGATAATAACTGTGCTCGGAATGGTGGTGTAGAACAACATGGTTTTCACTAGGAAACGCATGCAAGCTTTGTCATGATATGTTCTACAAGGCTTGTAGGACAAGAAATGTAATACGAGCTTGTATTAATTATGAATCATTGTATTTCATTGAAAAGGGATCAAACAGTCACAAAACTTGACATTTCCCCTGTATTCTTTCCTATTACAAAATACGACATAGCGTAACGTTGACAGCGCACTTGTCGATTCAACTGACTTCCAAATTATTTAAAGTCATAAAGACTTTAATGTAATCAGGAACAAGGCATTTAGCGACCAAACGCCCCATTACCTTGATTATCAACTAGTCTTAAACAATGAGAGACGGTGTGATTTGATTGGACCCAAATAAACATTTCAATTGTTCGCTAAGTATAAAGACGGCCGCCATAGCAACTGATTCCAAGTGCTATCACGTCCACAACATATGTCTGTCTGTCAACAAGATGTTGATACAAATCTCACTCGCTGACATCGCATTTTATGAACCACTGTGGACATATTCTGAAGTAGAAAAGTTCTGGAGCATCATCGCATATTACATAAAAGAACTGCTAACAAGAAGTCCCTTACCGCGACATAGCATGGATTTTACACATCTGAATCCACGATTCTTGCAAGATTATAAGCAATGTCTTAAATGCCTACACGATGGATTGTGGAGTGGACGATATAGCGAAAGTGTAGCCAATATGAGAGCGACGAGGGAGTTTTTCGGGAGAAGAATACATCCCTACGAAAGACAAGATGGCGATAGTGGAAGTGGAATTTGCTTTAAAGACGAACTTCAAGCAATGAAGGATATATTTTGTAATCAACTTGTGTTTACGTGAGACAAATTAAGGAGCTAGTACAGTGGAACTATATCTCCTGAACGTCTACAACATCTTCATCATTCTGCTACCAAAACGTTTTATCTAAATACTGAATTGCAGTTCAAGTCGTTGTTTTTAGAAGCCAAAACCAGGCTAAAGCAACATCGTTAAGGAACGTTACCATGATATAACGAAAATCATCCTTTTTGAAAATACACAATGCACTATAGTATTCAGTATTGATCAGAGAATCTTTTTGAAATAGGTGGATATGCAAAGCGGACTTTTATTTGCGCTGTAAAATGTGCTACATTTGAGGAATAGTCAGCAACATGATGCTTCAGCAAATGCGGTCCCATACGAAGTCGAGTCGTATATCGCAAGACAGTCGAATCATGGTCGAGTTAATTCTCCTAAGTGTGTACCGGGATTTATTACACCTAAAGGCCCTGGCAAGCGGTTTCAACATTGCATTCAACATGCGTTCGATTTTGATGAACGCTGTTGAATGGAAGTTGAATGAATGTTGAACGCGGGGTGGCAAACGGGTTTCAACAATGTTTCAACAATGCTTTCAACAACGTTTCGCAAGAGGTATTTCAATTGTTTAATTTAATTAATGCGCAAGACGCCATTCAACAGTTTCCTTTTAAACTTCATTCAACATCGATTCAACACGTTTCAACACTTTCAACATTGTTGAAAGCGGGTGGCAAACCGTTTCAACATCGCTATTCAACAAAATCGAACGCATGTTGAATGCAAAATTCGCACGCAAACTTTACAACTGATTTTGATGGTGACAGAAGAATAGCGAAATGACCTTTATTCTCTCATGCAAAACATATCCATTGTTCCTACTACCAACAGAGCATCTCCATTGCCGTGTATATGAATAATAAAAGAAAGCTTACAATGCGTTTAATTAATTAATCGTTGCGATAATCATGCCGAATAATAGGATCTCAATAAAGGTGGTTCTCAGTATAGCATGTAGACTATGTGCTTTTGTTCACTGTAGAACTTTGGGTCAGTGGCGCGCTAGCTTTGTCTTGTCTGGTCTTGTCGTTTCTCTTAGCGAACCGCAAATCTGAATTTGAAAGATGGTTGTCAACATTTCCAGAACCCTCGCGATGAAAACTGTGGAATTGTGGAGTAGAACAACATGGTTTTCTCTAGGAAACGCGTGTAATCTTTGTCATGATATGTTGAAAACGGTTTGTAGGACAAGCTAGAAATGTAATACGCGAATGCATTCATAATCATTGTATTTCATCGATAGGGGACAACACAGTCATAAAACTTGACGATTTTCCATGTGCGTTTTTGTCTATTACAATAAAAACTACGACATAACGTAACCATGATAGCACTTGCCGATTCAACTGACTTCAAAATTATTTCAAGTCATGAAGACTTTGATGAATTCAGGAACAAGGCATTTAGAGATCAAATTACGCCCCATAAGTAACTCTGCCGCCAGTATCAACTAGATTTAAACAATGGGGGACGCTGTGTTTTGATTGGACTCAAGTGAACATCTCAATTGTTCGGTGAGTATAAAGACGGCCGCCATAACGACTGATTCCAAGTGCTATCACGTCCACAACAGATGTCTGTCTGTCAACAAGATGTTGATACAAATCTCACTCGCTGATGTCGCGTTTTATGAACCACTTTGGACATACTCTGAAGTAGAAAAGTTCTGGAGCATCATCGAATCTTACATAAAAGAACTGTTAACAAGAAGTTCCTTACCGCTACATAGCATGGATTTTACACATCTTAATCCACAAAGCTTGCAAGATTATAAGCAATGTCTTAAATGCCTACACGATGGATTGTGGAGTGGACGATATAGCGAAAGTGTAGCCAATATGAGAGCGACGAGGGAGTTTTTCGGGAGAAGTATACAACCCTACGAAAGACAAGATGGCGATAGTGGACGTGGAATTTGCTTTGTAGACGAACTGCAATCATTGAAGGATATATTTTGTAATCTGCTTGTGTTTACGTGAGACAAAGAGTGGAACTATATCTCTTGAACGTCTACAACATCTTCATCATTCTGCTTCCAAAACGTTTTATCAGTGAATACTGAATTGCAGTTCAAGTAGTTGTGATGAACTATAAAGAGTCTTTTTAGAATCCAAAACCAGGCTAAAGCAACATAGTTAAGGAACGTGATAAAACGAAAAACATCCTTTTTGAAAATACACAATGCACTATGCTATGGTATTAAGTATTTATAAGACAACCTTTTTGAAATAGCTGTATGCAAAGCTGCCTTTTATTTACGCTGTAAAATGTGTTACATTTGACGAATAGTCAGCAACATTAAGATGCTTTAGCAAATGCGCTCCCATACAAAATCGAGTCGTATATCGAAAGACAATCGAGTCATGGTCGAGTTCATTCTCGTAAGTGTGTACCGGGATTTATAAACCTAAGCGACTTGTCAAGTTTATGTTATGCGAACATCAAATTCGTTCCCAAACTTTACAATTGATTTTGATGATGGCAGAACAATAGGGAAACCAACTTTATTCTCATGCAAAACATCTCCATTGTTCCTACCACCAACAAAACATCTCTATTGTCGTGTATTTGAATAATAAAAGAAAGTTTACAATGCGTTTAATGAATTAATCGTTGCGATAATCATGCCGAATAATAGGATCTTAATAAGGGTGGTTCTCAGTATAGCATGTAGACTATTTGCTTTGTTCCGTGTAGAACTTTGGGTCAGTGACGCGCTATAGCTAGCTTTGAGCGAACTGCAAATCCGAATTTGAAAGATAGTTGTCAACATTTTCAGAACCCTCGCGATGAAAACTGTGCTCGGGATGGTGGAGTAGAACAACAAGGTTTTCACTAGGAAACACGTGTAATCTTTGTCACGATATGTTGAAAAAGGTTAGTAGGACAAGAAATTTAATACGCGAATGCATTCTTAATCATTGTATTTCATTGACAGGGGATAAAACAGTCACAAAACTTGACATTTCTCCTGTGAGTTGTTTTCTATTACAATAAACTACGACATAACGTAACCATGGCAGCACTAGCCGATTCAACTGACTTCCATATTATTTCAAGTCATGAAGACTTTGATGAATTTAAGAACAAGGCATTTAATGATCAAACGCCCCATAAGTAACTCTGCCGCCAGAATCAACATTTACCATGCATATTTTAGTTAAATTGAAAAATAATAATTGTAAAAAAGAAAAAACGTTAGGTAATGAAATTATTGTTGTTGTTATCAACTAGACTTAAACAATGGGGGACGGTGTGTTTTGATTGGACCCAAGTGAACATCTCAATTGTTCGATGAGTATAAAGACGGCCATAGCGACTGATTCCATGGCCAAGTGCTATCATGTCCACAACAGGTGTCTGTCAACATGATGTTGACACAAATCTCACTCGCTGACATCGCGTTTTATGAACCACGGTGGACATATTCTGAAGTAGAAAAGTTCTGGAGCTTAATCCACAAAGCTTGCAAGATTATAAGCAATGTCTTAAATGCCTACACGATGGATTGTGGAGTGGACGATATAGCGAAAGTGTAGCCAATATGAGAGCGACGAGGGAGTTTTTCGGGAGAAGAATACATCCCTACGAAAGACAAGATGGCGAGAGTGGACTTGGAATTTGCTTTAAAGACGAACTTCAAGCATTGAAGGATATCTTTTGTAATCGGCTTGTGTTTACGTGAGACAAAGAGTGGAACTATATCTCTTGAACGTCTACAACATCTTCATCATTCTGTGACCAAATTAAAACGTTTTATCTGAATACTGAATTGCAGTTCAAGTCGTTGTGATGAATTATAAAGAGTCTTTTTAGAATCCAAAACCAGGCTAAAGCAACATAGTTAAGGAACGTTACCATGATATAAAGAAAAACATCCTTTTTGAAAATACACAATGCACTGTGGTAGTCAGTATTTATCAGATTACTTTTTTTAAATAGCTGTATGCAAAGCTGCCTTTTATTTACTATGTGAAAGGTGTCACAGCACGAAAAACTAGATTTAAGCTACTTTAAACTTTGCTTAAAGCTGCTTAAAGTTCTTAGTTCAACTTTAAGCTGCATTTAAGCATAATGAAAGCTGTGTAAAGTTCAGCTTTAAGCACTCCAGGCATAAAGTGAACGTAAAGATAGCGTAAAGTCCATTGTGAACTTTACGGTAGATTTACGCTAAACTTAAATAGAACTTAAACTTGCCTTTAAGCTGGATTTACAGGTTCACTTAAATATGGCATAAATTCATGTTTATACCAGATTTACGTGGCCATTAAGTCGAACGTAAATCAGTCTTTAGAATGATCTCTCTCTCCAATAACTTATGTAATTCGTGAAAGATATTCATCACAATGGCCACATAAGTATTTTCGATTTCGTGATCCGCATGTTGTTGGATTCATTGATTAGCACAGACTCTTAAAAGGTGGTTCCCGCATAATGAATGACCGGTTTGCCGTATTTTTTAACTCGCTAGATCGCTCCGCGTCAATATTGCTTGGATTTTATTGTGCTTAACAAAAATACTAATTCAACTATTCTGCCTTTGGACGGTGTATTCAAAATTATCATTGTAAGCCGTGTTTGTGAATGCCAGCCGATATCATTGCCAGAAATCAGAGACATTTTGCGTCTACGATTATTTGTGTCAGCGGAGTTACCCAGAATCAAAAGATTATGCTCAAATTCATGTAAACTATGTGAAATCTCAATCACAAACTAAAAGTGTGAAGCGATCTTGATCATACATCCTCTACATTTTAAAATAATTGCAAATTTAGCAAAAAGATACGAAAATGGTATTTACCACAGGAAGCCCAAAGTTGAACCCCCTGTCCTCCATCGTCTCTCCTATTTCTCGCTTTTTGAGCCAATTCAGCTAACTATCTCTGGGTTTCCTGTGTAATCTAACAGGCCAGGCTACTTATGTAAACATGGCGATCCAAATAATCTTGACAGAAGCGTTTACCGAGTGAAAAACAACGGTGAAAACAGTATATTTACTCAGTATACTTCTGTATCGGCGAAAGTGGAATTTAGCTTATCTTTGGCTGGACTTTGTCATATTAGAAGTGGAATTTATGGCCAAACAAGTATGATATTCTGTGAGTTTAGATGATGTCCTTTCGAACTGGCTATCGGGAAAGTGTGTACCACGCTCGACGAAGCTGCTACCGGACTCCAACTTTTAGGAATTTACTCAATTTGGCGGCCTTTTACAGTAAATGACAGAGGTGAGATGTTGTTGAGAGAGCGATTTTTGAAATCGATTTTGTCATACTTTATTTTCGCTTGATTGTAAGAAGGGTACTCGATTCGAGCACCCAAAACATTAAACTTGTGAATTAGCTATCGGGAGTTTGCATCCGAAGTTTAGTTCTTCAGATATTTCTGATTTTCTATGTTTTGACATACATTTCTACCATTTCTCTTTGATATGTAAATGTATGAAAAGCTTATGAATAATGAGCTGCGCGACCAGGCATGTCTCTGATTTCTGGGTATGTCAAACGACACTATTTTCACTAAAACTGCTGCCAAGCGTTTTTCCCTCGTACGATTTTTTTTAAACTTCGTTAATGGCCTTTTGAAGTCCTTAGTAATGTTCTGACGAGGTAAGAAGAAAATTGATCGAGCCGAAATCACCAGGTCATATTTTTGTTGTCAAAATTTGGACCTTTCGGTTGTTACGTGATTTCGGCTCGATCAATTTCGTTTCGCACAGACGAGATTACACATGTACAGACGTAGAGAAGTGATCGAGAACCAACCGAAGAAAGACACACAATATCTATGTTCCTTTAACATGTCCACATGTCGGGTAAGTAAAGTGTTACTTGCAACCTTCGGGTAAAATAATGTTTCTCTATATTACGAATTTGCGTGCTAACAGTATAGTGATATGACTCGATCATGAGTGAAGTTACATACATAACTCGATGCTGCTGGCGTATATTTAGTGTCTGGAAGAATCCTAACACTTTCTCAGTTATTTTCACTTAAGAAAGTTATGTTTTGAATCGTATTTTTGACGATATGCCTTCGTGGTAACCTTCGTTACTAAAAGGTGCGAAATGTCAACACAATTCCATGTGCTCTCGAGTGACGCTTCATTTATTCATAAATAATCATATGTATTTCTGCTTTTGTTTTAGAAATCATTCAGAGAGTGTTACACGGCACTGAAAGGTCCTCATCCCCGAATACACTAGCTCGGATGAGAGTGACTTATCGAAAGATGAAGATGGATATATATATCGCTTTGTTACTTTGAATACAATAAAATATCTCAGTCATTAAAAAAATGCAGTGGTTCATTGTTCACGGTGCTTTATGGTAGATCACATTATAATGATCTATATCTATATATATGATTTCACTCACAAATAGTCTGGATAAGAATCCCTGGATAAATACAACGCAAATAATTATATTCAACATTTCAGTCCATGGGTTTACGTAAGCTTTAAGTGATCTTTATTCTTACCTTAAAGTGATCTTTATAGACCTTTAATTAAGTGAACTTTATGGAGTATTTAAGTTGTGTTTAAACAAACTTTAAGTCACATTTAAGTCATGGAAATATCAGCTTAAAGATAGTGTTTCATTAAGGGAGGTTTAAGTCAATGCGTAAAGTTCACTTAAAGTTCAACTTTACGAAAAGTAAAGGTGGCGTAAAGGAGCTTAAATCCTTGGTTTAAGTCACCTTTAAAGTGTCTTTAAGCTTGTTTAAATCTGATTTTTCATGCTGTGTGTTACATTTGAGGAATAGTCAGCAACATTAAGATGCTTCAGCAAATGCGGTCCCATACGAAGTCGAGCCGCCCTATATCGCAAGACAGTCGAGTTATGGTCGAGTTAAATCTCGTAAGTGTGTACCGGGATATATACACCTAAGCGACTTGTCAAGTGTATGTTATGCGAACATCAAATTCGATCGTTCGCAAACTTTACAATAGGGAAATCAACTTTATTCTCATGCTAAACATCTCCGGCATTGTTCCTACCACCAACAAAACACTTTGTTCAATAGAGACAGTGGTAGAATCCTACCTACTAGCTATTAAAAGTCCATGAGCCCAGGCACGAAATTTGGTCATTTAGTACCACTCAGGGGGGCAAATTCTCGTATGCATTTTTCAATTCCCCAATGTCTGTAGTTGAGGTTAATATGTGATAGCTTCTTCAGTTTGGCAGCTTTCATCTTTTTTTCGAACATTTTTTACATGGTACTCCGACCTAAATCATGCCGTGCACAAAAAGCACCCAAATTAAACTTCTAGAGTTTTCATCCAATAAAAATGAAACTTGGCAACAGGACAGTACATGGGAAGTGAACAAATCGTATCATTTTTGTTTTTTGTTTATAATGATTTTTGGTGGGAAAATGACGTCATGAACACGCCGAAAGTTTTTGAATTTCAAAAATATACCAATTTGATCATTGCATTCGAAAGAACATGTATAATGAGAGATATAACTGGAATAATACATCGGTTATCGTTATTCTATCCAAAGATGTTAATTTTTGAAAGTTGAAATTTCCGCCATTTTGTGCTGTTTTTAGTAACAAAATGGCGGATTTTCAAATTTCAAAAAATCATATCTTTGGATAGAATAGCGGTAACTGGGATATTGTTTCAGTGATATCCCTCATTGTACATGTTCTTTCGAATGCAATGACCAAATTAGTATATTTGTGAATTTCAAAATTTGTTGGCGTGTTCATGACGTCATTTTCCCACCAAAAAAATTTTTTTTTTTTTACAGATTTGTTGTCTTCTCGTGTACTGTCCTGTTGCCAAGTTTCATTTTGATTGGATGTGACTTTTCACAGTTATATAGCAAATCTGCTCTATTATTGTCACTCAGTAGACATCATCATCCTTGTCATCATCATCATCGACGTACTGTACTTCGCAATCATTTGCTCGATTCTGACAGTCTTGAAGAGAGCACATATCGGTGCACTTCAGCCCATTTCGTATGCATGAACAGTTTGATGGCTGACAAGATCGCTTACACTTGCATGACAACAATTGTAGAACAGCTGAGGGAGCAGGATCACCATCCATCCAGTCCACTGTAAGTCTGCTTGTGCCATCCTGGTCACTCTCTTGACACCAACCCAAGCCAACAGGTGAAGGTACATCTGGACAGGCAACTAAACATTGCCTCCACAACCTTGTCTGGTAATTTGCCCGTTGGCAGTGTTTCTGTAGACAGTCAGAACATGGAGGTAGCTGGTGCGAATCAATATCTCCTTTCTTTGCACAAAAAAGCATGTATCGAAGAGTGTTCACACTGTCTGTACCTGGTTTTGAGTTATATAACTGACAGATGAACCTTTCCAACTGCTGGAATAGACCAGGAGAAAGTTCCCATTGTGCTCCTAGTTGCTGTAATGCTATTTGTGCATTTCTATCCCGTTTCAACATCTTCAAAGCACTCACTTTTCCCTTTCCGGCAAATGCACTGACCGTATCACATCCTGTGAGTGAATGCAATCCAGGAAGAGCCTTGCACGTCTCCTCTCCGAGCATCTCAGCAATCTTTGTAATGTCAACATACCTAGTACGTGTCTGTGTTCCACATTTCATGTATATTGAAGAGGGGATCTCGCACTGGAAAGCAAGACAAAGAATAAAAACATCTGTGTCTTCAGACACAATGATGACAGACTGGTATCTATCCTTTGCCGCATGGGCACCATGAAGTAGAAGCCTTGTATCGGCTTCCTCTTGCGTTGATATAAGATCATCTACTACCTGTACTTGCTCTTGAGTTATCTTGACACACTGTTCTTCACATGCCACATACAGCACCTTCTGCTGAAGCCTTTGTCTGTATTTATCTGTCTGCCACTCAGCACACAAGAAACTTGTCAAAGCTTGCTTGTTACTTGCATCTGCAACAAATTTCCTCCATTGTTGCACCTTGTGACCAGGGTTGATGTTCCTATATCGAGTACCTGCTTCTGTAACTCTGTTCTGTCTCTCAGAGTTCTTTATGGAATCTGATCTGTATACATCGAAGACAATATCGATTCTTGTGCTTTGATAGCTTTCGTTGAGTGCCATGTTCAGAAGGGCGCGTCTCCAACTTCTGAAAACGTCTTATGGTCACCTTTGAGTCGCTGAACCAGGGCCATTCCATCAATTATTGTTGCTGATGGAAGAGGGATAATATCAACTGCAGGAACATTTCTTTGTAACTCCTTAGCAAGTGTAGCTTTGTTGGTCTTTCTCAGGGACCCGTCAGGCGTCGCTAGTGACCATGGCAAAGGTCCAAGTGGATGGACTAGCACTTCGTTCATACTCAGATTTCTGCTCTGTGCTATTACAATCATCTGGCCAAAGAGAACTCTGTCTGCTTTTAAAATTATCTCTTTACCATTCTCTTTGCGAAACGTCTTCTTCTTTATTAAATCACTGAAAGTTTTTAACTTTAATTTGGTCATTTTATGGTAGAAATCCAGTACAGGAGGAGAACTTTCGATGCGCTGCTGACTGAATTCTTGGTACGCTGTATTGCCCTTTTCTCTTGCAAGGAGCAGATGTTCCTGAACCTCCGGTGGTGCTACCTTCCCAGTAGATATGCTGACAAGCTCTTGAGTGTCAGGGTCAAAGGGATTGATCCATGTGTTCTCAAGTAAATCTACTAGAGACTTCACGTCTTCTTCATCTCGTGTAATGCGTGTGCCCTGAAGGTCTGTGTGGCCATAGAAAGACTTGAGATGCAGCATTTCTCGTAGGTTACTGAGGAATATGCTTCGGTATTCTGCAACCATGTAATAGCGGCTGACAGCTCCTGGCTTTAAACTGAAACCTTTTGTGCCACCAGGTGTTTGCGTGTCCTTGTTTACGGTTTCCTCACAAGTCTGGTCGACTGGGATCCTTCCAAATGGGTTGTTCTCGCCGATTTGCACAGAGAACCCGCCTGATGCGAGGTGGCTGTGAACATCTGGATGTTCTTGTTCAAGATGAGACATTTGAGAAAGATATGCTGTCAGGTACCTGGCATAATTTAAATTATTATATGCAAAACACCATGGGATCATCGCTCTTACAGCCGATAGATGTAGAGTCCAGTTTCCTTCTCTAGAAGCTCGAATCAGGTTCAGCATGATTTCTACCATATCTACATAGGTCATCCAGAACCCAGAGAGATTGCCATTGTCACACACCTTAGGTAGTCAAGGTATACTGAAAAGAGCTCAGTAATGCAAAAGTATAAAGGACTTTGCATAGCCTTCTCGTATTCTTCATGACAAACATTTTGACATAGACCTTCCAAATCATCAATGGCATCTTGGACAATGTTGATCTTATCACTGTGAAATTTCTGAAGCCATGATATAAAACCCTTCCAAGCAACTCGCATCAGAGCCTCATACATTAGCTTGTGAAATCGAACGGCACGATTGTAACGATGACCATCCAGAACCCCATTCACTGATCCCTCGGCTATAACTCTTGCTTCTACACACAAATCTCTCAGTCCAGCATCTTGAAACCGTTTTCCAATCACTGCAAGTAAGGTGCAAATGGTATGAAAAACCCCCATGCGAGGAACTATGTCCTTGAATTGCTCTTCTTTCTTCCAGATTATTTCAACAGCTTTCGAGTAGAGGGCCTGGTCAAATACAACTACAATGCTCTTCAGCAAAAGCGTGTCCTTGATCTTAACAGACTGCAATAGCACTTCGTGAACAGTTGACAAATTAGTGGCAGGAGCATCAATTGTTGACAAATACCCAATATTATCCTGTGATACTGTCACGTCATCTCGGCATGAAATGTTGAAGCCGGTCCAACTGCTGATATTCTGATTGACTTCGGCATGCAGTCGAGCAAGTATCCACAGGAGATTATTTTTCCAAGCATTGTACAGCACAGTTTCTGATGTCACTTCTATATACTTTCGCGATGGAGGTCCTACACGATTTCCAGCATTATACACAGGGAGAAGAGTTGGGGGCAATGTCACAGTCCTTTTTCTTGATTTTTCGATAGCAGTATCTAGGCTTGACGGGAGGTGAGGACCAAAGACTTTGGGTTGCACTGCGATGCCGTTAACTCTGTGTGATGTTCCATCCCCAGAAAGTGTTTCCTCTAGCCTATCGATATTGTCCCATGCTAATGAGGTACAGACATGTGGATGGATATTCTCTGGTAGAACAGCTTTGTCGTCTGATGCCTTAGCCATCTTCTGCAAACACAAGGCGGTATCAATCTCTTCTAACTGTGTATATGAGATGCCATGACCAAAACGATTGATTATTTGTATCAGTTCAACATTATTAGTCAAGGACTTGATGACGTATGGTAAAAGGACATGTTTTGGAGGCTTCTTTGCTCCGCAGCTTACTCCATATATGAAATCTTGACCAAAAGACTTGATTAACCGTTGGACTCTTAAAGATAGTTCTTTCTTGCTGTCTGTGTTACCGGTAAGGACGATACGTAGGAATGTTAAGAGGCAGTCTGGCAAGTCGATAGCACTGTCATGAAGCTCTGATGGTTTAGGGGGCCATGAGCTGTTAATTTCCAGCGTCTTGAGTTTCTCGCGAATGCATAAGGCAGCTTCAATTATGTGATGCTCGTTGTCGATTGCTTTATCAATGAGGGTCTGCTTTTCTTGTAACTTCACATTTTCTCTTGCAAGCTGAACCACTGTGAGGTTGTCTGGAATAACAAGCATCTTTCTTTTTCCTTCTTCTACCGCTACAAAATGCAAGCCTTCACCAAACTCAGCCTCTAGTCTACGACGTACATGTTTCCTGGTGGATTCTTTCACTTCTTGGGTGCCTAATAGCATCATATTTGTTATCAGTCTCTGAGTCAAATCAGTTAGAGGTATAACCCTAGGTTGTTCTAGTAAGTCTGTCCTAATAAATTCAAAAAGCATATCATATGCTTCAGATTCAAGAGTGTTGTAGTTAGCTGAGCTATCCTCTTGATCATGAAGGTTAGTGCTACTCTCTTTTCGTCTGGTATAAGTACGATAACAGGAGCGGTGATAATGTGCTTCAGCAGCAACAAGCTCTCTGGATACTAAAGCAATTATCCTCTCATCACATTTTTCAATTGCCGTCTTTCTTATGTTGTCATCAGCTCGTAGATCTATGCATTTCACAATATTCTCTCGACTGTTTTCTCTCTTTACATATTTACTAGCCTTGTTACAAAATATACATACAGAATTATATACTCTGCTAGAGCTTGGTGTTCCTCTAGTCGATGCCCTTCTATTTGCGTCATTTGCTTCACTGATGTTAGACTTCAGACTATCTAAACTTTTCTTCATAGTGAAAAGGCTTCGACATTTTCGATGGTAGAATACTGGAGGGACTTCATCTTCTTTTGTATTCACGGCAATGTCAAGGATGGGTTGATGATTTCTGATTTCAGCGGCTCTGAAAAGGACTTTCCATGAATTCAAATCTTGAGGTGAAGTAAGACTTTCGAGACTAGCAACAGATTCATAGTGAATTATACATGTTAAAGGATGATCTTCTGCACAGAAACTTTTACTTTGATGATCTACATCTTTACTTTCTCGTTTTCTTTTCCCTAGAATAAATAGCAATATGAAACCAATACAGTTTATAACTATATTCTACCAAGATATGACTGCTTCGTTAGATTAACTGATGCATCTCTATCAAGACTGTAAGTTTTAATCCTTTTTTTAACCCTTCCTTTTCTTGATACCTATTAATATAATATCTGATGATTTTATCGATCCTTTTACTTTATCATATCATCACAATTGTATCAAACCATCAAATAAATTCGGATTTATATTTAGAGAGCAAAATATACCAACCTTTGATGGGAGCTGCCATCTTGAATCCCATAATGCACTGGGAACCATAATACTGCTTTATTGCTTATTATATCAACATTATATACAAGAAAACCATTGCAAATGCAAAGCTGCAATCTTAAGAATACTACAATTGTGTTTATATCAGTGATATATCATTCTGTGGCAAACAAAGCTTTTATTTACTCTTTATGAAAAATTATTAAAAACATGGTATTCTGTTGACTACACTGCTCTGATACAATAATGTTCACATGACACTTTTTATTGGAGGTTCAAACTATCTAATGGTCAGATATGATCAATGTAGCTCTTGTAAGCATAACTCTTCGATATGGTTTGAATATTCGATTTAAAATCATGAAATACACTTGTTCTTATATCAGCCTCGTTTCCATGCTGAAGCAAGAAAATTAATATCTAATTATATCTCAAATATCCTTATAGCTGCCGAATTGAAAAGGCTATCACACCAATTTGTACATACTTGGGGGTGATAAACAACATGATATCAATAGAATTTTGTCCCCCGATTTGGTACTGAAAAACTGCCTGGCTCATGGACTATATTGTAGCCTGTTAGATCATCATTAGCTTTGCCTGTATTTCTCTCTTTCTCTCTTTCTCTCTTTTATATCATATTTATTTCATTTTTTATTCATTCATTCATTCTTTCTTCCATTTATTCATTCATTTATTCATTCATTCATTCATTTATTCATTTTCATTTCATTTATTCATTTATTCATTTTCATTTATTCATTTATTCATTTATTCATTTATTCATTTATTCATTTATTCATTTATTCATTTATTCATTTATTCATTTATTCATTTATTCATTTATTCATTTATTCATTTATTCATTTATTCATTTATTCATTTATTCATTTATTCATTTATTCATTTATTCATTTATTCATTTATTCATTTATTCATTTATTCATTTATTCATTTATTCATTTATTCATTTATTCATTTATTCATTTATTCATTTATTCATTTATTCATTTATTCATTTATTCATTTATTCATTTATTCATTTATTCATTTATTCATTTATTCATTTATTCATTTATTCATTTATTCATTTATTCATTTATTCATTTATTCATTTATTCATTTATTTTTTCATTCATTAATTTATTTATTTATTTATTTATCCATTCATTTATTCATTCATTCATTTATCCATTCATTTATTTATTCATTTATTTATCCATTCATTTATTCACTCATTCATTCCTTTATTTATTTATTCATCCACTTAATTATTTATTTATTTAATTTTCTCTTTTACTTATTTTTCCTGTCTGTTCTTGTCATATGTTTGCTCGCGCACCGTAACTTACGTGTTTCTTTCTTCTTTTGTTTGATTCTTCCTCGCGTGCTTTGTGTTTGCTCGCGCATCCCGTTAGTTTTTTCAACGTTGTAATGACGCCTACATACACATTGTAACCCTGAAGATGAGCGCGTAGCTCGAAAGCTCGGTTTATATTTCAAAAATAACCTCAAGGTCGATGAAACAAGCATTTACTTATTATCTCTATTGCCGTTTTGTTTTTGTGTGATTTTGTTCGCTGCATGTAGAACTTTGGGTCAGTGATGTGCTAACTAGTAGTAGGAAAGTGCCGGTTCTGGAACACGGGCGCTCCGGAGCAGCCCGGAGCAGCCCGGTGCAGCCCGGAGCAGCCCGGAGCACCTCTGGAGTTATTTTGAAAACGATCCTAGCCGTTACACCGCACCGGCCTAAGGATTTTCGCTATGCCACGGTTATTTTTTAACACGACATTTTTCGCTGACGTTTTAATTTATTTTCCCCAGTTTATTTATTTTTCCCGTGAGTTAGCAGTTCGTGGCACAAACAAGTGACGTCAGCACACGGAAACGTGGGGAAATCTTATGAAAAGTATCGGCAATCGTTCGCTGTTATGGCTTGAATTCAATGTTTGTTTACAGCAATTTCAAGTATAGCTTTAAACCACGCAGAAAACTATCTAACTTATCAAAGTATGGATTCACAACTTTTAAAATAATTAAAATTATTTTTGCTTGCATATTTGTGTTTTTCGGGACAACGTTGTCTTTCAGTATGCTTATTTTTCTCTTCTGAAACCTCAACGAACCTGGTGATGATCGAGAAATAGTCCAAAGTTCTCGGCCATTCAGCGCGCTTGATTTTCTATATATAATTATCTAGGTAAATTATAATTATCTAAACTCCGATAATCACTTTGCCTTCCGCTAAATATATAACTGAACTTTTGCATGTTGTTCTTGTCGAGGTATTATCCAGCACCACGAAATATATGACACAACAAAAATCGAGGAAAGACAAAGTTAGAGTAGTAGGAAAGTGCCGGTTCTGGAACACGGGCGCTCCGGAGCAGCCCGGAGCAGCCCGGTGCAGCCCGGAGCAGCCCGGAGCAGCCCGGAGCACCTCTGGAGTTATTTTGAAAACGATCCTAGCCGTTACACCGCACCGGCCTAAGGATTTTCGCTATGCCACGGTTATTTTTTAACACGACATTTTTCGCTGACGTTTTAATTTATTTTCCCAGTTTATTTATTTTTCCCGTGAGTTAGCAGTTCGTGGCACAAACAAGTGACGTCAGCACAAATAAACAATAGGGGGGATTAACACCGGCCTGAACCTGCCCAAGGAACAACAACAACAGCGATGTTTTTCAAATATGTTTTTATTCAGAAAACTCACATTAAAATGTTCTAAGCCGTGAACTTGTCCATACAAACTTATTTCTATTATAAACTAACTGAGAAATTATAAACACAATGTTTTGATTGTCAGTCAATAGAAACACCCGTCGCTCCAAACAATAGAGATTATTGCCGAAAAGCACTGTTTTTTTGCATAATTATAAATGATCTACGAACCACATGAATTATTATAAACAAATACTCAGAGAATACTCATATTAATCAGAGAATAACAATTATAACAAACTATTAGAAACGTTCAGTATAGATGATTGACCTTGCAATACTTCCCAGCAAGGGCATAGTCCCATCGTTAGTTTAATTTCTATATACCGCATCTAGGTCAGTATCAATATAATCATTGCAGTTAAAGATGTAGCGTCCAGCCATTTCCAGCCATTGAACACTGACGAAAAGTCGATCCATTCCATTCCAGACTAGTATTCACAGCTCAGAAGTAGAAAATTGAATATTTCAAACATGTTTCTTTAACATCTTTGATGTGGAGTTGTTGACACACGCTTCTCTTACACCGTATTAGTAGGTTACAGTTCACTGAACACATATATTATAGGACTACACAGGAACCCCAACTTATAAAAATGCAAAAATAATACACAGGGATCCCAATTTCAATAGTTTCTGAATAAGTCAGGGTAGGGGTACTTAAAAATCACATAAAATCGGGAATATTTAATTGTTTTCTAGCATTTAAAACTTTTTTCGGATTACACAGAACATATAGCTTTTAAAAGCTCTAGTTTTAGGTCTAGTTCTAGGTGTAGGTCTTGCCTTGGGCTATCGGCCATTGGCTATCAGGCTATAGCTATCGGTTATCAGCTATCAGGCTATCGGCTATCAGGCTATCGGCTATCAGGCTATCGGCTATCAGGCTATTCATTCAGGTCGATGTAAGGTCGATGTGGGGTCGATGTGGGGTCGATGTGGGGTCGATGAGAGGTCGATGAGAGGTCGATGTGGGGTCGATGTGGGGTCGATGAGAGGTCGATGAGAGGTCGATATGGGGTCGATGAGAAGTCGATGTGGGGTCGATGTGGGGTCGATGTGGGGTCGATGTGGGGTCGATGTGGGGTCGATGAGAGGTCGATGTGGGGTCGATGTAGGGGCGATGTAGAATCTAGTGTAGATTATAGTGTAGAATCTAGCCAGAATCTAGTGTAGATTCTAGTAGTGTAGAATCTAGTGTAGAATCTAGTGTAGAATCTAGTGTAGATTATAGTGTAGAATCTAGCCAGAATCTAGTGTAGATTCTAGTAGTTTAGAATCTAGTGTAGAATCTAGTGTAGAATCTAGTGTAGTGTAGATTCTAGTGTAGAATCTAGTGTAGATTCTAGTGTACAATCTAGTGTAGATTCTAGTGTAGATTCTGGTGTAGAATCTAGTGTAGAATCTAGTGTAGATTTCCTCCTCATTTCCTCCTCCTCCTCATTCACTCCTCTTCCTCCTCATTCATTCACTCCTCCTCCTCCTCATTCACTCCTCCTCCTCGTTCACTCCTCCTCCTCCTCCTCCTCATTCACTCCTCCTCCTCCTCATTCACTCCTCCTCCTCCTCATTCACTCCTCCTCCTACTCATTCACTCCTCCTCCTACTCATTCACTCCTCCTCCTCCTCCTCATTCGCTTCTTTCCCCTCGCTAAACTATCAGATAACTCAATAAATAGCACAGTGTCTCTAAATAAGGTTCATTTGAATAAGTCTTCCATAGAGACAACATGAGTCAACTACTATGTCAAAATTTTGGTTATTTGCATCATACACAAATTCAAACACACTTCACAAATGACATGAACCTGTTCTGGACTAGCGGAGGCCAGTAATAAAGCCCTCTGGTGGGGAGGACAATGTGCTATTTATTGAGTTATCTGATAGTTTAGCGAGGGGAAAGAAGCGAATGAGGAGGAGGAGGAGGAGTGAATGAGTAGGAGGAGGAGTGAATGAGTAGGAGGAGGAGTGAATGAGGAGGAGGAGGAGTGAATGAGGAGGAGGAGGAGTGAATGAGGAGGAGGAGGAGTGAATGAGGAGGAGGAGGAGGAGTGAACGAGGAGGAGGAGGAGGAGTGAACGAGGAGGAGGAGTGAATGAGGAGGAGGAGGGAGTGAATGAATGAGGAGGAACAGGAGTGAATGAGGAGGAGGAGGAAATGAGGAGGAAATCTACACTACATTCTACACTCCGGTCTGTGGCAAATGTTTTTGCTAGGCCCTAGGACTTCCCGGTTAGATTTGACGCGCGCGCGTGCCTCGCTTTCATGCGCAAGATTTTACATCTTGCTAGGGAGGTACGCGTACTTTTCGTCCAAAATGTCCGCCTCGCGGGGTATTTAAAATTTTTTGTTTACATGGTTTTAAAATCAAATTAATATTAGCTATGGCCAAGAAAAAAACGAAACTTTATCATGGGAAACGTAAAAGAATCTCGCAAAGTAGCAAGCTTCCTAAAAAAAGAAACAAAAATGAAAATATTAATGATTCAAAATCAAGTTCGTCGTCTTCCAGGTCTTCGTCGTCTTGCTCTCATTTCTCGACATCGTATACATCATTGAAACCATCACCTGGCTATTTAGATAACAGTCTGCTGACAAACCTATTTGGTTGGTTTAAGATTACGGGAACGAAGCTCACTCCACTACAATTTTCCGTAAGTATCTTCATTTTTCAATTTTTTTTCGTGACGCCGATCGATGCGAAGTTTCAATTTATTTATAACTTTACTTGACATCAGGATTGATAAAACATCCAATTTCAGCAAATCATCAGCATGGCTCTAGCCGCAACAGCTGATCGCTTCAAGGCCGTGTTAACCGTACCTGGCATTTTAAGTTTTGACGAACTGCAAGAACTGTACAATGAACTTGCTAAGCACTTGACACAAGAAAAGAAAGAAGCGTCCACACAAACTGCACAGGAAAAAGGCCCAGCACAAGAGTCAAATACTTGTTTAATGGCTTGCAGTAAGTATAATTTTCAAATTGATATAATTATTATTAAGTGATGACACTTAACCCTTGGAATAAAGGATAATAGTCGAATAGAAACAAGATAAAGTTAAGATCTGACTATTGTTTTATTAAGTCCATTTCTGGCTATAAATATAAAACATATACTAAATACATTTATAAAAATACCAAATGTTTTTTTTTTAATAAAATGCTGAATTTTTCAACTTCACACTCAACCCTTCTCTTGATAGAAACCTTACATAGCAACATTCAAAAACTGCATGGTCATTGCACAAAGGCAAAATAACATTTTTCTTCTGTGGAAGACTTAAATAACCTTTGTGAGGAAGCAAACCTTAGTGAGCTCTGGGAGGGAGCAGTTTTATTGGGGACGTCCAAGTCAGCAAGCACCCAAATAAGAAAAGAGTTGGGACGAGTGAGAGGGTACACTCTGCTTCAGCTGTTATTAGAATTTAACAGCCAAAAAAACAACGCCCATGGATTCAACATGGAAGAATACTTCAGACTTAATGGTGTAAAAAGACAACCCCTAGAGCTCCTAAACCACACTGGTTTGTGCAAATCTGAACGAACCTCAAGAAGAGATGAGCAGGAGCGCATAAAAAAACATGATGAAAAACTTGCAAAACTTCAAATGGTATGTGACAATACACTTTAGTATAAATACACAGGTGATTATAGAAAATCACGCACACTGTGATTGGTCGAGAACTTCGGATTATTACTCGATAATCACCTACAGCATTTACACATGCTTTTGAAACAAGGAAATACAAATTTATTTGAAATGCTAATTTATGTTGGATTTTTTCAAATAATCACCTGTATATTTATACTAAAATAATTATTTGTGAATATTGCTGAATAATAACCTCGACTTTGTCTCAGTTATTATTCACCGATATTCACCAAGTTCAGTATAATGGATATAATGTAGACTGCAACAACTATATATTGTGCAGCAGTTTATAGAACTGGTCAATTCACTTATTTCAAGGAACTGACAAGCAAAAAAAGAACACCAGTGCTATTAGCAGACGACTTTAATCGCACACATTTTAAAGTTTTGCCACTAGAAGAAAAGACTTCAATATCAACCCATAATTTCGCATATTGGCTCCATGAACGGGATCACGCTGATGCAGGGATGGTTTTTCAAACAGACGTTCCTGTGAATGATCCAAAGGTAAAGTTATTTAGAAATGATTTAACATTGTCTTTGTCTTTAATATTATAAGTGCATAATTTTAAAAATAATATTAAGAAGTCAAACTTCATAATACTGTATGTCATTGCTAATCGACTTTATTTGAAATTTGTGTGCGCACAAATAAACATATTCAGATATATTTACAGTGCGACTACACCAACCAAGGCCACCCAAACAAATTTAGAATCAAATGTTCTAATCACATTTGTGACGCTGAATAACAGAATGATGTTGAATTCTACAATTTAAACTGTTTCCTGTTCACTCTTGATCATATACATACACAAATAAAGTAAACTATATGCTTTTAAAGCGAAAATTTGAAAATTTGTGCAGATTCTATTGTTTAAATACTCAATTGTGATTTGATAATTTGTATGAAAATTTGTTTGGGTGGCCTTGGTTGGTGTAGTCACACTGTAATAGATATATTTCTATATGGAACAATTTTCAGATTATTGACACAGAATACATGAAAGAAAGAGGCAAGGCAGTGATGGAAGAAATGTTTCAAACAAGCTATATGTCAAAATGGGTAGAAAGGGCTAGCAATGCCTCTTTGCAACAGTTAGAAGAACTAGAAAACATCGAGGAGAACTTGAGACATTTAGATGAGTCAGAACACCAAGTATGTAATAGAATGTAACTATATTTTGTTGAATGAATTGTGCAGTACTTAAAGTACAAATTAATATGGAAACAAAATTACATAATATATACATTTACCACCTATATATTATAACTATAACTAACTAACTCCTTTTTTCACAGCTCTTCCTTAGTAGACAAAGACGCAAGATGGAAGAGATTGTAAAGTTTACATCCCACCCTCTTCATAGCAACAGGTTTTGTATACATATTTTAGGGATTATTTTACAAACATGGTTGGAACAAGAGTTATAATTTATATTTTAACACAGCCCTGGGCTTCTATCACATGATCATGCAAAGCAGCAATTGTAATTCACATTTATGCATAAAGATATGAGGTTTACATCAGAAAACTTAGCTGTCAGTATTAATTTACCAATCAAGAACTTCTAGTTCATTTTCTATCTTAGTTTACCTTATGTATGTATGCAGGTTCACAGCAACACCTTATGCAAAAGTAGAAGGAGGAATGTCCCTTTCACACATTCACCTTATTGACTGTAAACCAGGTAAACAATCTTCATGTTAAGTAAACCTTGAACACAAAATAGACTCAATATCACACTTCACCAAACATATATGTACACTCGTTTGCAGAAACGTTGTAGTATACATTTATACAAATATCTAATGAGATACAAATTGTGAAACATCGCTTATTTTCTTCTAATATATCTGAAACATCAATTTTAGATTAGTATCGCAACCAGCAAGGACAACACAATAATTTCCAGCACTATTTTGTGCTTAAACAGTTGTATTTTAGCATGTTTAACATTTTGCATCTCATTAGATATTTGTATATTTACAAGTATGTATTGAAATGTACATGTATATACTACAACGTTTCTGCAATCGAGTGTATAATATATATTTACATTTTGTACAATATATACATGTACATTGGTATGACATGACAACATATAAAACTGTTCTTAAATTCAAAGGTTATGTTAAATCTGTGAGAGACATAGTTGAAGTATGGCGGGATGTAAAGGAAAGATTGCCAAACATTTTTCAAGGGCAGTGTATTCCAATCCCAACTGATTACCCTCTATTCAGAGATGGGCTGAGAGCCGTTTATGGAGAGGAATACAAAGAAGAATTCAATTCCTGTATGGTTCCACTTGCTGGTAATAGACTAGAATTATACAAACAAAAACCAAACAACAACATGCAAGTTAATAAAAAATGTTGTAAACTATCTCACCTTATACATGACTTAATTCCCTTTACAGCCAACTTCCACATGGGCAAGAGCGCTCACTCTGGATTATTCATCCACTACTATGAGGTTATTGTTCTTCCACTATACAACTTTCTTCACACTAATGCAACACCCATCAGACCAAACACAAGATTTGGTAGACAAGCCTACTATCTTAGCATCTTGAGAGAGGCATGGCTAATTGTCAGAAAAGATCTTCTTGAAACTGTTTATAAAGAAGAAAACAGGTTAGTAATAATAATTGACTTTTGCTTTACAGACTGTGACCACTTTTAATGTAGTTGCATACATTTTGTCTCAACATCCTCCAAATATCAATTAGATCAGGGATATGATAAGACAGTCCTGATGATGATTGCATAATGGCTGAAACAAACTTGTGCAAATACTTACAAGTGGTCATACTTCTAGGATTCATGGTGCAAACTAGCATGCACAATGTTTTGAAAGTTAATTGTTTGTATGGTTTTCTTAACTTTGTTACCCAATCTGCTAAGAATAGGTCATAACAATAGCATTTTTACTCAAATTTAGGTGGAAGCCAGCAATAGTGTGCCTGCTTATTTTTTTTGAAGAATATCTCGGTTTATCCCTGGATGTCATTTCCACATTTGCTGCAAACGATAAGGATGCGTGGATAGAGATACTTGAAAGGTGCATTAGCTGTAACACTAGGGGCCAATAAGTCCCATACTTCAAAATAAAATATTGTAATACATATTGTATTGTAGGTTGCTATTCATGATGGTACGCCTGGGAAAACACCACTACAGAGATGCTATTATGGTAACATTATCAAGACTACATTACTGGCAAGAGACCAACCACCCTATGGCCACAGAGATGCTACAGTTCCTACCACATTTTAGTGAAGTACTTGTGGAAATTTTTTTTTCAGGTACAAAACTCAATAACCTCATAACTGCAAGGTTTCCATACAATTTTTGTTTCTATAAAATGTTTCTGACTCTTACAGTGCTGTCATCTCATACCGACACAACATATAGTGCTGAACAAATTCAAGATGCAGCTATCTGGGTAGACGAGATGAAGAACGAAAACAATAAAATTAACGAAACGTACCTGGTTCACAAGCTAGGCTGTTATTCAAAGAACATCACGCCAACATCTGCAACAAAACACTTCGGAATTATTTCCAAAGCCAGTCAGTTTGTGAAGTCCTTGTTCAACAAAGCCATTGCATTACACCCAAGCACTTTAGAAGATAGTGTGACATATGACAGTGCTGGTCTTCTATCATACCAAACAGAAATATTTGGTGAATTGCCAGCACATATTTTTCCACTGCCGTGTGCTAGACCCTCATGTGAGGTTGTATGTTCTGGTTGCCAAGAAAAATTGAAAGGTGATTCTCAGAGATCATATATAAGAAGGAAGTGTGGCCATGTTCTGCACCAGATGTGCCTCCTACCAGATTTTAGCAAGCTGAGGCCAAAGTTGATGTACAAAGCAGAACTTAAATCTCTTTGTGTTCTACTTAAACTGGATAGCGGGGGATTGAAGGACAAGCTATTAAGACAGGTGGTGGACCATATCAAATTAAATCCAGGTCAAGTGCTTCCATGTCCTGGTTGTGAGATGGGCCAAAATGCACCAGCAACAAGAAGGTATTGCCACATGTGTCTGAGGTTTATAACCTCATCCTGTGCAACACACAGGTTCCATTGTGGTCATCTTGTACATTCCAAATGTGCTGAAAATATAGCAGCCTTAGATAAAACATGTCCAATATGCCAGAATCTGGTAGAAGAGGTTATCGAAGAAACAAGCAAAAGAGCCAAGAAATGCTTCACCAAGCCAGACAGCTGTGCACATAATTCCACAAATAATAACGACGAAGATGACAATGATGTTGATGACGATGGTGACATTCCAGAAATTGACCCTGGTAAAGAAGAAAAAATGTCAGTATACTATGGGGAGCTAGCTGTGAAGGCTAAACATAACAAAGAGCAAAGGGGTTCCTTGCCTCGTACAAAAATAATTAAAATAAATGATTGAGTATGCCATTATTAAACCAAAAACTGTATGTATATATATATATATAAATAATTCAGGTGAAGTTCACCGGTGAAACCAAGATAGTGCTCTACAGTGAAGGAGCGAATTTAACCAATATGTATACTACTCAGTTTTTGAGTACATAGAGTTTAATACAATTTGTTTCGTAGACCGACGTGAAGTCAGTCCACTCTTCAGTTAATCTTCAGATTAGACGTCGGTCTACGAAACAAATTGTATTAAACTGTATGTACTCAAAAACTGAGTAGTATACATAATGGTTATATATATAAATATGCATAAAATTAATTGATGTAAATATTGTAAATAATAATAATTATTGTAAATATTGTACATACATTGAACATTGTAATTTAATTAATCTTGTAAATATATAACTTAAAACATTTTATTATTGTCTATTATTATTATTATATCATGAGCAGTACACAATGAAATTTTCATGTCAAAGAACACGACTCATAACATGAAACACATATAATAGACAAGAACCATAGTTATTATCATTTTGTAAATAAACCTTTGAATTGTCACTCTTGAGTTTTGTTTTTTTTTATCAACAGTTCTTTTGCTTGTTTGTTTGTTGTCTTTTTCCTTCTTTTTTTAATATTTTATACCTAATCACGGCCTCAAGTAGTGAATACTCTACATATAACTGTATACAGTATCAGAAAATTGTAAAATCATACTAACAAACAGAAAAAACATAATTGAAGCTGGAGATAGAATATCGTATGTTCACTATACTAACCTCATGGTGAATGCTATGGTGTAGGATTTGGTATAAAATGATGAGACGACACGCATGTTGGTGTTGAAGTGTTTGACTTCCGTAGACACTCCACGTCTTCCCAGACAAAGAAGTATCCTTCGTCGTGGTCAATGTTATCCGGTAGGCACATTTTTTTCTATTTTTTTATTATTTTTGGCAAAATAATATATCGCTTTTTCCACACAAGAACGACCTGGCTGGACTTTGACAACGTCGTTTTCGTCGGTCGCACTTTGTCCATATTGAAGTATTTTTATTCCCAAGTTTCTTGCCGTGACTAAATAAAATTCACAACTGTGAAAGGCAAGATTCTCCAGGTCACATGGCTCCCAAAATATTTCAATTTTAAATACATTTGGAGCGAACTTTCACAGAAAGAAGACCAGTACAAGTCTTGAAGTCTTGCCGCCATTTACTGATAACGAAACGTGCAACTTCGTACGGTGTTGAAGTGTTTATGCTAGACAGAAGATTTCTTCAAAAAATAATGCTATAGCTTGAAAATCTTGAATCTTGTGTATCCGGTAGACCTATTGTAACATTGATTAAATACATTTGTACGAGTAAAATTCCTCTTAAAGACGAAAACTTCAGTTCACAACTTCCACCATGAGGCCAAATCTTGTGCTTTACGACGCTTGCAATTACCAACGCTAAATCCGCTTTTTTCTTTGTTAACCTTCTTGAAATCTTTATGGCTCATTCATTATTGACTAAGTATATCATTGTGAGAATTTTAAGACACCTTCTCTTCTTTTATCAAGTAAATAAAAGCTGCCAAAACATATGTTTTGAAAAACAACAATGGCGCCTTTCATCACGAATTCCATTTTACATGTGTTATTCATTTGAACCAATCAGAGCGCTCCAACCCAGTCTCCCAACATTTGCCACAGACCGGTACACTAGATTCTACACTAGAATCTACACTAGAATCTACACTAGATTGTACACTAGAATCTACACTAGATTCTACAATATAATCTACACTACACTAGATTCTACACTAGATTCTACACTAGATTCTACACTACTATGATCTACACTAGATTCTGGCTAGATTCTACACTATAATCTACACTAGATTCTACACTAGATTCTACACTAGATTCTACACTACTAGAATCTACACTAGATTCTGGCTAGATTCTACACTATAATCTACACTAGATTCTACATCGCCCCTACATCGACCCCACATCGACCTCTCATCGACCCCACATCGACCTCTCATCGACCTCTCATCGACCCCACATCGACCCCACATCGACCCCACATCGACTTCTCATCGACCCCATATCGACTTCTCATCGACCTCTCATCGACCCCACATCGACCCCACATCGACCTCTCATCGACCTCTCATCGACCCCACATCGACCCCACATCGACCCCACATTGACCTTACATCGACCTGAATAGCCTGATAGCCGATAGCCTGATAGCCGATAGCCTGATAGCCGATAGCCTGATAGCCGATAGCCTGATAGCTGATAACCGATAGCTATAGCCTGATAGCCAATAGCCGATAGCCCAAGGCAAGACCTACACCTAGAACTAGACCTAAACCTAGAGCTTTTAAAAGCTATATGTTCTGTGTAATCCGAAAAAAGTTTTAAATGCTAGAAAACAATTAAATATTCCCGATTTTATGTGATTTTTAAGTACCCCTACCCTGACTTATTCAGAAACTATTGAAATTGGGATCCCTGTGTATTATTTTTGCATTTTTATAAGTTGGGGTTCCTGTGTAGTCCTATAATATATGTGTTCAGTGAACTGTAACCTACTAATACGGTGTAAGATAAGCGTGTGTCAACAACTCCACATCAAAGATGTTAAAGAAACATGTTTGAAAGATTCAATGTTCTACTTCTGAGCTGTGAATACTAGTCTGGAATGGAATGGATCGACTTTTCGTCAGTGTTCAATGGCTGGAAATGGCTGGACGCTACATCTTTAACTGCAATGATTATATTGATACTGACCTAGATGCGGTATATAGAAATGAAACTAACGATGGGACTATGCCCTTGCTGGGAAGTATTGCAAGGTCAATCATCTATACTGAACGTTTCTAATAGTTTGTTATAATTGTTATTCTCTGATTAATATGAGTATTATCTGAGTATTTGTTTATAATAATTCATGTGGTTCGTTGATCATTTATAATTATGCAAAAAAAAAACAGTGCTTTTCGGCAATAATCTCTGTTGTTTGGAGCGACGGGTGTTTCTATTGACTGACAATCAAAACATTGTGTTTATAATTTCTCAGTTAGTTTATAATAGAAATAAGTTTGTATGGACAAGTTCACGGCTTAGAACATTTTAATGTGAGTTTTCTGAATAAAAACATATTTGAAAAACATCGCTGTTGTTGTTGTTCCTTGGGCAGGTTCAGGCCGGTGTTAATCCCCCCTATTGTTTATTTGTGCTGACGTCACTTGTTTGTGCCACGAACTGCTAACTCACGGGAAAAATAAATAAACTGGGAAAATAAATTAAAACGTCAGCGAAAAATGTCGTGTTAAAAAATAACCGTGGCATAGCGAAAATCCTTAGGCCGGTGCGGTGTAACGGCTAGGATCGTTTTCAAAATAACTCCATAGGTGCTCCGGGCTGCTCCGGGCTGCTCCGGGCTGCACCGGGCTGCTCCGGGCTGCTCCGTAGCGCCCGTGTTCCAGAACCGGCACTTTCCTACTACTCTAACTTTGTCTTTCCTCGATTTTTGTTGTGTCATATATTTCGTGGTGCTGGATAATACCTCGACAAGAACAACATGCAAAAGTTCAGTTTTATATTTAGCGGAAGGCAAAGTGATTATCGGAGTTTAGATAATTATAATTTACCTAGATAATTATATATAGAAAATCAAGCGCGCTGAATGGCCGAGAACTTTGGACTATTTCTCGATCATCACCAGGTTCGTTGAGGTTTCAGAAGAGAAAAATAAGCATACTGAAAGACAACGTTGTCCCGAAAAACACAAATATGCAAGCAAAAAATAATTTTAATTATTTTAAAAGTTGTGAATCCATACTTTGATAAGTTAGATAGTTTTCTGCGTGGTTTAAAGATATACTTGAAATTGCTGTAAACAAACATTGAATTGAAGCCATAACAGCGAACGATTGCCGATACTTTTCATAAGATTTCCCCACGTTTCCTTGTTTGTCTTGTTTTTATTTTTACTTATTCAACTCAGTAATTATACTAAAACAATATTCGACTTCGTCTCGGTGAATATTTAACAATTATTCGCCTCAGGCTTAGTGATTATCGGAGAATATTCACGGTCAAACGGTCTCTGCGAAAAACTGGTTACTGAATGACACTTGACCTGTCCATTGGCAAAAAAAAAAGAATAAATTAATTAATAAAATCAAAACTGGTGATCCTGAGGCAGTTCAGTGTTTATCCATTCAAAATATATACTAGTGTGCTTTCTCTTCTAGGTCATATACACTAAATTGAAGAATCAGTGTCGGGTTCAAAATCATAGAACATAGAAGCTGAGACCGCAAAGGATACCTGGGAAAGCGGTAATTGAGTTAAATAACGTCGCTAATCATTCGACTCATTTCTATCCGCAGTTCTGATTGGCTGAAAGACCTGTAAATAACTGAGTACAAATAACGGTCTGAGCATGCGCAGTGAAGATTAAGCAATGTTCGCTGCAAATAACGGTCTGAGCATGCGCACTTAATTGATCATTCACAGTGTAAACATGGCAGCTCGAGTCGAATGATTCGTAATTTATTTCCCGAATATGTGTACAATTTTGCTTAGAGATATCATTTCTTTCAATAAACACCACAATTGTCCTCTGGCTACATAAAACTTAGCTGATTTACCGCTTACCCATACATCCTAGCGGTCTCAGCTTCAATGTTCTATGATTTTGAACCCGACAACGATTCTTCAATTTAGTGTATGCTATAAAATTAAATAGAGTTCAATGGTGTCAACTATCAACCACTAAATTCATGAGGCGACATATTTTTGCGATCGGCTAAAAATCGCTAAATTAAAAAAGTAGTAGGCTGATGTCGGGACTTTTTAAGCCTTCAGCGAAAGGAAATATTTCTGATCCAAAAATAGCCTTTATGACTCCCCCTGGCATTGGAAAAAATGTCATCGTAATCAGAAACTGGTGTCATGAATTTACAGGAAGGTGTCCCAGTTCCTAATTCTATACGGAGCAAAATTGTTTTGGTAGCGTTTAGTCTAGTGTTGCAATCTGATAGTAGCAAACGTTCGAGGGCGTCTCAGAGAATATAACTGCTTCTGGGATTCCTGTAAAAGAATGTGAATACAACTCGAGTCAGTCTAAGAATCGATGACTAACATTTTCGTGTGATCGATTCTCTGCGTTCAATTCGTTCCTGAAGTGTCAAGTACAAGTTCTCCCAAACGCTGATTAGTCGGGCTTCCTGTGGAAGACCCGACTCTAAAAATGAGAAGCGTTCTTTGTCGTCGTCTTCGTCGTTGACCTCAAATCCAGCGCATGCGCCCTGTGCCGGCCGCTAAGATAATCACCGAAGTCTCAAACCACATGGCTTATCAAGACGGATCAAGACGAGACAAACCTAAACCTTGTCGAAGGAAGGTTATGTCGTCTTGTTATCGTGAGAAAAAAACATTTGAACGAAGTATGTCTAATACGCTCATCTCACATACAAACTCACACACCGTCAGCGGTAGTCCTACTCTAAAAGATGTGGAGCGTTTTCGGACCAGGTCGTTCCGCGGATTCAATATCATATTTGAAAAAGTCTTAAAGTCAAAATGTTATGAAATATCAAAAGCAAATGAGAAAACTGTGAACACAAACTACGAACAAAATGACAAAACAATGACTATTGACTTAACAACGAACTCTGAAGCTGAAAAGTACTACTCTGATTGCAAGAAAGGCAAGAACAAGACTGATCTTGACCTGAACTTGAACGTCGCCATATTAGACGAAGCGAAAGATGATCGTCCACGAAGCAACTGCACTGTAAAACCGGATTGGTTAAATCAACCAATTTAAATGGTTATAACCCAATGCAATTGGTTAAATCTACCAATAATAAATGGGTTAGATTGTAACCATTTTGAATCTGGTAAAAAGTACCAATAACAAATGGTCCAAATAACCAATTATTAAATGGTATATTAAGCATACCCATTTTAATTGGTTACTATAACCAATGATGAAATGGTAGATGTTTCAACCAAGATAAATTGGTTGAATACCAATAACAAATGGTCCAAATATAACCAATTATTAAATGGTATATTAAGCATACCCATTTTAATTGGTTACTATAACCAATGATGAAATGGTAGATGTTTCAAACCAAGATAAATTGGTTGAAAGTACCAATAACAAATGGTCCAAATATAACCAATTATTAAATGGTATATTAAGCATACCCATTTTAATTGGTTACTATAACCAATGATGAAATGGTAGATGTTTCAGCCAAGATAAATTGGTTGAAAGTACTAATATCAAATGGTCCAAATATTTCAAACCCAATTATTCAGAAATCGATGGTACTTTTAACATACCCATTCTTATTGGTTACTATGACCAATAGTGAAGTGGTTATATTTCAACCAAGAATCGATGTGTTACATTAAAAAGTACCAATATGAATGGTGCATACACTAATGGTATTTATTTGGAATTTCCGGAGTCAACCCTGAATAGACTTTTTTTTTTTAAACGTTCGATATTTTCGACGAAAACCACGACAAACATGCAACATTTTAACGTGCTCCCTTGCATGAGCTTCACATTAGATTGAGAATACCTTTGTATAATATACATGTAAATAACAAACATTCCATAAGTGTCTTGTTGAATCAGTTATAGTTTACGATCCTATTGAGATTGTCCACAGCTTTACCTAAACATATCTGTAAAATATAATGGTAATCAAATAATATTTCTTAGAATGGTAAAATATCCAGAATTGAACTTGCGAATAATAATACTGTCATTTTTAAAACTCGTGTTACTCGACCAAATGAATCTTATTGATTTTAAAAGGATTAAAGGATTAAAGGATTTACCTATTTGGAAAGCTGTCGTGTAGAGCTTCACTGTGATTGGCTAGCAATGTCTAATTTGAATTTTAGGCGGGCAAAGATTCATACTGCCATTCTGTTTTCACGTTGAACGGTTGCAAGACAGAATAAGTGACTTTATTTAGTGAAATAATCGACCATTTCTACTATGAAATGTCCTGGAATTGTTGTGGAACAGTTCATGTATGTGTTAGGATATGATTACGGCCAAAACCTGAAGCGAGGAACAAGGAATTACACTTCGTTAGCGAGGTAAGATCAGTTGACTACTCGTGTGACTGCAAAACTTCGAGACTGAAGAGTTGAAGTTTGAACGAGTCGTTGGGCCGCGAGAAAACGAATCATATGTATTCTCTTGTGGCCCCAACGATTCGAACGAACTTCAACTGTTGTCCACAGTGTTTAGCGAAGAATTAGGAGCTGTTTTGCAGTCTACTAAGCCCTTATATTCCTCGTGAGAAGTTAACTAAGCTATATATAGCTTATAAACGAAACCTTGATTCATTCTTTACCTTTATATTACCTTTATTAGCCTCTGTAACAAAACTTGATGGATGCTAATACATGTACTGATTATACATTATATTCCTGCGAATGAAGCCAGTGTAAAAACATGGAAGTTATTCTTACAATGGGCTACCGCATTTTATATCCGCACCCCCCCCCCCCCCCCCTGTTGAGGGCATGTGGAAATTCCAAGGGAGGGGGGTCAGTTTTGAAGCTGGAAATCCAAGGGAGGGGGGTTACTTTCGAAGTTGGAAATCCAAGGGAGGGGGTTATTATCGAAGTTGGATTTCCAAGGGAGGGGGGTTATTTTCGAAGTTGGAAATCCAAGGGAGGGGGGTTATTTTCGAAGTTGGAGATCCAGGGGAGGGGGGCCTGGTTTGGTGTTGGAAATCCAGGGGAGGGGGGCCTGTTTTGGTGTTGGAAATCCAGGGGAGGGGGGCCTGGTTTGGTGTAGGAAATCCAGGGGAGGGGGGCCTGTTTTGGTGTTGGAAATCCAGGGGAGGGGGGCCTGTTTTGGTGTTGGAAATCCAGGGGAGGGGGGCCTGTTTTGATGTTGGAAATCCAGGGGAGGGGGGTATGGTAAAGCACATGCCCTCAACAGGGGGGGTGCGGATATAAAATGCGATAGCCCAATATGAATCTGATCAGTGATTTGGCCATTAATTTGTTTTCACTCGCAATATATGACATTCTTGTAAATCAGAAGCTGTCGTTATATCAAGGCAAGTGACCCTTGCCTTCTGGTATATGCCTGGCTGAGGTTGTCTTATGGACAGCCTTGCTTGGTGCTCACATCTGTTCTTTGAGATTGTTTTTGTGTGTGTGTCAATTGAAAATATACTGAGTGTTTATCTGCAAGTTGTATTAGCAACATGTAATTCCACTGGCTTAATTAATAATTATTGCTACTTATTTATTATTTCATTCATTTTCAATTTTTATATTATCATTACCTAATTATAGTTTATGTTATACTGATATATTATATTATGGACCTAGATGCAAATTACTTTGTAATTCTCGTAATTATTACCCAATAAATTGTTATTTATTTATTTATTCAAATAATAGGTTTTATTCATATATTTATGTGAAGTCAGTGTAATAACATGGTGAACGCTATTCTTACTACAGTAAGTTTGTAATTCTGATTTGGCCATTTTCTTATCACTCGCAATAAGACATTCTTGTAAATCAGGAGCCGTCGTTATATCAAGGCAAGTGATCCTTGCCTTCTGGTATATGCCTGGCTGAGGCTGTTCTTATGGACAGCCTTGCTTGGTGCTCACATCTGATTAATTGGAATTGTTTATATGTGGGTTGATTGCTTTGAACTAATGTTGAATTTGGAAAATTTAGTAACATGTTATTCCACTGGCTCTGCAGAAAGCTATTTGTGTAAGTCTTCATGCAGCTGTTATTACATTGTTTCCAGTTGATGGCAGAGAGCAGTTATCCCAGTTCAAGTCACAGTGTACCAATCGATCAATCAATCAATGGTCTTTAGTGTAGCCGCCTATGCATTATGTACATGTACATGAAGCTTGTAGCAGTATATAGTATCACTGAGTAAAACTCATTTTCAAATGAATATTTCAGCAAAAAAAATATATTTTGTTTTGTGACTTTTACCTTTGTAATTTTGTTAAAATGACCATTTGGGAAAATGGTAAAATGGTTATAAATTCTACCCATTTTCAAATAAATATTTCAGCAGAAAATATATTGTGTTTATTAATGTTTTTTTAAAGTTACTATAGCTAGAGAAAATGATATGATGTAATAATTGTTTCCAAATAATTAATTACAGTAAATTTGTGAGTTAAATTTGGTTAAAATGACCATTTGCAGAAACTGTTTATTTCAACCAATTATTTCTAACCTAAAATAAATGGTTGAAATAACGTGATTAACCTATTATAAATTGATTACCTCAGATGCATCATAGGTACAATTTTAAATAGGTTGAAATGACTCATCAGATTTGGTTAAAACTACCAATTTACCTGGTTGATATAACCATTTTCTAAATGTGAATTCTACCTATTGGTAATTGGTCAAAACTACCAAGAAATAAATGGTTAAAACTACCAATTCACCTGGTTGATATAACCATTCTCTAAATGTGAATTCTACCTATTGGTAATTGGTCAAAACTACCAAGAAATAAATGGTTAAAACTACCAATTCACCTGGTTGATATAACCATTTTCTAAATGTGAATTCTACCTATTGGTAATTGGTCAAAACTACCAAGAAATAAATGGTTTTAAAACTACCAATTCACCTGGTTGATATAACCATTTTCTAAATGTGCATTCTACCTATTGGTGATTGGTCAAAAACTACCAAGAAATAAATGGTTAAAACAACCAAATAAGAAATGGTTACCTCAGATGCATTGTGTAACCATTTTTTTTTGGTAATTTTAACCAATCCGGTTTTACAGTGTGGAAAAGTACTTATTCAGCACATGTGGCTCTTACAGTCCTCACAGTAAATATCGTCATTCTTTTGTTTTGTTTCATTGTGTTAAATGCGACCGTTCAATGCTAGTAAAATACGGTTAGATTTTGTTTGTACAATCAGTTATTAAGGTATTAGTATTGTAGAAGCGATCGTTATCTCGTCACGTCCTGTGTATGGAATTTCATGTATTCAGTAGAAACATGGAAAATACTCTTGATGATTGTGATATTCTAGAAAAAGCTATTCTTGTGCTGGGAGATTTGATTATTGTACATATACAATACCGTTATGATCATTCTAAACCATAGTGCGTTTAATGAATTACCTTGCCTACGTGTTTGATGCATTAGTCTACGGCACGCGGGCTCTTGCTCGAGCTTTATTGCCATTGACAATATTCATTGACAATGGATATATGGTCGAGAGCAAATCAGATTCAGTCGAGATTACCGATCGCAGCAACCACTGCTTGCTTTAAGAAGCCCGACTTAACGCTACAAGAGCGTCTAGTTATACATAAGGAGCCAGAGCCAATTTATAATAGTCACAATGGGGTAGCGCGGTTGCTATCGATCGAATTACTATATGTCAACATTGTCTTTCAAAGGCCAATTAAGTTGTTTGCCTTCTTTCCGTAGCAATACATTTCTGTGTACTCTCATCAAATGAGTTCTGACAAGCGAGCGCGATTTTGAAGTTGTAAATAAAGTTAATGAGCCGTGTAGATCGAGACTGTGGGATCGATGCGACCATCGCTGATAAACAGGGTAGGAACTGAACAGCAGAATTTGTGGGCAATCAACAAAATATTCCAAAGAGCTGTGCTTGGTCTCTGTTTTCCTCTGCAAATCAAGGCAATTTCGCTGGCATGATGTAAATGGCGCGCAAATAGATCATCGAGTATTTGATGGAGGCGACCAAAGAAGAAGAGGTTTACATTTACATGTGTCTGAGCAGGAGCCCATTACTAGGAGCCTCCATCTGTAATGCTTTGGTGAGACGGCGTAGTCGTTTTTCAGGTTATGTTTAGAACGGCTTTCCCGCGAAAAATGATGCCGGTTTCCGATATCAAAATGGCGTCGTTCATTTCTTAATAAACGTTCCTCTTGTTATATCCTTATTTCAAATGCCAGTTTGGATTTTCCTTTAAACCTTTTACCCACAGTTCTTTGTTGGTAAAGGTCAAGCAATTTCGCGTAGCGTTGGAATTCATGAATATTCTCAAGCATGTTAAGGCCTGGGTTAGCACTAAAACGAGGCTCTGACAGAAAAAAAATACTTTTAAACTGTTTCTTTTAACATTAACTGACAAATCTTTGGAGAGAGAATAGTTGTGGTATCGGCAATTATTTTGATGCATCGATGAGGTCGAGTGGACGGTCACGTGACCTGGTAATAACGATGACGTATGGTGCTCATAAAGTGCAAAATGGGGAGATGAGTTTTTTTTACATAAAAAAGTTAGCAGAACCTGATTATTTACTTTGGCATGAACTGTTTTTTTATGAATCTGCCTCAAACACCAGAATAATTAATACTATGACCTAGTATATTTTCCACGGATTTCCAATGATTGGCATTAGCTCCGTTAAGTTAGTGAAAAACTTACTTGATTGTAAAGATTATCCAGGTATTAAGACAGAATCGTAAAGACTTTAGTTCCTTCAACAAGGTTAAGCCGTTAAGTGTATTATTTTTATTAAATTCGTCTCCCCATTTTGCAAAAACTAACACATGGTTTTGCCTTCAAAGACCGGCCATTTTGAATTCACCACAGGAAGACCAATGGGTATTTATCACCCTACCACAGGAATCCATAAGTCTAATTTAGAGCATATCACAGGGATCCCATCACTAAAGTTTGTTGAACCTTAAAGAAATTGACCAATTACAATGAGTGTTATATTGTCGACCAATAGAAATGAAGCTTACAAAAGGCAACGAAGATATCAAAAATGGCGGACAACAAGAAATGCGTACGTACATGTTTGTTTTTTGGTGTTTTACAATTTATTAAAATAAATGAATAGCATGATATTGTACTCTGAAAGACGTTTTATTGTCTAATATTTTCCGAAAGTGATCTTTCTTTATGATATAGGTGCTGTAAAAGAACTCTGCTTATCAAAATAAAGTGTGTATTTTGACTATTCTTGCTCCTTTTTTTAGCATTCAATCACGTTCGTTTTTACGACATTTGCCCTCGTATTTACTGTTAAGCGGCCTTTTTCGACTAAGACATGCGCAATACTTTTCGCGCGTCTTTTCAAATCGTATTTTGTTTCAGTGAAAGGTCTGTAAGTATAAGTAACGTGTTATGAAAGAACTTACAAGCCATTATAGAGCTCCAATAGATGACAGAAACTATCAACTGCGCTTTTGCAAGAGTATATTTGTATACTACCAAAAAACTTGCAATATCAAACATAAGTCGCCAGCCAAATGAAAGCAATACAATATTCAAAATCCATCTGCTTCAAGAAAGGTACAAGTTGTACGAGGATCATTTTTCAGGATATCCTAGATTACAAATTGATAAAGGTAAGTCATACTAAAATATAGAATACTTTATTAGAGATGACTTCGTAAATATTTAGTTTTATGTACAACTGTTTTCCAATATTTCTGTGCTCATACCATTGCAGCATCATTTTACAGAAGTTGCAACACAGTGGACAATGTTTTCACCCAGTGGAGAAGTGCAACAGAAAGGGAAAATTATATCACAATGTTCTCTCCCCAAAAATGGCAAGAAATGGTCTGACTGCAGACGAAGAAATGCACACATGCAAATTGTGTAAATATTTGTGCTGATTACCACACAATATTCAGTCTACATTCCCTACCAAAGAAAAAAAATCAAGTTTCCAAATCAAAACACAAGCCATTAGCAAGTATAAAGTCACAGGCAAAGCCTTTACTACTGTGACCACTATTAAGCCATTGAAAAGGGAATTGAAAGATATTGGGGAAAGCCATCTACAAGACATTTGATGAAGCATGCATAGAAAAATCTTGGATGCAGTTTTACAGATGTTCTGTGTAACGGTGCCTTCAAAGATGACTGGCCTCCAACAAAGAATTAGTCCTGCAGACAAAAAAGAGAGGAAAAGGGATGAGCAACGTAAAAGTAAAAACATCAATTGAATCAGTTTGGAAAAAAACACTGACACAGATTCCCATCTAGCTCTGCGGGCAGTCATTTTCTGCAAAGTCAGCAACAGAGACTAAGCACCATACTTTGAAACAACTGATCAGGCTGAGGATAGAAATAAGAAAAAAAAACTCCCCCAGAAAAATTAATGCAAATAAGTCGCATGTCCCAAGCCATCAACTATCGAAGGGCGAATTTGACAGAATAAATGAAGACATGGAATCCTGGCCAAGGGAGGAGGTAAACTGGAGTGAGAAGGCCAGGGAATACAAGATAAGAAGATCTTCAGACCAGGCCACCCCACCCAATGCTGGGCAAATTCTAAAAGGAATATCTCAAGTCACAAGAAATTGACACCAGCCAATTTGAAAAACAGAAAGGTAATATATACAACATGTATACTGAACAATTATTATTCCCCGAAGTGGAGGTGGAGTAGTGGTGGATATTTACTGAGCCACAAGTCCTTGAGTGGCAAAGTAAATATTCACCACTACTCACCTCCACTTTGGGGAATAATTGTTTTAGTATTTACCAAATCAGTTGGATAAAAAAAATGTAGCTGTACATTGTGTAGCTGTAGCTGTACAGTGTAGCTGTAGCGAAACGAGACGCCATTTTTGAATCTCGTCCCCAAAAAGGTGAATAGCCAAGGATATTCCGAGTTACAGGATTTGGTAAATACTGTACTAATGATAAATGAACTGAGTGGAGTGCAATTTTGGTCTGAAATCATATGAGCAATAACACAATAAATGTTTATTGTTATTCACGATTATGATTTCAGACCAAGATTGCCATGACAAAAGTTCATTTTATACCAATTAATAATGTTTTTAATTATAATTAATAATGTCCATAGAGTTGAGAACATGCATAGGATATGCATGACTTTGGCAAAATGTGATCAAAACATCACTGTACTTTGGTAATGTTTTAATCACTGTAAAGTATAAATTGAAACTGTTACAAATTATCCTACAGTTAAACGTACAACACATAAAACATATAGAGAGAGGAGGGGAGGGGAGGGAAGGGAGCATTTTGGGAGCATTTGGGAGGGGGTTGGGAGGGGGTTGGGGGGAGTTAGAAAGGGGGAAAGACAGCAAAAACACAAAATATTTGTGTGGTCATTCAGAGCACATCTCATGATCATTCTGTAAGAGGATGTCCCCAGGGGCTGTTTTTCCTCCCCTTTCTTTCCCCTCCCCCAATCCCCACCCTCCCATCCCCTCCCCTCCCCTCATCCCTCTTAAGGTAAGTTTTCAATGTTGTTCAATTACAAGAATGTTTGAATATCTGTGTGAGCGTGCTGTGTACTCTCATAAAGCATGCGGAATACATATCCTTGGGCCAATCACAGCAATGGGTTACATCATAGTTATGTTATAATAATACATAGAGGTTATTAGTCGGCTAAAGCATTCTAATACGGCTGTGTATTTTTACGAGTCATTTGGTATTTTGGCGAGCCTTTAGGCGAGCCAAAATACATGACGAGTAAAAATTCACAGCCGTATTAGATGCTTAGCTGACTAATAAGTTGTTTATTATATTTTTTTTTGTCAAAGAAACTATAGCTATTCTGGGAAAAAGAAAAACAACAATTACAGTGAAAAAACTTGGAAATCTCTGTACGAGCGCGCACTAGCCAATGTAGAATTCTCGCACGCTGATTGGTTAATTTTCTTTGCCCCGATTCTGCATGGAATGATTGAAAGCCAGTTTGATTTAGTAACTACCCAAGATACGGTCCCATATTTCGTGCGTTCTTTGTGCATACAGTATTTCGTGCGTTCTTTGACAAAAAAATATAATAAGTTGAATTTACTGGGTAATGTACTTTTAGTATTGTATTTCTGTGATACACTTTATAAGTCTGTCTACATTGTATATACAGTATGCGTGGTTGTACATTGTTTCCTCACCTATCAAATTTACAAAGATGTCTCATAATGCAATCAAATGCTTTCAACATTGTATGACCTGCAACAATACAATGTAAAAATCAGGAAAAAAAATAGTACTGTAATTTTATTACTTTAACCCTTACTTATTTATTGTTTTGGGTCCAAAATGCAAAGCAATGTTTTACCATTAAGTACAGAAATTCAAAAAGTTTACACAGTCTTATTTTACATTGGAAGCTGTGTATTAGAATTCTATAATACATGTACATTGTGTTAGCCAAAACACTCAATTTTGATATTCTTTGAATATTTACTTGTGTAAATATAATTTCCAAATTAACTCAAAACCATATGATTGATTATACCTTTACTTACATGTACTACATACATTTACTGTAGAACCCAAGTAAAAGATAAGAAGAAAACTACTGAAACTACCAGGTGGGACAAATATCGATTTCCAGTCCCAAGAAAGAATCAGGAAATAAAAAGTGAGATAACAAGAGAGTAAATGATGGTCAATATATACACTTAGGTGTACACTATCATTGAGACCGAGTTTCAAAAGGCTATAGTGACAAAGAGGCACAATTTGGAATTCAAATATTTTAAAGTTCTGGAAGGAAAATACCCTTTCTATGATATAAGAAGAAATACACTGACAGAGAAACACAATACTTAAGAGTGAATTGATGATTGGATTACTATTACACCCACTCACAGAAATATGAAAATACACTTAAGACTGGAAGAGCTAGGAGAAATTCTCCAAGGTAGTTGCCGAAGAAAAGAAAGAACAATACTGAAGGCATCATAGAAAAAAGCATCGTCACCGGGATGATCTTGCATGCCCACTCCTCATTGGCAAATAGTGGTTTCAAATGCTTTTCCTTATGACGTCAACTCTATGATCCCTGCAATTCATTTGACCTAATCTCGTATTTACAGAAAACAGGCAGGATTATTGACATTCAAGCCCACAATAGAGAAGCCTCATCTTGTACATTTTGGCTACGGCAAGGGCAACAATGGAAACCGCTGAAATTTAAAGCACCAGAAATGAATGTCTACAACATATCTCATAGTCTCTAAAAGTAGATGGTTTGGAAATAAAAGATACCAGGCGGCTCATGAATTGTGATAAACCAGGCAGTATAATTCCGAAAGTGGGAATCAGAAAGGAGGACATTATGCCTGCCCTGGGTGTGATGCGCATATGTCGGATGGTACATGACTACACCTAAACCAAATACCAGACATTAAAGAAATCTCCGAAGAATGCGAAGAGTACTTAGTTGCTTGCAGGTAAATTTGGGAAAGTTAAAAAAGTTAGATCCCTTCAGGCGCTCAAAAAAGCTGAAGTACTAAGTTGACATTGAAAGGCAAGGGAAAGAAGGCATCCAGTGGATTTCAATAAAGACCTAGACCTGCACCCACAAAAAAAACTTCAGGAAACTACTTTGTGGAGCAACCAATGTGCCCACCAACTTCTGAGTGAGAACCACACAGTTGAAGATTTGAATCGGCAAGCATACGAGGTTCTTTCATTGTTGAGCCGACGGCATTGATAACATGAATCATATTATACACAAATTGATCAAAGAAGCTTCCACACCACATAACAGATCCAAAAGTACTCATTACCATCAAGCAAGTGTGTATCAGTGAATATTTGACCCCCACACACAGACAAAGTCAGGGGTTACAGATTATCGCCGTGCTTGTTACTGAAGCTCTACAGCAGCCATTACTTGGAGATGTTTCTCGAAGAAGTTCACAGACCTTCTTCTGTCATTCATTGAAAGGACAAAGGTATATTCTATGCACATGATGACGAACGCTTGTCCCCTAGGCAGATGTCTTTGGCTATACAACCTGTCCATGGCTCACAGCCAAAGGTAGTTTTTCAAAGCGTTACTCTTGTCCCTCCAAAAGCTTCTAACCTACAGGAAGCTGCTTTGGCATATACTACCATGCCATCATTGATCATGCACCCTATGCAGCGGATCCTCTGGTCTACGATCAATCAATGGCAGAGCAAACAGAGCGTTGCTTTTGATCAAATTGTTGACATTACAAAAAAACTTGGGAACAAGCAAATTGAAGGATCTTGCAGCTAATGCAGTTTTACACATCCAAGCTAAGGAGCACATAAGGGAAAGGCAGATGCAGTCCAAGTGCCAAGAGAGAGAAATAAAGAAAGAGTTCATCCTATTTTATCCAACGCTTGGTAATCTGGTAGTAAGAAAGGAGGTGATGCTGAAACAGGCAAAAGAGTGGCAGGCCCACTTAAAACAGATTGCGTGACTTCTTGTTCCAGGAACCAGGTGTATATGGGTTGACTGGACACAGGATGATGGAGTGGAGTTTTATGACTCCGCCCGCAGCCAAACTCCAGACCAGATAGGTCCCAATGTTACATCCATTTTAGATCAAATTTCCACAAGAAAGGAACTTTCATCTTGCAATAGTGTTGGGATTGGATGCTGCACTGAACGCACAGAGCTCCTCTTTATAAGAGATATGACAGCAGTGGAAAATTGCTTTTGTAAAGCCTAGGTGAATGAAGCAAGTCAAGGTGACCATGATGAAATAATGGACGATGAGGAATGACAACATGACCATCGATTGAATAACTTGATGATGAGGAAAGACAAGATGACTGTGGAAGAAAGAATTGATGCTGAGGAAAGCCAAGATGACTGTTAAGACAGAATTGAGGATGAGGAAAGACAAGATGACTGTGAAGAAAGAATTATGACTAGGAAAGGACAAGATGACTATGACAGAAAGAATTGAGGATGAGGAAAGACAAGATGACCTGTGAGAAAGAATTGATGACGAGGAAAGACAAGATTACTGTTGAAGAAAGAATTGATGAAGAGAAAGACAGAATGACTGGTTAGGAAAGAAGTAGGACGGTATAGTGAAAAAACATTCTGGATCAAGGTTGAAGAACAAACATCAAAGAGAAAGAGAACACATGATGCAGGAACCACGTTGAAGGCCGTACAATCAAAAAAAAAAACAATGACCCTCGATACATTTCTAAAAACCAAGACAGGAAAGCCATTTGAAATTGTTGTGGGCAAGCTGCCAGAAGAGATATTTTGACAGCATGAAGTATGGTCGACCGAAATCCACATCAAGGTATTTACTTAACCACTCAAACATCTCTGCTAAATTTCAAGTGTTTGGTACTGAAAAGCCTTGACAGCAGTAAACCAAGACATTGCCGATGGGACAGAAACTTGTTTGCACAACAACAATT
>JAUJYZ010001310.1:0-72127 GCA_033675265.1 Actinostola sp. cb2023
GCAGTTTCAAACCACCCGCCAAAAAAATGACATCTTCTGCTCGTTTCTGAGAAGGAATTCAACGATCTGGTATCATGGATAATCTCTTACTGAAGAAACCTATTGAACTTGTGCATGAACTCAGCAGGTGAGAACCAGCTATGAATAATCCACACCGCCCAGGTGTGTTTTGCTAATTTAGCATTTGTTTTGTCTGAAACGCAGCAAAATGAATCACGAACTTTGAAGGTCTTTGAAGTAGGGATTTTGTCGAAAATTTTCCGACATTGACACAAAGTTCTTTCTAAAACAGCGAAGTGAGTTACAGGGGAGCTTCTTTTTCTGGGGGGGCCTGGATGCAGATTTTATCGGACATTTTTATTCAGCGGCTTATCTTGGAGGTGCCGTCTTTCTTGCCTTCTTCGGAACTGAAGACCGCTTTGGTGAAAGAGCTTTTCGCATACACTCGATGATAGCCCTCTTGTTTTAGTTGTTCTTTGCGCTCTTTAAGGCACGGTTTCGTCGTCTGAAAGTTTCAGTTGTGTTTTTAGGGGGGGAACAATCGTTCGGCGAAGAAGTTTATTAGCAAAGTGCACATTTGTGTTGGTTGGTTATATTGGCGTCCGCTAGCCAAAACTATATCAGTGATTATGAAGGGTTATGTATTTTGCTTCACTCAGAGTCGAAATCACTCGGGAGAAAAACGCTTTCATTCTTGCGGCCGTAGACTAAGTCCATGGGGGAATCAAAAAACCAACAGAAAGAAAGTTGATAACCCAAGATAAAACATATGAAGCGATGCGTATAAGACCGTAAGAAGAATTTTCGCGATATCGTGAGTCGCCAAACTAAAATTCGCCAGCTAAGCGATCTGGCATTATGTCCAGTTTATTGCATACATGTGTTACATTCATTGTACACAGTTCTTCCTCGTTCCTTGTGCAAGGAAAAATAGACTTGGAACTCCATGGAATAAGATTATCAATATTTTGGATCAAGTCATCGCGTCCGTCCGTTTGTCCCCATTTTATTTTTCAATTTGAAATTCTGATTATGGGATATGTCCCTGCTTATGGGAGGTCTGCTTATGATCTGTCTTATATGGATATGTCTGATTATGGGATATGTCTGCTTATGGGATATGTCTGATTATGGGATATGTCTGATTATGGGATATGTCTGCTTATGATATGTCTGATTATGGGGTATGTATGCTTATGGGATATGTCTGATTATGGGATATGTCTGCTTATGGGACGAGTCTGCTTATGGGATGAGTCTGCTTATGGATATGTCTGCTTATGGGATGAGTCTGCTTATGGGATATGTCTGCTTATGGGACGAGTCTGCTTATGGGATATGTCTGCTTATGGGATGAGTCTGCTTATGGGATATGTCTGCTTATGGGATATGTCTGCTTATGGGACGATGTCTGCTTATGGGATGAGTCTGATTATGGGATATGTCTGATTATGGGATGAGTCTGATTATGGGATATGTCTGCTTATGGGATATGTCTGCTTATGGGATGAGTCTGCTTATGGGATGAGTCTGCTTATGGGATATGTCTGCTTATGGGAGTATGCTTATGGGATATGTCTGCTTATGGGATATGTCTGCTTATGGGATATGTCTGATTATGGGATGAGTCTCTTATGGGATATGTCTGCTTATGGGATGAGTCTGCTTATGGGATATGTCTGATTATGGGATATGTCTGATTATGGGATGAGTCTGCTTATGGGATGAGTCTGCTTATGGGATATGTCTGCTTATGGGATATGTCTGCTTATGGGATATGTCTGCTTATGGGATATGTCTGCTTATGGGATGAGTCTGCTTATGGGATATGTCTGATTATGGGATATGTCTGCTTATGGGATATGTCTGATTATGGGATGAGTCTGATTATGGGATATGTCTGCTTATGGGATATGTCTGCTTATGGGATGAGTCTGATTATGGGATGAGTCTGCTTATGGGATATGTCTGATTATGGGATATGTCTGATTATGGGATATGTCTGCTTATGGGATATGTCTGATTATGGGATGAGTCTGATTATGGGATATGTCTGCTTATGGGATATGTCTGCTTATGGGATATGTCTGATTATGGGATATGTCTGATTATGGGATATGTCTGCTTATGGGACGAGTCTGCTTATGGGATCTGTATGCTGCTTATGGGATATGTCTGATTATGGGATATGTCTGATTATGGGATGAGTCTGCTTATGGGATATGTCTGATTATGGGATGAGTCTGATTATGGGATGAGTCTGCTTATGGGATATGTCTGCTTATGGGATATGTCTGATTATGGGATATGTCTGATTATGGGATGAGTCTGCTTATGGGACGAGTCTGCTTATGGGATATGTCTGCTTATGGGATATGTCTGCTTATGGATATGTCTGCTTATGGATGAGTCTGCTTATGGGATGAGTCTGCTTATGGGATATGTCTGCTTATGGGATATGTCTGCTTATGGGATATGTCTGCTTATGGGATGAGTCTGATTATGGGATATGTCTGATTATGGGATATGTCTGCTTATGGGATATGTCTGCTTATGGGATATGTCTGCTTATGGGATATGTCTGCTTATGGGATATGTCTGCTTATGGGATATGTCTGCTTATGGGATATGTCTGCTTATGGGATCTGTATGCTTATGGGATGAGTCTGCTTATGGGATATGTCTGCTTATGGGATATGTCTGCTTATGGGATGATGTCTGCTTATGGGATATGTCTGCTTATGGGATATGTCTGCTTATGGGATATGTCTGCTTATGGGATATGTCTGCTTATGGGATATGTCTGCTTATGGGATATGTCTGATTATGGGATATGTCTGCTTATGGGATGGATAGTCTGCTTATGGGATATGTCTGCTTATGGATGAGTCTGATTATGGGATATGTCTGCTTATGGGATATGTCTGCTTATGGGATATGTCTGATTATGGGATATGTCTGATTATGGGATGAGTCTGATTATGGGATATGTCTGCTTATGGGATATGTCTGCTTATGGGATATGTCTGCTTATGGGATATGTCTGCTTATGGGATATGTCTGATTATGGGATATGTCTGATTATGGGATATGTCTGCTTATGGGATATGTCTGCTTATGGGATATGTCTGCTTATGGGATATGTCTGATTATGGGATATGTCTGATTATGGGATATGTCTGCTTATGGGATATGTCTGATTATGGGATGAGTCTGATTATGGGATATGTCTGCTTATGGGATATGTCTGATTATGGGATATGTCTGCTTATTATGGGATGAGTCTGATTATGGGATGAGTCTGATTATGGGATATGTCTGCTTATGGGATATGTCTCTTATGGGATATGTCTGCTTATGGGATATGTCTGCTTATGGGATATGTCTGATTATGGGATATGTCTGATTATGGGATATGTCTGCTTATGGGATATATGTCTGCTTATGGGATGAGTCTGCTTATGGGATATGTCTGCTTATGGACGAGTCTGCTTATGGGATATGTCTGCTTATGGGATATGTCTGATTATGGGATGAGTCTGCTTATGGGATATGTCTGCTTATGGGATATGTCTGCTTATGGGATATGTCTGCTTATGGGATGAGTCTGCTTATGGGACGAGTCTGCTTATGGGACTGAGTCTGCTTATGGGATATGTCTGATTATGGGATATGTCTGCTTATGGGATATGTCTGATTATGGGATGAGTCTGATTATGGGATATGTCTGCTTATGGGATATGTCTGATTATGGGATGAGTCTGATTATGGGATATGTCTGCTTATGGGATATGTCTGCTTATGGGATATGTCTGATTATGGGATGAGTCTGATTATGGGATGAGTCTGCTTATGGGATATGTCTGCTTATGGGATATGTCTCTTATGGGATATGTCTGATTATGGGATATGTCTGCTTATGGGATGAGTCTGCTTATGGGATATGTCTGCTTATGGGATGAGTCTGCTTATGGGATATGTCTGCTTATGGGACGAGTCTGCTTATGGGATATGTCTGCTTATGGGATATGTCTGCTTATGGGATATGTCTGCTTATGGGATATGTCTGATTATGGGATATGTCTGCTTATGGGATATGTCTGCTTATGGGATATGTCTGCTTATGGATATGTCTGCTTATGGGATATGTCTGCTTATGGGATATGTCTGATTATGGGATATGTCTGCTTATGGGATATGTCTGATATGGGATATGTCTGATTATGGGATATGTCTGCTTATGGGATATGTCTGATTATGGGGATATGTCTGCTTATGGGAAGTCTGCTTATGGGATATGTCTGCTTATGGGATATGTCTGATTATGGGATATGTCTGCTTATGGGATATGTCTGCTTATGGGATATGTCTGATTATGGGATATGTCTGATTATGGGATATGTCTGTTATGGGATATGTCCCATTATGGGATATGTCTGATTATGGGATTGTCTGATTATGGGATATGTCTGCTTATGGGATATGTCTGCTTATGGGATATGTGTGATTATGGGATATGTCTTTTATGGGATATGTCTGATTATGGGATATGGTCTTATGGGATAGTCTGCTTATGGGATATGTCTGCTTATGGGATGAGTCTGCTTATGGGATATGTCTGCTTATGGGACAGTCTGCTTATGTCTGCTTATGGATGAGTATAGCTTATGGGATGCTTGCTTATGGATAATATGTCTGCTTATGGGATGAGTCTGCTTATGGGATATGTCTGCTTATGGGATATGTCTGCTTATGGGATGAGTCTGCTTATGGGACGAGTCTGCTTATGGGATATGTCTGCTATGGGATAAGTCTGCTTATGGGATATGTCTGCTTATGGGATATGTCTGCTTATGGGATATGTCTGATTATGGGATATGTCTGCTTATGGGAGATAAGTCTGCTTATGGGATGAGTCTGCTTATGGGATATGTCTGCTTATGGGATATGTCTGCTTATGGGATGTGCATATGGGATATGTCTGCTTATGGGATATGTCTGCTTATGGGATATGTCTGCTTATGGGATATGTCTGCTTATGGGATATGTCTGCTTATGCTGTCTGCTTATGGGATGTGTCACTCATTATGGGATATGTCTGATTATGGGATATGTCTGCTTATGGGATAGTCTGCTTATGGGACATATGAGTGTATGCTTATGGGGATATGTCTGCTTATGGGATATGTCTGATTATGGGAGTCTAACTCTGCTTATGGGATGTCTGTCTGATATGGGATATGTCTGCTTATGGGATATGTCTGCTTATGGGATATGTCTGCTTATGGATGATGTCTGCTTATGGGATATGTCTGCTTATGGGAGCCATGTCTGCTTATGGGTATGTCTGATTATGGGATGAGTGATGCTTATGGGATATGTCTGCTTATGGGATATGTCTGCTTATGGGATATGTCTGCTTATGGGATATGTCTGATTATGGGATGAGTCTGCTTATGGGATATGTCTGCTTATGGGATATGTCTGCTCTGGGATGATGTCTGGCGATGGGATATGTCTGATTATGGGATGAGTCTGATTATGGGATGATGTCTGCTTATGGGATATGTCTGCTTATGGGATATGTCTGCTTATGGGATATGTCTGATTATGGGATGAGTCTGCTTATGGGATATGTCTGCTTATGGGATATGTCTGATTATGGGATGAGTCTGCTTATGGGATATGTCTGCTTATGGGATGATGTCTGATTATGGGATATGGATTATGTCTGAAACTTATGGGATAGAGTCTGATTATGGGATACTGTCTGATTATGGGATGAGTCTGCTTATGGGATATGTCTGCTTATGGGATATGTCTGCTTATGGGATGAGTCTGATTATGGGATATGTCTGCTTATGGGATATGTCCAACATTATGGGATATGTCTGCTTATGGGATATGTCTGCTTATGGGATATGTCTGCTTATGGGAAATGCTGCTTATGGGATATGTCTGCTTATGGGATATGTCTGATTATGGGATATGTCTGCTTATGGGATATGTCTGATTATGGGATATGTCTGTTATGGGATATGTCTGATTATGGGATTAGTCTGATTATGGGATATGTCTGTTATGGGAGATGAGTCTGATTATGGGATATGTCTGATTATGGGATGAGTCTGCTTATGGGCTTATGGGATATGTCTGCTTATGGGATATGTCTGATTATGGGATGAGTCTGCTTATGGGATAATGTCTGCTTATGGGATATGTCTGATTATGGGATGAGTCTGCTTATGGGATATGTCTGCTTATGGGATGAGTCTGCTTATGGGATATGTCTGCTTATGGGACGAGTCTGCTTATGGGATATGTCTGCTTATGGGATATGTCTGATTATGGGATGAGTCTGCTTATGGGATATGTCTGCTTATGGGATATGTCTGCTTATGGGATATGTCTGCTTATGGGATATGTCTGCTTATGGGATGAGTCTGCTTATGGGATTGTCTGCTTATGGGATATGTCTGCTTATGGGATATGTCTGCTTATGGGATATGTCTGCTTATGGGATATGTCTGATTATGGGATAGTCTGATTATGGGATATGTCTGCTTATGGGATATGTCTGCTTATGGGATATGTCTGCTTTATGGGATAGTCTGCTTATGGATATGTCTGCTTATGGGATATGTCTGCTTATGGGATATGTCTGCTTATGGGATATGTCTGATTATGGGATGAGTCTGGGATATGTCTGCTTATGGGATATGTCTGCTTATGGGATATGTCTGCTTATGGGATATGTCTGATTATGGATGAGTCTGATTATGGGATCAGAGTCTGATTATGGGATATGTCTGATTATGGGATATGTCTGCTTATGGGATATGTCTGATTATGGGATATGTCTGCTTATGGGATGAGTCTGCTTATGGGATATGTCTGCTGCTTATGGGATATGTCTGCTTATGGGATATGTCTGCTTATGGGATTAGTCTGATTATGGGATATGTCTGATTATGGGATATGTCTGCTTATGGGATGAGTCTGCTTATGGGATATGTCTGCTTATGGGATATGTCTGCTTATGGGATATGTTCTGATTATGGGATATGTCTGATTATGGGATATGTCTGATTATGGGATATGTCTGATTATGGGATATGTCTGATTATGGGGGATGGTCTGATTATGGGATGAGTCTGATTATGGGATATGTCTGCTTATGGGATGATGTCTGCTTTGGGATATGTCTGATTATGGGATATGTCTGCTTATGGGATATGTCTGATTATGGGATATGTCTTTTATGGGATGAGTCTGCTTATGGGATATGTCTGCTTATGGGATATGTCTGCTTATGGGATATGTCTGCTTATGGGATATGTCTGCTTATGGGATATGTCTGCTTATGGGATATGTCTGATTAGGGATATGTCTGCTTATGGGATATGTCTGCTTATGGGATATGTCTGCTTATGGGATATGTCTGCTTATGGGATATGTCTGCTTATGGGAGATGTCTGCTTATGGGATGAAGTCTGCTTATGGGATATGTCTGCTTATGGGATATGTCTGCTTATGGGATATGTCTGCTTATGGGATAGTCTGATTATGGGATATGTCTGCTTATGGGATATGTCTGCTTATGGGATATGTCTGAAGAATAATGTAAAGTCTGCTTATTGGGATATGTCTGCTTATGGGTTTTAGTCTGCTTATGGGATATGTCTGCTTATGGGATATGTCTGCTTATGGGATATGTCTGCTTATGGGATATGTCTGCTTATGGGATATGTCTGCTTATGGGATATGTCTGCTTATGGGATATGTCTGCTTATGGGATAAGTCACTTTGTGTGCTGTTATGGGATGTCTGATTATGGGATATGTCTGCTTATGGGATATGTCTGTTTTATGCTAGCTTGGTCACGTATGTCTGAATTAAATCCATATGTCTTATGTGGGGGATATGTCTGCTTATGGGATATGTCTGACTTATGGGATGATGTCTGCTTATGGGATAATTATGGGATAAGTCTGATTATGGGATATGTGTTTGATTATGGGATATGTCTGCTTATTTATATATGTCTGCTTATGGGATATGTCTGCTTATGGGATGAGTCTGCTTATGGGATATGTCTGCTTATGGGATATGTCTGCTTATGGGATATGTCTGCTTATGGGATATGTCTGCTTATGGGATATGTCTGATTATGGGATATGTCTGATTATGGGATATTTCTGCTTTATGGGATATGTCTGCTTATGGGATATGTCTGATTATGGGATATGTCTGATTATGGGATGAGTCTGCTTATGGGATATGTCTGATTATGGGATATGTCTGCTTATGGGATATGTCTGCTTATGGGATATGTCTGCTTATGGGATATGTCTGATTATGGGATATGTCTGCTTATGGGATATGTCTGCTTATGGGATGATGTCTGCTTATGGGATATGTCTGCTTATGGGATGAGTCTGCTTATGGGATATGTCTGCTTATGGGATATGTCTGCTTATGGGATGAGTCTGCTTATGGGACGAGTCTGCTTATGGGATATGTCTGCTTATGGGATATGTCTGCTTATGGGATATGTCTGCTTATGGGATATGTCTGCTTATGGGATGAGTCTGCTTATGGGACGAGTCTGCTTATGGGATATGTCTGCTTATGGGATATGTCTGATTATGGGATATGTCTGCTTATGGGATATGTCTGATTATGGGATGAGTCTGATTATGGGATATGTCTGCTTATGGGATATGTCTGATTATGGGATGAGTCTGATTATGGGATATGTCTGCTTATGGGATATGTCTGCTTATGGGATATGTCTGATTATGGGATGAGTCTGATTATGGGATGAGTCTGATTATGGGATATGTCTGCTTATGGGATATGTCTGCTTATGGGATATGTCTGATTATGGGATATGTCTGATTATGGGATGATGTCTGCTTATGGGATATGTCTGCTTATGGGATATGTCTGCTTATGGGATATGTCTGCTTATGGGACGAGTCTGCTTATGGGATATGTCTGCTTATGGGATATGTCTGCTTATGGGATGAGTCTGCTTATGGGATATGTCTGCTTATGGGATATGTCTGCTTATGGGATATGTCTGCTTATGGGATGAGTCTGCTTATGGGATATGTCTGCTTATGGGATATGTCTGCTTATGGGATATGTCTGCTTATGGGATATGTCTGCTTATGGGATATGTCTGCTTATGGGATATGTCTGATTATGGGATATGTCTGCTTATGGGATATGTCTGCTTATGGGATATGTCTGATTATGGGATAGTCTGCTTATGGGATATGTCTGCTTATGGGATATGTCTGATTATGGGATAGTCTGCTTATGGGATATGTCTGCTTATGGGATATGTCTGATTATGGGATGGTCTGCTTATGGGATGAGTCTGCTTATGGGATATGTCTGCTTATGGGATATGTCTGCTTATGGGATGAGTCTGCTTATGGGACGAGTCTGCTTATGGGATATGTCTGCTTATGGGATATGTCTGCTTATGGGATATGTCTGCTTATGGGATATGTCTGATTATGGGATGATGTCTGCTTATGGGATATGTCTGCTTATGGGATATGTCTGATTATGGGATGAGTCTGCTTATGGGATATGTCTGCTTATGGGATATGTCTGCTTATGGGATATGTCTGCTTATGGGATATGTCTGCTTATGGGATATGTCTGCTTATGGGATATGTCTGATTATGGGATATGTCTGCTTATGGGATATGTCTGATTATGGGATGAGTCTGATTATGGGATATGTCTGCTTATGGGATATGTCTGATTATGGGATATGTCTGATTATGGGATGAGTCTGATTATGGGATGAGTCTGCTTATGGGATATGTCTGCTTATGGGATATGTCTGCTTATGGGATATGTCTGCTTATGGGATATGTCTGATTATGGGATATGTCTGATTATGGGATATGTCTGATTATGGGATATGTCTGATTATATGGGATATGTCTGATTATGGGATGAGTCTGCTTATGGGATATGTCTGATTATGGGATATGTCTGCTTATGGGATATGTCTGCTTATGGGATATGTCTGCTTATGGGATATGTCTGATTATGGGATGAGTCTGCTTATGGGATATGTCTGATTATGGGATATGTCTGCTTATGGGATATGTCTGCTTATGGGATATGTCTGATTATGGGATGAGTCTGCTTATGGGATATGTCTGCTTATGGGATATGTCTGATTATGGGATATGTCTGCTTATGGGATATGTCTGATTTAGGGATATGTCTGCTTATGGGATATGTCTGCTTATGGGATATGTCTGATTATGGGATGAGTCTGCTTATGGGATATGTCTGCTTATGGGATATGTCTGCTTATGGGATATGTCTGCTTATGGGATATGTATGCTTATGGGATAGTCTGCTTATGGGATATGTCTGCTTATGGGATATGTCTGCTTATGGGATATGTCTGCTATGGGACGATGTCTGCTTATGGGATATGTCTGCTTATGGGATATGTCTGCTTATGGGATGAGTCTGCCTATGGGATATGTCTTGGGTACCATCTCTTGGGTATCATGCCGTGGGTATCATGTCTTGGGTACCATGTGGTGGGTACCATGTGGTGGGTACCATGTGGTGGGTATCATGTCGTGGGTATCATGCTGTGGGTATCATGTCGTGGGTATCATGTGGTGGGTATCATGTCTTGGGTACCATGTCTTGGGTATCAAGTCGTGGGTTCCATATCTTGGGTACCATGTGGTGGGTATCATGTGGTGGGTATCATGTGGTGGTAATCATGTGGTGGGTATCATGCCGTGGGTATCATGTGGTGGGTATCATGTGGTGGGTATCATGTGGTGGGTATCATGTGGTGGGTATCATGTGGTGGGTACCATGTGGTGGGTATCATGTCGTGGATACCATGTCGTGGGTATCATGTGGTGGGTATCATGTCTTGGGTACCATCTCGTGGGTATCATGTTATGGGTATGTCATGGTATCATGGGTATCATGTCTTGGGTACCATGTCGTGGGTATCATGTCTTGGGTACCATGTGGTGGGTATCATGTGGTGGGTATCATGCCGTGGGTATCATGTGGTGGGTATCATGCCGTGGGTATCATGTGGTGGGTATCATGTCGTGGGTATCATGTCGTGGGTATCACACACTGGGTATCATGTCTTGGGTATCATGTCGTGGGTATCATGTCTTGGGTACCATGTCGTGGGTATCATGTCTTGGGTACCATGTGGTGGGTATGATGTGGTTGGTATCATGCCGTGGGTATCATGTGGTGGGTATCATGTGGTGGGTACCTTGTCCTTGGTATCATGTCGTGGATACCATGTCGTGGGTATCATGTTGTGGGTTACATGTGGTGGGTACCATGTCGTCGGTACGATGTCGTGGGTATCATGTGGTGGGTATCACATGCTGGGTATCATGGTGGGTATCATGTCGTGGATACCATGTGGTGGGTACCATGTCGTGGGTACCATGTCGTGAGTACCCACCACATGATACCCGCCACATGGAACCCACCACATGGTACCCACCACATGGTACCCACGACATGATACCGACGACATGGTACCCAAGACATGATACCCACCACATGATACCCAGCATGTGATACCCAGACATGATACCCAGCATGACATGGTACCCACCACATGAATCCCACCACATGATACCCAGCACATGATACCCACCACATGATACCCACGACATGATACCCACGACATGGTACCCACGACATGATACCCACCACATGACATGATACCCACCACATGATACCCAGACATGACCCACACACCACATGATACCCACCACATGATACCCACGACATGGTACCCACGACATGATACCCACCACATGATACCCACCACATGATACCCACCACATGATACCCACGACATGATACCCAAGACATGGTACCCACGACATGATAGCCACATGATACCCACGACATGATACCCACGACATGGTATCCAATTAAGACATGATACCCACGACATATGATACCCACGACATGATACCCACGACATGGTATCCAAGACATGATACCCACAACATGATACCCATGACATGATACCCACGCAATAAGGAGTTTGGTTCATATTTATATAACTAGTGATACAGTATATTGTTTTTATTGTGTGTTGGATTATGTCTACCACAAGTATTTTTTATATTTGAAGAGTTAGGCCAAAGCACTGTTAATCCAGAGTACCGAGTTCAGATGCAATAATTGTTCGAGTGCATGCAATTCGTTTTCTTCAAAGAAACCTGGCATAAAATGGATAATTCCCTTAGGAAGCGTTCATAATATTTTGATAATATATAGCAGTGATTGCCGTAAACCCTAGTCTCCTTTGCAGTCGTCAGGGATTGCAAAGGGGACTAAATACTGAAACCCGTGAAATAGTTAGTAGACTAACAGACACTAGTACAGCTTATTTCTATTGTTTTCTTTTGTGACTACACTAACATTTAATTTTATAGCCCACCGTTTCAATGCCACAGTTTGCGTCAACGCGAACTGTGGCCGGTTTATGAGTAACACCACAGATTGCGTTGATCGCGAAATGTGGTTTGCAATCTTAGCCATTTCGACGTTCATATCGTTACAATGTTGGAGTTATACTTTCTCAAACCATAGCGTTAGGGTTAAGTGGACACAGTTTGCGTCAACGCGAACTGTGGTTTATGCTATAGCCCACCGTTTCAATGCCACAGTTTGCGTCAACGCGAACTGTGGTTTATGCAGTAAAGCTTATAGCCCACCGTTTCAATGCCACAGTTTGCGTCAACGCGAACTGTGGTTTATGCAGTAAAGCTTATAGCCCATCGTTTCAATGCCACAGTTTGCGTCAACGCGAACTGTGGTTTATGCAGTAAAGCTTATAGCCCACCGTTTCAATGCCACAGTTTGCGTCAACGCGAACTGTGGTTTATGCAGTAAAGCTTATAGCCCATCGTTTCAATGCCACAGTTTGCGTCAACGCGAACTGTGGTTTATGCAGTAAAGCTTATAGCCCATCGTTTCAATGCCACAGTTTGCGTCAACGCGAACTGTGGTTTATGCAGTAAAGCTTATAGCCCATCGTTTCAATGCCACAGTTTGCGTCAACGCGAACTGTGGTTTATGCAGTAAAGCTTATAGCCCACCGTTTCAATGCCACAGTTTGCGTCAACGCGAACTGTGGTTTATGCAGTAAAGCTTATAGCCCACCGTTTCAATGCCACAGTTTGCGTCAACGCGAACTGTGGTTTATGCTATAGCCCACCATTTGAATACCACAGTTTGCGTCAACGCGAACTGTGGTTTATGCAGTATAGCTTATAGCCCACCATTTCAATGCCACAGTTTCAAACCTTTATAACTCGCAAATGCGAAGCTCAAATCACAAAATACTGAAACATCCCACTATTCACTTCATATGTAATCCATTTTCAAAATAAAAAAATAAGCTTAATAAGCACTTTAATTATAATAGTAAGACATCATGGACTTGGTGTTTGATTTAAAACTGACACAAATTTGATATTTATTTTTGAAAATTACAAAAACGTTTGCAATGAAATACATATAAAATATATCAATGTTCTGATCACAAATTTGGATAGCAGCCAAATATATGTTCACACTTACATACATGCCAATTTTTTTTTTTTGTAGAAACAAGTTTGTACAGTTTTCCTGGTTTTACTTCTAAGTGCAGTTCTTTTACTTTGTTTTCATCGAAGTAGCAATTCTTGAAAATCATGTAAATCTTCTTTCTTTGGTTGAAGATTGAAGAATGACTTCCATGACTTCCCTTGAAGGTTCTCATCTTGGGAGTCCATTCTGACAATGGGGGGCAGTTCTTGGAACCCAGTTCCCAAATATGCTTTACGTCATTCAACGACTCCACATTTCTTGGGATTTCCAACTCTCCAAGCCACTCCTCCACTGTTTGATTGGTTTTGTGATATGCAAGGTATATGTGGTGTGTGTCAGGATCCCATGTGATGGTAGGTGGCAGAGTGGTGGTGGATGATGGTGGCAGAGTGGTGGTGGATGATGGTGGCAGAGTGGTGGTGGATGATGGTGGCAGAGTGGTGGTGGATGATGGTGGCTGAGTGGTGGTGGATGATGGTGGGAGATTGGTGGTGGATGATGATTGGTTATTGTGTTGACACATGGATACAAATAGTGATGACCAATATGCAATTTGTCGGGCAGCATGTAATGCAGACTCATGACTGGTGTGATCAGGCAAACTAGTGGGAATATGTGATGAGAACTGTTCAAGGCGTGATGAGATGTTGAAAAGAGCATTTATAATGTCAATGTTATTTGATGATGATGATGACGATGTTGTCGATGGAACGAGTGGTGGTGGACAATTACTTGGAGTGGCTTTTGGACATAGTGATGCTGCAGTTATGGAAGTGAAGTCTTCCACTGAACTTGTAATTGATGGCTTCTCTTCTCTCTTTTTGGATTGAATATTATCTCTTTCTGCCATTCTTTTTAGGCTTTCTGTGAAATTAGTATCCTGTACAGCAAGGTAGAACATAAGATTAAAAATAGCAACAACAACAACAAACTAGTTTGTTACATACAAAGTGTCAAAGCCCATTTTTCTCGGTCTCTCATTGGACGAGACGGTATAACGTGAGAGTCATCAAATTTGACTGTTTCCCAGTAACAGCTCTGAGCGGTAAGGGAAAGCTAACGCAACTATTCTGCTTATAAATGCAAAACAATCATGGTTGCACTCCCTTAACACTAGATAAATGAATTTATTATACTGCCAAAAGTGCACTGTCATATAGATTATCAAAATTAGACGCTCTACTAGCGTGAAGTCGGGCTTCTAACTGATATATAGCCTTTTTGAAGTAAATTTAATATAGATATTGCAGTGCGATTAAAACAGTGTTTGGTTGCTCGTTGCGTGACTCGGTAGAACACTGATGCCTTTGGCTTTGTAAAAAACGATTTCACAAACTCAGCAAATCATAAATGACAATGACATAGTTTATTTGATACCATAAATATATCCATACAAATATAAATAGCATATATATAAACTAGACATCGCAGAGTGACTAAACAATGTGAGCGGCCGAGGACCATGGAACATCTGAAAATCAGGCTACGAACAATCAAATACATTTTTTTTTTGGAATCAACTGGTTATTCCAGAGCGATAGAGCTAACAAGGTATTCGGACCATCACACGGAATGGGATATAGAAAAGTGGGAAATGGATGAGAATTAATTTATGGGTGGGGGAGATAAGGATGGAATGGAAAGCTGATGGCTGGGGTATGGAATAGAGATGAATGTTTGAGGGTGTGAGTTTATGGGGGGGGGGGCTGGTGGGCAAGGAGGAGGGAGGGAATGTGGAGAATGAGGGATATGTCGATTTATGATTTATGAGGCATTGGGGGGGGGGGGGGGGGGGTATGGGGGCAAGTGACGCTATGATGACAGGTAGAGGAATGGATGGTAGATGAGAAGGGAGAGAAGTTGAATGTATGTAGAGAAAAATAAAGAAGGATGATAGAAAAGGGAGAGAAAGAAGTGGAATGTGGGTAGAGAAAAATTGAGTTACAAGACAGTGGAGAAATGGGGTGTTACTATTTAAAACGAGTAACGGAGTAATGAGTAACAGAGTAACGAGAAAACGAGTAACAGCCAAATTTCGCCACATAGAAATTTTCAATAGTGAGTAATGAACTAATGACAAAACGAGTAACAGCCAAATTTCGCCACATATAGAAAATGTTCCAAAACAAGTAATAATATGGGTAATGGATACTGAAGTAAGGATAATAGCCAAATACTACCCTTCCCAGTAGAGCGAGTCACCCACGGTTTTTTCATCACCTTCGTAGTGGATGTTTCGTTAACCGCAAGTCGGTTTGAAAGCCATCACATGGTATGAGTACCACGAGATCAATGTTTTCGCATCACGTGATGCAGTTCGCATGTGTACATCAATACATCATTCCCTGCATCAACCAATCAAAATTTAATTCTCACGCCTGAAATGAACAACATATTATTTTTACAGCTAAGTCGGCTAGATCTAACGATCTAACGTGTTTGGAAAATCCAACACAATCGTCAACTGTGAGTTCTTGTAAACGTCTGTAAACTCCCTCGTGAACGCTTCACGAATTTCCTAAGAGCAATGCTTGTTAAAAGCTAGTTCAGTACGGTGTGCAAGTGCATAACCACCTTCGTAGTGGTGGGTTGGACAGTTGTCTAGTATACTGTAGAATTAATTTTCTAGCGTGAACTAAATTAGAATAAAGATTTGCGAACTGCATCACGTGATGCGAAAACATTGATCTCGTGGTACACACAAACATACCACGTGATGGCTTTCAAACCGACTTGCGGTTAACGAAACATCCACTACGAAGGTGATGAAAAAACCGTGGCTGACTCGCTCTACTGGGAAAGTATATAAGCTAAATATAAAATACATCTTAAAATCTTACCATAAAAATGTCAAACAACAGTAATCGTCAATAAGACAATTTTCTAAGTGAAAACACTCTGCATTTTAAACTAGCTTAACTTTTTCTGGGCTGTTTTCACTGTATTTCCAGAATTCCCGAGTTAAACTAGTCTAAATTGTCCCAGTGAAAACACACCCACAATGTTGTTTTATGAGTTTTTCAGCGCTGTTGTGTGCTCAGTCACGTTCAATTCCACAAATGGAATACTTCTAGTTCTACAGTCGATCAGATAATTGAAGGGCTGACGATGAAAACAGCGTATGTGACTATTTTGATGATTTTCAAAATGTTATGCAATTGCTTCAAAAATACACCTACTGGCTTCTAAATACATGTACCTATATAAACATGATTTGGTGTTTTTAGATCGATTACACTCAAATTTTGGGCACTACAGTATATTTAATTTCTGCTTGAATTCATCAGGATAGTTCGTGAAAATATGCAAATTAGGAAACTTTTATGCGTCAGTGATCTGTACGTGTTGTTCACCAATAACAAACCTTCAGATGCAATTTCACGATGAAACTGAATCTGCAAACACGGCGACAGATTCCCAAAATGGCGGATTCAGCTGAGTGAGAGTTGTTGTCTCTGGTCGTTCTGTGGTGGATTCGAGGACCTACAAAGGCAGTTTTGGCGACTTTCGACTTGTAAAGAATGCAACCGGTGCATTATTTTGCCTGTAGGTGCGGGTGATAAAAGACTTTATAAAATATCTCTATAGCATGGAGGTACGGAATGTCGCTGACAAAAAGTTTCATGATATCCCAGAATGCAGTTTGGTCGTGTGTGGTCGAAAACAACAGGGATCCTGAAATAGTCGAATTGAAATCTTAATGGCTGTTGATCGGCGAGACAGGGGAAAATCCCCGAATATATCAAGAAGAGAGATGGAAGTTTGCTGAGCAAATGGCGTTTTGTTTCACAATGATGTATTTTGGAAGAAAATCAAAGTCAAATGTCGCACATTGTCATGACGTCAAAAACGAGCATTTTTGATTTCTATGAAAAACAAACAAAACTGCAAAACAAGCTCTTTTTCTAGTGTAATCGATCTAAAAATAACCAAATCATGTTTATATAGGTATCAATAAGCCAGTACATTTAGGTGTATTTTTGAAGCAATTACAAAATATTTTAAAAATCATCAGAAAAGTCACTTACGTCGTTTTCATGGGCAACCCTTCAATTGACCGAAGGAGACAGCATGTACTCAGAGGAGGTTGGTCACTACCCCGCGGAGAATCATGGGTAAAATTTAAAATTATTCAGTTGATGTCAAACCGTCGTGAAGACAGGAGCTCACGGAGGTACTCCAAACTCAATTATATAGTGACTATAGTGACATTGTAAAGCGCCATTGGGCTATAAGGAAATGGCGCTATATAAATTTTTGATTATTATTATTATTATTATTATGAATGCTTTCGAAGAACAATAAGTGAACTCAGATGTATTTTGGTTTTAACTCAGACTGAAACAAGACTTTTTTAGATGTTGAACACTACTTTTTTTGCTTTTGAGGCCGGAACGTTGCGTGACTGCGTGACCTCTATGAACGGCTGCGAAGGAGAATACACATGGGATCGCTTCAAGGATTTTTAAATATCAAAGATGATAGTTGGACACATCAATGTGCTTCATAATTACTCCTTCATACCTGCCAGACACATACATGTAGTGTACTACATGTTTTTTTCTAGGATACTGAAAAGCAATATATCACTGAAGTTTGTCGAGACGATCCGAACGTGGCGCCATTTTGTTACTGACCCGTAAAATCCCCAATTTTAAAACCTCTGTATCTCCAAAACTATTGCGGGATCGAGGGGGATCGGCGAATTATGATTGGTTGAAATTAGCACGTGACAAGTGACCACCCTCCTGTACTTGAATACTTTTGGAAGACACAGTATTCCAGATACAGAGATGCTGTCGCTGACCTATCTGCTTGATCGAGCTCGTTGGTCTTCGCCAAACCAATCACCCATTGTCAATGGTATTGAGGCAACTACTGAATCAAATTACATTAATTTTTTGTTCAACTGAACTATCCATCCTGGTGTAATTCAACAATATACATCTACCTGGTATCTTTGAAGTATTATATTTGAACACTTTGAAGCATGGAGGACAGGAAACTTGACAAGGATTCATAAATCATCACTTAGAAGGACAACACCTATTTATTGGACTCACTCTTCAGTACTGCTTTATTGATTGGCTATAATGCAAAACCATCATCCAGGACTGCTGAAAACATTACCCTCTGGCATTGTCATAATATATGCTGACAGGATTATACAGTTTCACTATAATGCTTTGCCTCATGTAAACAGAAAATATCACACACTGGATCAAGACATCTACATGTACTTGTTTTTTTTTTTTTGGTGAAGAGGAGTTTTGAGTTACCTACTTCTGTTAGTCTGCAATGTATTACTTGTTAAAATCTCTGACTAGTATCCCAGAACACTACAGTACATAACATACATGTAAATGTACATTCATTCATGTACATTTACTGTATGAATCAAACTATAAATTTACTGGATCCAACACAACATTATCTTCTACAAATTTACTACGAGGCTTCGACATCTTTCCTGATATCTGGCCAGTAAATAGTTATTTAATTAACATTGTATATAATATACACCAAACACAATTCTCTATTTCATTGAATCCATCCATATTTGTATTAATTACTGCATATCAGTACAAACTTTATGCAATGGTGAGAATAAAAGTGATCACTGACTGCTGAAAGTCTAGCTGTCTGTCTATGAGTATGACCAGATTGTTATAGTGTTGCATTCGGTCTATAATTTACAGAGGATTTACCTGAACAGAACATTAGTTCATTCACTGCTTCAGAAAAAAACTCTTGCAAAGACCTAAAATACAATAAACAACGAACACTCAAAATGATAAGAAACTTATATAAGCTTACATACAATTTAACGACAGCAATATAAATTTGTGCATTTCACCAACAAAGTAAGCTTAACTTAATCTGAGCTGCTCGATTTCCCCTAGATTTGAGAAACCCTTGGAACATTCAATCCACTTCAATCTTCAAGCAAAAGCGACACATCACATGCACATAATCATATTTTCAACCAAATATACTAAGATGAACGAGAAGATGATCAGAGAACGAAAACAAAGTTTTAACAACAACGGAAAAAGCCAAAAGTACAGCTGTCTTGAGCCTTGAGGTGACCGCGAGCTGCATGCACTAAATGGAGTCTCGTTCATCGTGAAGCTTATTATAAAAGTCTTAACTTACCTTCACAGTTGCTAGAACAGAGCGTTAAAATAAGCTTTGATTGTCTTTAAGATTGAAAACCAGAATAGTACTATACTAAAGAACTCGTGCCTGCTTTTCAGACTCAATTTTTAAATATTGCAGGTTCTGACAACTAACGTACTGACGAGTACTCCCACAGGAAATTTTGGGCCAGGACTGCTTCACCACGTAAAATGATTGGTGGATAAAAGCGTGCCTTTAATTGGTTGATATGACGGAAGACCAGTCTGCCAACAACAACTGATAAAATAAGTAACTAAAATATAACAAATATATACATAAATGAAGTCACCTTTATTTACACTTATTTTGTGGTCTTTTTACGAGTCATTTAGTGGAATTTTTAGCCATCTGACCCGTCCCCGTAAGAAAAATGACAAGGCAGGAAATTAAAATAAGCTCCATGGCGATCGAGTGTCGCTCACTCAAATGCTTTTATCACCGTAGAAAATTCATCCGAAGACCTATCATCCCCAAAGACGGCTAGATCGATAAGTTTGCTCTCCATCCATACCTAATTTGTCTCGATGCAAGCGAGAAATTCGCGATAATCCGCCAACATAATTATACCCAAATCGCCGTCGAGTCGCCGTGTATAAATCCGTACGTGACGTCTAGCTTGGCGTACCCTGCGAGCAGAGGTTTTTTTCTACTCGCGGAGAGCGACGAGAAAACAAACCTCTGCCGGCACCCGCGACTATTTCTGTTGAGCATGCGTGAACGTGACGTAACAAGACAGGTAGCCCAAGCAGTATACTTTTAAAATTGTCTCAAAATGTAAAATTTGCTCAATAACATTTATTTTATGGTCTTTTGAAGTTCCGGAGCCATTTTGTGGTATTTTTAGCCATCTGAATCCTCCCCGTGAAAAATGACCGAAGGCAGGAAACTTTCATGGCGAGTGCCTCTCACTCAAATGCTTTGGCTCTTTCTCAGTATATCACTATCCTGAAAAACCTTTGTTATTCAAATCAAGAACTCTTTGTAGAACGAGGCATACAACAATATGAACTATTGTTATTCAAATTTTCAGGGATTCAGGACGGTGATATACTGAGAAAGCCCCAATGCTTTCAACTCCGTAGAAAATTCACCCGAAGACCTATCATCCCGAAAGCCAGTTAGATCGATAACTTTGCTTTCCATCCATACCTAATTTGTCGAGAGTTAGTCTCGATTCGAGCGAGAAATTCACGATAATCCAACAAAATATCTACCCAAATCGCCTTCAAGAAATAAACGGTACGTGACTCTCGCCTGTCATGTGCAAGATGACGTATGTGTCAAAAACCAGTTTTAACTGGTTTTTAATCCGATAACCCATAATTTTTTACATCCAGAAATGTGGATGTAAATAATCGGGTGCCGGCAGAGGTTTGTTTTCTCGTCGCTCTCCTGGGCGAGTAGAAAAAAACCTCTGCTCGCAGGGTAAGCTTGGCGGTACTGAAACCAACGGTCGTCCTAATCAACCAATAAGAACCTTGATAAGTAGATCAGATCTACCAGCCAATCAGAATAACGCTACCATTGTACCATTACAGTCCCTATGCGAGAGAGTGCAACGGCCGAGCGGGGACTGTGGAAGAGTCTACCACGCTACTAGCCTCCTATGCAGACTTTGTGTAGCGCTTGCATATAGGAGGCTACCACGCTACAGGCGTCTGGGCCGATAACGCTCCGGACCGCGGGAAGCCTGAGGGCGAGTTCGATTCCACAGGACGTGGTTACACAGCGAATACAAACTGATCGATCGTACGAGCGATTTGTATACAGACTTTGAGAGCTTCTAAATGGCCACAAATATCAAGCACGAGGGCGAGTTTGATTACTGATCGATCGTACGAGCTTCTAAAATGACCACAAATATCAAGTTAGAACTCCCTGTGTTCAGACATTAATAATCTATGCTCTTGGGATGTTGGGAGAACACTCGAAAAACTTTAGAATCATCACTCCGACAGATCTATTTATATGTGCAAAACTTACCTGTAGCCCTCGAATAAATATTTTCCTATAACTCCAATTTTAATTGAAATAGCAGCTAACTCGAAAGCTTTTGCAACTTTGGCTACTACACATTACAACAATGAAATCATATATTTTTATACGCACACACAAAAACTATACACTTATAGATAAATAATTAAATAATAATAATAATAAGATCTTATTATTTTGTAAATATTTATGTGAAATAAAATGAATTGAATTGACCCGGATTATGTACAATATTGGTCATGCGTGATGTGAGGGGCATTTGCCAGAGTGCTATTCAAGGAACTGGGAACGAGGTAGTTCCAAGAAGTCGATGGACTCGAATAACACGCGACGATTACAGGGAAGCTAGATTCCTAGTAATACAGATTATCCAACTCCTGGAACGTTTCTTTAAAGAGAAAACATCGACCATCGGCTGGCGAACAAAAGCAAGTAGAAACAGCAATCAACGAGATGGCTGAGTCAAGAGATGAACTAGAAGACATCTTACGAATGAGACAGGTAATTTAATTGTCAATTCTTTTGCCTCAGTTCCAGAAAAAACAAATCAACAGAGATTTGGAGAAGGCATAAAAACAGAACTGTAAATTAAGTATATTAGTTCCGATCTGAGAAGGTCTGAGAAATTGCAGTTCAACTTTTGGCTGCTTTGCGGCCAGTTCCGAACTATTGCAGGCTCAGTGACGATATTATTTTTTACCACATTTGGTTAAATATCCATTGATGTAATTTGTCAATACATGAGATGCGCCGGGCTATTGATGTAGATATCGTTTACGTAATACGTACCTTGATATAACCGATGTCCTTTTATTCGGTAAAACTTGTTCGTGAAATTTGCAGATTGGTGTAACAAACTTTGTCATTTATCACTGGATTCGCCACAAAGTGCCAATGTGAAACCGAATTATCGTCCCAATTGATATGGTAACAATCCCCTACCCTACTCGAATAATGAGTAACACAAGTTTTTCACGTCCCCTTGTATTTATATCATTACCATGGTCATCATCCAGAACCAACGTGATCAAACAAACTCTGCAAACTATGCTGATAACTGAACGGAGCTTGGTGTCATCAGCTCGTCACTGAATTCTCCAATTATCCTTGAATATGAAGAAAGCCACCGCATCACTCCCTCGACCACTGTTAGCCGTATTGTCGCAACATCACGAAATTGTACGTAAATATGTTACAACTGAAGCTACAAAATCCCTTAGTTGAGTAATGCCCTTACAATCAACATTATTTTGTGTTCAACGAATATGATGATGACCATGGGAATTTAACAAAAACTGATCACATCAGAATCGAAGTTACATCCATCCATAAATTTCATAAAGAACTCGTTCGAGGCTCAAAAGTCCGGTAAGGGAGAGTGTAGGTCAGTGGCTCTGGGACCAGGGTACACGGCCATGGTTGTCATGTTTAATAAAGTAATCATCTGTTGGTATAGGGTGAAGCACAGAAAATGAACACAAGTATCCAAGGACTTCGAGACGCTATTTCAAAGTTAGGTCATGTGGGTGAGAATTTGCCATCTATTAAAGCAGAAAATGAAGACGGACCGCATCAGTTGTCCTCTAATAAAGGAAGTACACTGGACAAAATAAGAAGAAAACCTAAAGGTAAAGAACGGTTGTTATAAATATATTATTATTTTATTAACTTCGCCAAAAAAGACAACAATTACAGTATGGACACCCGAACCGTGAACACTTAGGTTTTTTCTAACACACATATATATAAATTATCGATTGAGCAAACTGATCAGAAAAATTATCTATTTTGATTGCTAAGTGTATTTAAACTCCATGCTCCATTTGAGAGGCTATGAGGCAATAGAAAGTTCGGGGAAAAAAGCTCGGAAAAAACTTGAAGTGTTCACGGTTCGAGTGTTGACACTGTAAACAACAACAAAATAGGACGCATGGTGACTGCAACAGAGTAACCAAGTACTGCGGGTCCAGGGATATAAAAAACACCAAAATATGCCTGGCTAAAGACTTTGAAAGATCTAAACGCAATATATTCACTGCCGTTTAGCGTAACAAAAGAAATAAAATTATCAGTTTTCCAGTTTAAAATCATACACAATATACTTCCCTTGAATGATTACCTAAAAAAAGTAGGTATTAAAAATGATGATTCCTGTCCTTTTTGCATAGATAAAGAACGACACACTTGCAAACACTTTTTCTATCTCTGTACGTACGCACGATATTTTTGGAACAAATTTCAAAGTTGGTGGTCATTACACATTGATGCTAAGTCACAACTGAAACTTGATCTCGGAACAATCCTATATGGTCATTTATCCAACTTCAAATACTCTCTGTTTTTAAACCATCTAATTCTGATTGCAAAACAACATATGTATAATAGTTTCATTAATGAACAAAAATACACATTCCCATCATTTCTAAATCACGCAACCAACAAATATCACATTGAAAAAAGAATTGCATTATCATCTATTACAAAACAAGTATTAAACGCTTTTGAAAAACAATGGGCACCTTTTACCAATTTCCTGAGCAAAACCTCATAACATCAAACCTTCACTTACTTGCTGTTTTTCCTCTCATTCTACACTATCATACCGTACCATACTATACTATATTACTATATTACTACAATATACTATTATCATATACAAAATTGTATTTGTATTATTACAAACATTGTAGCAAAAATAACAAAAACATTTATTGTAACGATGTACTGATCAGATTACTAATAAAAAAAATAATTATAAAAAATAAAAAAAATGTATGTCACACTTAACCTTTAAGTGATCGAATCATGAAACGTTAATCAGAGCGAAAGTCTTATTCCCACACTCTGACGGCATGTGTTAGGGTTGTGACCGGCTATTGCGAATGTTCGTTTTTTTCTAGATTTTTATTCGCTCGTGAGGTAATTCATTCAATTGTAAATTACGTAATTCAGTTTTAGCTGAAGTAATGTTTAATAAACACTTCACAATTCACTAAGACAAAGGGTACTAATTATCTCACAAAAGAAGATGCACAAAGCATTCTGGTAGTTGTAGTCATATTACGTCACTCAGGTTATACAGGAATGTATTATTTAGTCAAGGAGTCACTGTTGTTTGACCTGCTTTAAAGCCGTTTTTGACAGCTAACATTGTTTTCCTCGCAGTTGTTCCTTTTGCAATCAAGTCAGCCACCGAACAAAACAAGATCGAGAAACAAGTCATTAAATATATTACAAAGATAATCGATGAAAAGAAGATCAAAATTGAAACTAACTTCGATTGGGAAAGAAGAGCTCCCAACGTTCCACTGATCGTGTTTTGTAACTACTCATCCAGGATAGGTGTGGATGTCGAGTACGATTTGAGAGGAGTTGATCAAGGTGAACGATTGTGGGAGAATGTTTCTGTACTCTATATATAATATAAATAAAAAGTATATACAGTATATATTTTTATAATCATGCAGAAAGAACATGACTAAACAAATCTCTTCTTAATGATGTTTTTGATGAAGATGTACTGAGGTGTATTTGGGAACTGAACGTTTGTATTCAGAATTTGCAATATTTCGCAAAGAGCGAAGCAAGTTTTGTTACTGTCAAGGTTCATGATTACTTTCATGTCGGCAAGACGTGGCAGGGCATTCCAAAGTTTTGTTGCAGCAATGGAGAGGTAGCCTGTAAACATGTTTTCCAAGTTCCCCTCCCTTTCCTTCCCTTTGTTTACAGGCAATGGAGAAGGAGCGGTCACTCATATGTCACAGTCTTTGTTCTAGCTTGGAATAACTGATTAAATTGTTAGCGGATCACATGACAGTTCTTTCTGTGTGTTACCATCTACAAATTTGTTAAATCACTGATTAATGTGATTGATGTTTCATTTCTTTTAGATCCAGAGGTTATTCTGATTATCCTCCATATCTGCAGAAGGGCGTTGTTACAAGGTGATCTATCCGATACAGATTACCTGTTGTCAGAGGAATTAAAGAAGAGAGTTGCGTATATCGCACACTTTGCCTTTGATGATGAAGTTTATGATTGTCAGCAAAACAATATTGCAAGAAAGAAGATGTGCACCGACCTGAAAGATATTATAGATAAACATTGATGACATTTGCGATTTGCCAGAACGAAAATAGAAAAGTACTTGGCGTTCAGTTGTATTGCAAGACCATCAACTTGTTAATTGTTAATCATGTTCATAGCTGTAGAAAGTCCTGAACTAACATTACTATAAGCCAATGTAAATCTCTGCATGGCAGTCTAGTATTACATTTTCTCGTTTCTATACCAATTTCTTTTTGAAAATCAAAGGTCCACTGGAACCCAGCTTACATGTAAATGAAATGTATTTAATCCTTGATCCTAGCACTTGGGTTATCCCTAGCTCTCTCACGGGATAACAACACGACCTGTCTTCCCGGTAAATAACATTATACGGGCAGTGTATATGGAACAGTTTAATAATCAGTGTAATTTTTGCATATTCACTGTACCTCATGCGTGAATCATTAATCGTGTATAGGTATTGGTGGTATTGGTATTATTATTACTTAGAGTATATATGGACTAATTGCACGTACTTTCTATTCTATAAGCCGGTCATACGACTGACAAATAAGCCCTTTCACGGTTTTTCGCCGCCATTTTGAATTGGGGCAAAAATCAGTATAGAAATCTGGATCACTTTGACTTTCCGTAACTCCGCTCGATTTTGTTGGATTTTCAAAATTTAAACTTCGATAATCAGCAGGCATGCATACCAGTTGTCGGACTGAAAATAAGACCAATGTAACCTTTTTCGAGTCAATCTTCTTTTCACGAATGTATCTTAAAATTTCGCTAATTTGCATATTCACGTGCCGAACGTTTTATTTTGAAAACAAAAACTTTTTTTCTCGGTTTGTATCCTTCCAATACCCATCATATTATAGGACATCAATAACAAAAAAAAGATATCTTCTAAATTGGTAAGTTTTTGAAAATCCAACGAAATAGAGCGGAGGTACGGCAAGTCAAAGTGATCCAGATTTCTATTAATTTTGCCGACTTTGCCCCAATAAGCCAAGTCAGAGTTTAAGGACACAGGAAGCCCAATCCGCTTCGAGATTGGTAAGCTTGTGGGCGATTTTAAACTACGTTTTTCAGTGGATTATCGGGTTCAAATGAACATATAAGCGCTGTTAGAGTTACCTTGCAGTTGTATGTGACTAGTAAACAGGGAAAATACTTTATTAGTACAGAAAAAGTAGTGTAAAATGCTCCTAGAAAACTCGGCAAAAATACAAGAGACATGGGAGAAAAATTCACTTCGGACACATTTTATCCCGAATTCGTTACCAGGCCGCGCGCGCCCCTTAAACTCTGACTTGGCTTATTCAAATTGGCGGCGAAAAACCGTGAAAGGGCTTATTCTGGTATGATCATGTGTTAATAATGTTTTAATGGATCTACATCTTGTTTTCAATATGGCCCTGGGCCGAGTAGAGCATCTGACGCACAACGTGCAGCAGCAGGATATCCATGTCGTCATACAAATCATCTTCCTTTTCGTAGTTCCTGACAGGGAAAATCTGATTTTCTGGAAGACCCAGCAACTCTTTCCCGACTGTTGCCACAATATCACGAATGATGATGCTTCGGTAGACATGTTGTACATCTTTGTTTACTTTCTCGCATGCCTGGTCAATGTGCGTCAGTATGATATATGTTGGGATATCTGGAAAAAAAAACTTTAATATATAGCCAAAGAGAAAAAAAAAAGACTTTAAAAGAAAAAGGAAGAAAGAAAAAAGGAAGGAAGGAAGAAAAGGTATCTAAAAAAAACGAAGGAGGAAAAGATTGAAGGAAACCTAAGCTGAACAAAGGAAGAAAAAATATCACGGCTACACTAGCACTTGCCGAAAAGTTTTCCTTGTCAAGGAAAACTTGCTCGCGTAGATGACAAAAAAGAAAGAAAGAAATAGTATCTAAATATGAAGGAAGAAAAAGTATATAATGAAGGAAGGAAGATAAAGTATCTAAATGTGAAGGAAGGAGAGAGGAAGTGGAGAAGGGATGGGAAGAAATGATCATGAAAAGAAGATCGAACTTACTTCTTGAGATGAAGCCTTCTCTCAAGCTACGAAGTTTGTACCACATATCTGTCTTCATCACTTTTACTTTACTCGCATCAACAACAACAGCGATGCAATGAGCCTTCTCTGCTAATGTTGGATTAACGACAAAACCTGGGCACTCGTTGTCGAAATCTATACCAACAGTAAACTTTGAAGAAATTCATTTTGTTAGAATTTATTTTACATACCACGCAGCACGGCTATGCACGCATGGTGTTCTCCTGCAATAATTATAATAAAACAACTAAAATAATCCTGATCATCGCAATTGGCAATTGGCCAAAATTCGAGGTAAATACGATGATATGTTATTTTAAATGATGATCTGATGATAATAATAATAATTGCATTTAACACATAGCAATACAAATTGAAAAACAAGTTCAAATAAATATGGCAAGTTTGAGAACCAATAGATCATAAGGAATTCTAAAAAATTGAAACATCGTAGAATCACCATTTTTCTCATCACACTTGACACACACGACAATTTAATCTACTGATAAAACGCGGCCATATTTCCCGGCAGAAATCCTTGTGGTCATAGCTTCTATGATTCCTGACTTTCGACTATGCGATAGTTCTGCACTAACCGTATATTTATTTGGTACATGACCATCCACTGCCTTTAATACGTTCCTTATGTCACTTTCATCTGTATTATCATTCAATCCCATCGTGTCACAAATCCTCCATGGCAGTGGAGAAGGAATGTTGTGGTCTGGCGTTATCAGGTTGTAAATACGAAACTAAAAACAGTGTGTTTATAAACAATATTTAAACAATGAATAAATAAATATATCAAGTATAAAGTATATAACTTCTAATGTCCTGAAAACTTTACTAAACGTTTCGACCTTCGATCTTCATCAGTAATTAAATAATAATAATAACTAATACAAATGGTAAAAATATGTACAAATATTCTTGCACTACTTACTTCTTTAGTCCAGCTTTCTGCAGTTTTCAGTCCTGTATCAGCTTTACCAGCTATGATCCGGTTTCTAAACAAGCTGTTGAGGCTGTTGAAAAAACTTGATTTTCCAGCTCCTATTTGTCCCGTCAGAAGGATGTTAAAGGTTGGGACTGTGATCTCATCACTTGTTACAGGTGCGAGACTTGCCACATGCTCTTTGAGTTCATCTCTTACACTGAAAAGCACGATAAATAGGGGACTGTAAAACAATATAAACACTAGTAATAACGACAAGAACAGAGTTACACATATTCAGTTTGCCGTCTTATAATACTGAAAAGCACGATAAATAGGAGACTGTAAAACAATATAAACACTAGTAATAATATAACGACAAGAACAGAGTTACACATATTCAGTTTGCCGTCTTATAATACTGAAAAGCACGATAAATAGGAGACTGTAAAAAACAATATAAACACTAGTAATAACGACAAGAACAGAGTTACACATATTCAGTTTGCCGTCTTATAATACTGAAAAGCACGATAAATAGGAGACTGTAAAACAATATAAACACTAGTAATAATATAACGACAAGAACAGAGTTACACATATTCAGTTTGCCGTCTTATAATACTGAAAAGCACGATAAATAGGAGACTGTAAAACAATATAAACACTAGTAATAATATAACGACAAGAACAGAGTTACACATATTCAGTTTGCCGTCTTACAATACTGAAAAGCACGATAAATAGGAGACTGTAAAACAATATAAACACTAGTAATCACGACAAGAACAGAGTTACACATATTCAGTTTGCCGTCTTATAATACTGAAAAGCACGATAAATAGGAGACTGTAAAACAATATAAACACTAGTAATAACGACAAGAACAGAGTTACACACATTCAGTTTGCCGTCTTATAATACTGAAAAGCACGATAAACTTAGGAGACTGTAAAACAATATAAACACTAGTAATAACGACAAGAACAGAGTTACACATATTCAGTTTGCCGTCTTATAATACTGAAAAGCACGTTAAATAGGAGACTGCAAGCTGTAAAACAATATAAACACGTCTAGTAATCTGAACGACAAGAACAGAGTTACACATATTCAGTTTGCCGTCTTATACTGATACTGAAAAACACGATAAATAGGAGACTGTAAAACAATATAAACACTAGTAATAACGACAAGAACAGAGTTACACATATTCAGTTTGCCGTCTTATAATACCGGCTGCACGATAAATAGGAGACTGTAAAACAATATAAACACTAGTAATAACGACAAGAACAGAGTTACACATATTCAGTTTGCCGTCTTATAATACTGAAAAGCACGATAAATAGGAGACTGTAAAACAATATAAACACTAGTAATAACGACAAGAACAGAGTTACACATATCAGTTCAGTTTGCCGTCTTATAATACTGAAAAGCACGATAAATAGGAGACTGTAAAACAATATAAACACTAGTAATAACGACAAGAACAGAGTTACACATATTCAGTTTGCCGTCTTATAATACTGAAAAGCACGATAAATAGGAGACTGCATGTAAAACAATATAAACACTAGTAATAACGACAAGAACAGAGTTACACATATTCAGTTTGCCGTCTTATAATACTGAAAAGCACGATAAATAGGAGACTGTAAAACAATATAAACACTAGTAATAACGACAAGAACAGAGTTACACATATTCAGTTTGCCGTCTTATAATACTGAAAAGCACGACATTGCCAGAAATATGGGACATTAGCCAGCGGTTTCCTCGGGCTCAGCATTTTGTCCCAAAACTCGCTAAAAACAGTTCTAATTGCTAAATAAATGACATACAGATCTTAATTAGCGTTCATCTTTGTTTAGAAAGCGATTTTAGAACTTCAAAATATCAAAAAGACTGACTTTATTTTCCAACGGTCGATCAAAATATGACACAGGAAGCCCAACACAGAAATAGAGGGTATACACGAAAATACATCGAAATTTAACCCTTCACGCTCTCGGACTCCCTGTGTGCAATCCCAGAATGCACTAAGAACTCATGTAAACAGGAAAATGGCGGATGGTGGAGATATAGCGAAGTTTTTGGCTCGTTCTGACTCAAAACTAGATCTCAACATGGCGTCTTTACCATTTATTTGTACCTAAAGTTCAGAGCTTTCGGGCGGAAGATAGAATTGCGATATAACATATTTTATCGGCGATTTGAACACACTAAACAGTGTTTTACTGGCATCGAGATGTGCACTTCTGCTGTGTCAAGGCCTACTACCTCAAACTGACCGATAACTGCGTAGGGTTGTTCGATCTTACAGTAAATGTATGGGAAATCTGGTAGCTTCAATGTGAAGAAAACAAACTGCTCGGGGCGAAAACCTGGTCGTCGTTGTAGATCGGTAATATGCAAGGGCGGATACAGGAATTTTTCAAAGGGGGGGTCCAAATGCGCAATTCAGCGTGAAGTGACGTCATGTTCAACACTGTTGGATAAGTGACGTCATAATTACGTAGTTTTGTAAAGGAGTTTTTGCAGTTGAGTAAGAGTTTGTAAATCGCTTTGTCCACAAGTTTTCGTTCAGTACCGGTCAGAAAAAAGCGCACAGCGCACATAAAACACAAACCAAAAAGAAAGCACCCAAAACGTAGTAACGCGTTTTTATAAACAACAACAACTGACTGTTTATTCGTACTCTCTGGTGTGTTTTTTTTTTACCTTGGGAAGAACTACGATATAAGGAGCACAGCTTCTTAGAAATAGTATAACCTAATCGAGCTTAGCCGCTAAGCCATGCGAGCTAGTTGATTCGTTGTAGATATGGACATACAATTAACACAAAGTTCATAAACAATTACACAACGTTATCAATAATACAATATGACTGCAAACGCACTCGCAATCGCGTATTTGTCATTTTCTTTTCGTATTGTTTTCTTTTGTAAAGTTGGAAACAGAGGAAGATCACGGCACGTACGGAAACACAAGTTAAAAAAAGCCTGAAATCCCGGCGAAACCAAGTTATGTTCGAACTCTGAAAACACTTCTGTATATTATTATGGATCGTTAAAAAAATATATATATCTTTATAAAATTAAGTTATAAGCTAAGCTCAGTTTCATAGTTCCCTGTTACGTAGAACCCGAGATATGAATCAATGCAATTCGCTTGATCGACCGGCCGCGTGACAGCGAACGTGAATAATATAGTTGAAGCGTCATTTGGCAAAAACACTCCGATATTCAGAAGCGATCAGGAGCCATGCAATAGTTTACTTCGCATCAGTATTAATAACGTTCTGCAAATGTACTTGGAGAGTATATCATGCATTGGCAGGAGATCGATGTCTTTAACTGTATTTAGTTTGCTTGACTGTACAAATAACCTTCAGTATATTTTAAATTACAATACTAATGAGCCTCTTCAAAACGCGTTTGTCAAATTCATAAACGCAAACGCAAATACGCGAGTTTTTTTTGTTTTCAAAAGCAACGCACTCGCAAAGTTAACACGTTTTCTGATTCGCTTTACTCTGACTTGTACTGTACGTCACAAGTTGTCTTGCTGAACCATGACAGGTGGGACAAGGTGAAATAGTTGATCGAGATCCTGTCCTGTTTTCTGTGCATGCTGACGAAAGGGGGGGGGGGGGTCCTGACCCCCTGGACCCCTCCCCTGTATCCGCCCTTGATATGGTGAGTGCAACGATTGATAGATACCTTAAATACTTTCTAGATGTGCAACGAGTGTGTTGAACCTCTGAACGCTACAAATTCTGAAAAGTCAATTTTTCCCATACATTTTCTTATACAGAACGGCAACCATTTTGCATTTTTTGTGCCGTAAAACGCATGTGCGGCGGCCATCTTGTCCCATATTTCTGGCAATGATAAATAGGAGACTGTAAAACAATATAAACACTAGTAATAACGACAAGAACAGAGTTACACATATTCAGTTTGCCGTCTTATAATACTGAAAAGCACGATAAATAGGGGACTGTAAAACAATATAAACACTAGTAATAACGACAAGAACAGAGTTACACATATTCAGTTTGCCGTCTTATAATACTGAAAAGCACGATAAATAGGAGACTGTAAAACAATATAAACACTAGTAGTAATAACGACAAGTAGTTACACTACACACCTTCTATCCCAGCCTTTTAGGTTTCTCCATGGTTCGATAGTAAGTTGCTCTCTGTGGATTTCAAGATGCTCTTCAGCAAGAATGAGCATCTGACGTAACGCATACAAGAGCAGAATATCCATGTTGTTCTTCAGCTCTAAAACTTTTGAATAGTTAATGACAGGAAAGATCTGGCTTTCTGGTAGACCATTTACAATGGAACTTATTTTGTGTACAAGGTTTCGCACGGCGATGCTGTGGTAGACTTTTCTGACATCCTTTCGCACTTCTGGGCAGAACTCATCCATATGGGTCAATACAACAAAGACAGGTATTTCTAAAATATAAATATTGTATGGATCAGGTATGATTGCGGTTCAGCAGCCTTATGTAAATACAGCCGATGCAACATTGTTGCAGTGTCAGTTCCACTCCTACAATTGTTGTAACCAAGGCTCAATTGAAGTGCAATACGATCAGGTATGCCGTGATTGCGGTTCAGCAGCCTTATGTAAATAAAGCCGATGCAACATTGTTAGAGTGTCAGTTCCACTCCTACAATTGTTGTAACCAAGGCTCAATTGAAGTACAATGCGATCCTAAGTAGTACAGTAGGGGCATTTGGGTCCTGGTGGATGGTGGTGGGTGGATAAGAATGGGTGGATAGATGGATAAAAATGGGTGGTGGGTGGATAAGGGAATATGGTGGTGGGTGGATAAGGGAATATGGTGGATGAATTAGCCATGCAGAAAAAGGGGTGTGGCAGGTTTGTTATTGTTTTGATCAACCCTCTATTGTGCTGCTTTGGCTTCTGTTATTCATCGAAGCGCATAAATAACAAGATATCAAACCCAAGATTTTTATGTGAGAAACCCTTTTTAAAATCTACAAAACGAAGATGGCAAGCAACACAAAATTAAATTGCCTGTGTGGAGTTACCGCCAAATCATCCAAAGGAAAGAATGATGATGTTTGGTTTCGTTGTGGTAAAGCAGTAGACCACAAGACCGAACGACAGAAACAACTTCATCTTCAAGACTTGGGATGTAATCTCCGAATGAACCAACAAATGATCGAAGAATTAAACATTGATGGTTTCCAGTTCAAGAAACATACACCAAAATGTGCTTATCACCGTTTGTATGCAAAACTCCTTCGAGTCAACAATCCAGAGAAACCTAGCTATGGAAAATGGTTTTACGTTTGCAACGCACAATCTCCAGATGCCGCTTGCAGCTCATTTTACATGGTTTGATCAGGAAGAAGAAGAAGAAATAGATCAGGAAGAAGATGAGGAAGAGGAAGAGGTAGCACAACCCCCACCAGCCAAGAAAATCAAGGCTACATCTAACCAAAAGAAAAACATTGAAGAAGAACAGCCAAAGCCAAAAAAGCAACGCATTGAATCCCAAAGCAAGTACCAAAACAAAAACTCTGCCAAGAAAGGCAAACGTGTTAAAACTTCACGATGATTTTATTTATTTTAGTGAAATCAGAAACCAAATGAACACTTGGATTGATTCGTAAAGCTAGAACTTGCTTTTTTATAAATCTACCATATGAACTGAGTTAATAATAAAACTGATTTTAAACCAAATCTTTGGAGTTTTCTGCGTTGTTATTATTGCAACTAAAGAGTCAAAACGACGCTAATTAGTTATACAAACTTTTCTGTCTGAACAAGCCTGAAGCAAAATAATAAACCCTTTTGTTCTCCAAAACAATAAACAACTATATAACAAGCCAGAAGTTAGCTTCGGTTTCATAGTAGCTCAGTTGAAGTCAATATAAAACTTCGGACACAACATTTACTATGGAACTGAGAAGTGGTCGAATTCTTCCTCCTTGGAGCCCAGGAAAGAAAAGGAAACACACAGCTCCTGAACAGGAACCCAAGAAAATCAAGCTGGACACGATAGGCGATCTCTGTGAACGACTGAAAGAGTTAGATATATGTGTATGGTCAAGAAAACTACAAGAAGTCAAATGTCTGTTCCGATTCCTATTTTATGAACTTTGCAAGTTGCTTGGAGGGCAAGAACAAGCACGACGGTGTAGAGAGCAAAATTGGGAGATGGCTCCTTTCAGAAATGGCGAACAGATAGTAGATAGCACGTTTTGGCAGAATGTTTTGGTTTCGGTTCGTATTCGCATGTAAACAATCTATCCAGAAGAGAAACTTTTGGACCTGATCCCAACTGTAATGGAGCAAGAGTATTCTATCTTCCCAACCCACCCTGAATACAAAGAGATGAAAGAATGCTTGGAAATCTTTGTCAAAGAGCTCTTCAATTCCATGAGTTTTTACAAGATGAGAGAACTATCCAACGAAGTTTCCCTCCTGCATGAGCGAACAATTTTTGTTCGTGACAAAAAACTGTACCTCAGTACTATTGCAAGAGCATTGTCGGCCGGTGGAGTGCTTTATTAAGAAAGATATCGACACCTATCCTTGGGAACAAATGTTGAAAGAAGAGAAGAAATATTGGGTTCTTATTTTCCCGATATTGAAGGTGGAGTTACAGTACTAAGGTTTCCGTATGTGGTATTTACTGCATCGGGTTCCTACGATTTTAAAATTTTGGAAACAGGGGAACGATTCTCGAGTTCTTCACGTGATGCTCGAGAAGCGCTATTGCAACACAAAAGCAGAAGCCAATACTCTTTTGAAAACAGCGGCACCAAAACACTGATTGTTTTTTTTGTAACTTAAATGTTTAATCTCGACTGATTAAACTTCAAATTGAATGTAAATATTCACCAGTATATTTTGTAAATAAAATTTGTTATACACCTCAAACTTTGGTAATTGCTTGGAACTATTTTCTGTTATTGAGTAAAAGCGGCAAATTGATTTTCAAAAGATGCGCGCAATTTGAATAATTAGTCACAGTTCTAGCTACTGAGTTCATATATACCAGAGCTCAAGCAATGTATAAAACACTAATACGATTAGATATATATATTTGAATATTTCTCATGCTATGAGGAGGATTTAACAATAAAAACATTGACAAAAGGTTGGTGTTCAACAAGAAGTTTATTTAACCACTGCAAAGTAAGAATTACATGCGTTGATCAAGCCGCTATATTTCAATTTATTTCATAGCAGTTATATTATAACTTGTACACAGGGTTCGCATTGTGTTCTAGAATAGTCTGTTTGTGGAAGAGTTTATTCAGCAAGAACTTTCGTTGATGTATTGCTGCCTCTGTTGCTTCTTCCCATCCAAAGCCTTCTGTATCCATAAGATTCTGTTTTGTTTCCATTTCTTTTCGATATTCAGCATTTTTCTTTAATCCATGCATCCATTTGAGATATTCAAATAAAACAGCTCGTAGCTCTTTTCTGTATGTCGGTACCAAGTCGTTACTGGCTTTGATTTTAACAGTTTCTGCATTTTCGCCAGCTTGTTCATAATGATCAACTAAATGTTGCCATTTGTTCTCATGGCGTTCTATTGCTTCTATCTGAATGCGTTGCCACACACTTTCTTCAACTCCATCATGACTCAGTGTCGTTTGAAGACTCCGATGTTGTTGTGTCCTGTGACTGACTTCCAACTGAACCTTCACTTCCCTGAGTACTATCTATAAACTGGATTCTTCATCCTGGTAATGAGCGGACATGGTGGCTGTGTTAGTTCTCTCTTCCTTTCTCCTCTTGACTCAAATGAACTAGTTTTTATAGCGGCTCCTTATATATACATTTAACACTGGCGAGGTCACCAAGCACAGGAATATCATTTACCATGATAAATGAGCCCCACCCCAACTGGTGCTCCATGCATGCATGCTTTACTTGGTTTTATGGTAGATGCAATTACACAGATAAAAGTTGCCTTGACAGTGTGGACATACTGTTTTGGGATATCGATTGTAGCATTCAGGCAGTAGACAATCTACGACTTCAAAGCGTCTGGTAGTACAGCGGCACGTTTCCTCTGTAGGAGTGAGATCCATGAGACTGTAATGGTTACAATATCGATTGATAATCACAGCATATCCTTGTTTGAAATGAAATGTGGTTTCACAGTCACATTCTTTCTCCAGAACGATGGGATCTTCACCAGTATCAGCACGTTTTTTCAAATCAACCAAAAATCGTCTCATATCAGCAAAGGTGCGACCGCACACCTGACAGTGATTCATTCGCGATCAGGATCGAAGAAGTTCCTTCATACAACATGTTTTCTTTCGATCCATATTGTAATAAGCGGATATGGTGGCCTTGTCAGTTTTCTCCCTCTCTCCTCTTGATTGTCAAATCAAAATAACTAGTTTGATTGTGGCTCCCTATATATACACTTAACACAGGCGTGGTCACCGAGCATGGTAAATAAGCACCAAGCCCCTATCTCAACTGCATGGTGCTCCAAGTATCTATTCATCCGGCACCCATGCATGCATGTTTACGTGATTTTATGGTAGATACAATTACTCAAATGAACGTTTTCTTGGCACATTATTCCATCGTTTTTGGTATGCTTCATTGGTTCTTTTTTTTAATTTATTTTTTAATTTTTTCCCCTCTCATTTTAAAACTATTAAATTGTGGGATTGTATATGTATTTTATTTCAAATCGCGATCTCTCTCAACTGAGGTGTAAAACTTGCTTTACTCATTGGAGAGAAAGAAGGCCTTGTATGTCCCGTTTGTCTCCGTTTGACCTGATAGTCCTCGGTTTGTCCTTATAGACCTTATAATGTCCTTAGTGTCCTTAATTTGACCTTTTTGTCCTTATCGTGAACATCTTTATAAGCTGAAACTTTCGTTGAAAGGCCATCATTTATGCTAAAGCTTCAAGCTGTTAACATGGTCAAGCGAGTGTGTCGAGATTGTCCGATTCCGAATTGTGGAGCAAAATACCTCGTGAAATTATCCAATCATCTCACGGATGTACATCAGTTGAACCACATTCAGCGGAGAAAGTATCTACAAGAGGCAAAACTTCAACCCAAGGTAAAAGTGATCATCTATCATGACACTGATAACACGAAAACCTCAAAATGTACCACAAGTAAAACATCACCAACTCAGGAACAACAACAAACTCCAGACATCGTTTACCAATTATCAATACCAAGAAACACAACGGATTCATTGAAAACTCGAAGTGGAGGTATTAGGAAAGCAACTAAGATCAACAAACCTCGTAACCGATCAACGCATCCACTTTCTCATGAATGGCTCATTATGCCGTAATATCAGTTTTTTGTAATATCAGTATTGTTTAAAAAAAGTACATTACTTGGAGTCTGTAAAGGACACCATATCGGGCCACATCCAAGGGCCACTTCAAGGGCGACAACAAGGACAAACTAAGGACAAACTAAGGACAAACTAAGGACAAACTAAGGACAAACTAAGGACATTATAAGGTCTATAAGGACAAATCGAGGACTATCAGCTAGGACAAACGGAGACAAACGGGACATACAAGGCCTTCTTTCTCTCCGATGAGTAAAGCTAGTATTACACTTACTTGAGAGATCGTGATTTGGATTAAAAATAAATAAAATCCCACAATAGTTGAACATGAGAACAAATGGCAACATTTAGTTGATCATTATGAACAAGCTGGTGAAAACGACAGAAACTGCTAAAATCATGCCCGAATAATAAATTGAAAATAGCGGCTTGATCAACGCATGTAATTCTTACTTTGCAGTGGTTAAATAAACTTCTTGTTGAACACCAACCTTTTGTCAATGTTTTTATTGTTAAATCCTCCTCATAGCATGAGAAATATTCAAATATATATATCTAATCGTTTTAGTGTTTTAAACATTGCTTGAGCTCTGGTATATATGAACTCAGTAGCTAGAACTGTGACTAATTATTCAAATTGCGCGCATCTTTTGAAAATCAATTTGCCGCTTTTACTCAATAACAGAAAATAGTTCCAAGCAATTACCAAAGTTTGAGGTGTATAACAAAATTTATTTACAAAATATACTGGTGAATATTTACATTCAATTTGAAGTTTAATCAGTCGAGATTAAACATTTAAGTTACAAAAAAACTAATCAGTGTTTTGGTGCCGCTGTTTTCAAAAGAGTATTGGCTTCTGCTTTTGTGTTGCAATAGCGCTTCTCGAGCATCACGTGAAGAACTCGAGAATCGTTACCCTGTTTCCAAAATTTTAAAATCGTAGGAACCCGATGCAGTAAATACCACATACGGAAACCTTAGTACTGTAACTCCATCTTCAATATCGGGAAAATAAGAACAATATTTCTTCTCTTCTTTCAACATTTGTTCCCAAGGATAGGTGTCGATATCTTTTTTAATAAAGCACTCCACCGGCCGACAATGCTCTTGCAATAGTACTGAGGTACAGTTTTTTGTCACGAACAAAAATTGTTCGCTCATGCAGGAGGGAAACTTCGTTGGATAGTTCTCTCATCTTGTAAAAACTCATGGAATTGAAGAGCACTTTGACAAAGATTTCCAAGCATTCTTTCATCTCTTTGTATTCAGGGTGGGTTGGGAAGATAGAATACTCGAAGCCGAAGCTAACTTCTGGCTTGTATATAGTTGTTTATTGTTTTGGAGAACAAAAGGGTTTATTGTTTTGCTTCAGGCTTGTTCAGACAGAAAAGTTTGTATAGCTAATTAGCGTCGTTTTGACTCTTTAGTTGCAATAATAACAACACAGAAAACTCCAAAGATTTGGTTTAAAATCAGTTTTATTATTAACTCAGTTCATATGGTAGATTTATAAAAAAGCAAGTTCTAACTTTACGAATCAATCCAAGTGTTCATTTGGTTTCTGATTTCACTAAAATAAATAAAATCATCGTGAAGTTTTAACACGTTTGCCTTTCTTGGCAGAGTTTTTGTTTTGGTACTTGCTTTGGGATTCAATGCGTTGCTTTTTTGGCTTTGGCTGTTCTTCTTCAATGTTTTTCTTTTGGTTAGATGTAGCCTTGATTTTCTTGGCTGGTGGGGGTTGTGCTACCTCTTCCTCTTCCTCATCTTCTTCCTGATCTATTTCTTCTTCTTCTTCCTGATCAAACCATGTAAAATGAGCTGCAAGCGGCATCTGGAGATTGTGCGTTGCAAACGTAAAACCATTTTCCATAGCTAGGTTTCTCTGGATTGTTGACTCGAAGGAGTTTTGCATACAAACGGTGATAAGCACATTTTGGTGTATGTTTCTTGAACTGGAAACCATCAATGTTTAATTCTTCGATCATTTGTTGGTTCATTCGGAGATTACATCCCAAGTCTTGAAGATGAAGTTGTTTCTGTCGTTCGGTCTTGTGGTCTACTGCTTTACCACAACGAAACCAAACATCATCATTCTTTCCTTTGGATGATTTGGCGGTAACTCCACACAGGCAATTTAATTTTGTGTTGCTTGCCATCTTCGTTTTGTAGATTTTAAAAAGGGTTTCTCACATAAAAATCTTGGGTTTGATATCTTGTTATTTATGCGCTTCGATGAATAACAGAAGCCAAAGCAGCACAATAGAGGGTTGATCAAAACAATAACAAACCTGCCACACCCCTTTTTCTGCATAGCTAATTCATCCACCATATTCCCTTATCCACCCACCACCATATTCCCTTATCCACCCACCACCCATTTTTATCCATCTATCCACCCATTCTTATCCACCCACCACCATCCACGAGGACCCAAATGCCCCTACTATACTACTATCCTACTTCTGCAACATTCATCGCTCATTGAAATCGCGCATTGTCTTACCCCTGGGTAGACTGGAACTTCGTGTTAAGGTAGCAATAACGTCATTTCTACCTTAAAATTGAGATAAAGTCCCGGCTGTACATCTATATTCTCACTTACTTCGCGAATAAAGACCTTCTGCCAAGCTCTTTAGTTTTCGCACCATCACACTTTCCATATGAATAGCTACTGTTGCATTAATCACTATGACAACACAGTGTGCGCTATCGGCAATTGTTGGGTTTGCTATGTAACCTGGGCTGCGAACGTGATATTCTTCACCAATAGTGAACTGAAAATGAAGAGGAAAAATATCGGTTTCCGATTGATCAAAGGAAATAAAAGGAAATACAATAACTTGCGTGGTGTTACCTTATATCCACGTGGTACGTGTCCTTCTGCTGCTATTAGCAAGTTCCTTATATCGACTTCACTTGTGTTTTGCTGCAAACCCATAGTGTCACAGATCCTAATTGGCAGGTTCCTTGCTACCGGATAACTGTAAAACTGAGAAAGAATACATTTGTTATCATTGTGATTTCAGCTTTTTATTTTTATTTGGGTGTATACCATAAGGGTGATGTAGATTGAATATAAAACAGTTAAATACTACTACCAATTATAATAATAATAACTAAACATAGTACTACTGACGTAAATAAATAAAAAATAAACTTTAATAAAGTTATAGCTTTTTAAATACAGGTTTCGTAAAACATTTTATAACTGAGAAAAATTAGTGATATGAACTGGACGTTTCGACGACCGCATGTCATCATTATCAACAGAGAATGAAGTAATTCTTACAGTAACTTAACGAATGTACATAATAATTTGAGAAGAACAATTAATGGGAAAAAGAACGAAGGAAATAAGTCCTATGAGAAAAGTTTCGCCTTAATGGTGTCTGATTGGACCCCCGGGGGGTACTCCCGGGGGAGGGGGGTACTACCGGAAATTTAGGATAGGGGTGTGCCCCCGGGATGTCGAAACCCTGACCCTATTTAAGGATGAGCAATTGAAAACTTCATACCCTTTCCAAGGATTTGTCACTGAAATATAGACCCAATTTAAGGAAAAAGTTAATAGTATTCCTTTGGAAATCGCTAATATCAGAAGTGTATACGCTGGCTGTTGCGCTAAGCGGATTTGTTAGTCAATATAAAAACGTGTACCCAAATTAAAGATAGAATATTTTATTTTATGGTGAAAAAGCAAAATATGGTACCCAATTAAAGGATCTGGAGGTTCAAAAACCATACCCTATTTGGGGGCACATACTTATATAGCATATATATGGGAGTTAACCGCCCCCCCCCCCCCCCCCCCCCCCCCCCCCCCCCCGCAACCCCCCTTCCCCCGGCCGGGGGGACTGGTGGACATTAAGTGTTGGTTTGTGCAACTTAATAAATAACATTTCGTAAATTAAACAATCGAACTTGTCCTTGCATCGCTTCAGGATAGTGAAATGTTGTGTTAAGTCACTAGTGTCCTTATTGTGTTCATCACAAAGATGTTTGCTAATCACGGACGATCTTTCATGCTCTTCGATCCTTTTTTAATAATAAATGTTAAACTTTTCTTAAACGTTTCGTTAGCCCCTCGTCAGAGTAAAAACGAGAACTGAACCTACAATCCTGGCCAAAATTAATGGGACACTTGGCTTGTGATTGATCTAAACATATGAAAGATCCATGTTACTTGAGCCCCCCTCCCTCCCCCTCCCCCATTACAATGTTGATGGTTGTCCACGCCGAACCCCGATCGTGACTGAAAGTTGGAGACAACATTGTACTGGGGGGAGGGGGGTGGGGAGGTTAATAAGGTGCTTATATTGAAAAATATTGCTAATTAACTAGTGTCCCAATTAATTTTGGCCAGGATTGTAGCTTTATCGGGCTGTCCTGCATCCCTGGTTTCATCAGTTTCTCTTTTCAGGGATTTTCATAGTAGATACTTTATGGGATGGCTAATTAACGTCAACTAACCTCTTTAGTAAGACTTTCAGCCACTACTCCAGTCATGGCTTTAGCTCCAACCACACCTTTAAGCACACTATTGATGCTGTTAAAGAAACTCGATTTCCCTGAACCTATTTGACCTGTCAGAAGGATGTGGAATGAAGGAACCAGTAAGCTGGGTTCTGGACGAAGACTTTTCACTTCAGACATCAATTTCCTTCTCACGCTGCAAGTGTATAAAAATGTACATATATGTACTTTAAAAAGGAGATTTTTTTATTGAGCGACAACACATGCACCTAATATAGGCTGGAGAATACGCTTTGTGCAAAAATATCAAAACTATCATTTGAGATTTGAAAACATAACTCATTTCATACAACACACATACCTTTTTCCCCAACCAAACGTCTCCCTCCAGGGTTTTTCCTCGAGAACGACTGTACAAATGACAAATTGAAAGGTTTGGCAATATAAAACTTGTATGTACTTTGCAGTGACAAGTTGGTGGTGAGCCAGTTAGTTGGTGGTTGGTGGTGATGGCAGGGTTTTGGTTTGCATTAGTTGGTAGTTGGTGGTGATGGCAGGGTTTTGGTTTAAATTTGGTAGTTGGTGGTGATGACAGGGTTTTGGTTTGCATTAGTTGGTAGTTGATGGTGATGGCAGGGTTTTGGTTTATATTTGATAGTTGGTGGTGATGACAGGGTTTTGGTTTATATTTGGTAGTTGGTGGTGATGGCAGGGTTTTGGTTTGTATTAGTTGGTAGTTGGTGGTGATGGCAGGGTTTTGGTTTGCATTAGTTGGTAGTTGGTGGTGATGGCAGGGTTTTGGTTTAAATTTGGTAGTTGGTGGTGATGACAGGGTTTTGGTTTGCATTAGTTGGTAGTTGGTGGTGATGGCAGGGTTTTGGTTTATATTTGGTAGTTGGTGGTGATGACAGGGTTTTGGTTTGCATAAATTAGTTTTGGTAGTTAGTTGGTGGTGATGACAGGGTTTGGGTTTTATGGTTTGGTAGTTGGTGGTGATGACAGGGTTTTGGTTTATATTTGGTAGTTGGTGGTGATGACAGGGTTTGGGTTTATATTTGGTAGTTGGTGGTGATGGCAGGGTTTTGGTTTATATTTGGTAGTTGGTGGTGATGGCAGGGTTTTGGCTTGTATTAGTTGGTAGTTGGTGGTGATGACAGGGTTTTGGTTTGTATTAGTTGGTACTAGTTGGTGGTGATGACAGGGTTTTGGTTTGTATTAGTTGGTACTAGTTGGTGGTGATGGCAGGGTTTTGGTTTGTATTAGTTGGTACTAGTTGGTGGTGATGGCAGGGTTTTGGTTTGTATTAGTTGGTACTAGTTGGTGGTGATGACAGGGTTTTGGTTTGTATTAGTTGGTACTAGTTGGTGGTGATGGCAGGGTTTTGGTTTGTATTAGTTGGTACTAGTTGGTGGTGATGACAGGGTTTTGGTTTGTATTAGTTGGTACTAGTTGGTGGTGATGGCAGGGTTTTGGTTTGTATTAGTAGGTGGTGATGGCAGGGTTTTGGTTTGTATTAGTTGGTACTAGTTGGTGGTGATGGCAGGGATTTGGTTTGTATTAGTTGGTACTAGTTGGTGGTGATGGCAGGGTTTTGGTTTGAATTAGTTGGTACTAGTTGGTGGTGATGACAGGGTTTTGGTTTGTATTAGTTGGTAGTTGGTGGTGATGGCAGGGTTTTGGTTTGCATTAGTTGGTAGTTGGTGGTGATGGCAGGGTTTTGGTTTATATTAGTTGGTAGTTGGTGGTGATGACAGGGTTCAGTTGGTTTATATTTGGTAGTTGGTGGTGATGGCAGGGTTTTGGTTTGGTGATGGCATAATTAGTTTTGGTACTAGTTGGTGGTGATGGCAGGGTTTTGGTTTGTATTAGTTGGTACTAGTTGGTGGTGATGACAGGGTTTTGATTTGTATTAGTTGGTACTAGTTGGTGGTGTGATGACAGGGTTTTGGTTTTGGTTTGCATTTGGTAGTCAGGGTGGTGATGACAGGGTTTTGGTTTATATTTGGTAGTTTACATTTGGTGGTGGTGATGACAGGGTTTTGGTTTTTATATTTGGTAGTTGGTGGTGATGACAGGGTTTTGGTTTATATTTGGTAGTTGGTGGTGATGACAGGGTTTTGGTTTATATTTGGTAGTTGGTGGTGATGACAGGATTTTGGTTTGCATTATTTGGTAGTTGGTGGTGATGACAGGGTTTTGGTTTATATTTGGTAGTTGGTGGTGATGACAGGATTTTGGTTTGCATTGACAGGGTTTTGGGTAGTTGGTGGTGATGACAGGGTTTTGGTTTATATTTTGGTATTTGGTTGGTGGTGATGACAGGGTTTTGGTTTACATTTGGTAGTTGGTGGTGATGACAGGGTTTTGGTTTGCATTTGGTTTATATTTGGTAGTTGGTGGTGATGACAGGGTTTGGTTTATATTTGGTTTTGGTTGGTGGTGATGACAGGGTTTTGGTTTGCATTAGTTGGTAGTTAGTTAGTGGTGATGACAGGGTTTTGGTTTATATTTGGTAGTTGGTGATGATGGCAGGGTTTTGGTTTGCATTAGTTGGTAGTTATAGTTGTGGTGATGACAGGATTTTGGTTTGTATTTGGTAGTTGGTGGTGATGACAGGATTTTGGTTTGCATTATTTGGTAGTTGGTGGTGATGACAGGGTTTTGGTTTATATTTGGTAGTTGGTGGTGATGACAGGATTTTTTGGTTTGCATTATTTGGTAGTTGGTGGTGATGACAGGGTTTTGGTTTATATTTGGTAGTTGGTGGTGATGACAGGGTTTTGGTTTGCATTAGTTGGTAGTTATAGTTGTGGTGATGACAGGATTTTGGTTTGTATTAGTTGGTAGTTGGTGTGATGATGACAGGGTTTTGGTTTGTATTAGTTGGTAGTTGGTGGTAATGGCAGGGTTTTGGTTTGCATTAGTTGGTAGTTAGTTGGTGGTGATGACAGGGTTTTGGTGTGTATTAGTTGGTAGTTGGTGGTGATGGCAGGGTTTTGGTTTGCATTAGTTGGTAGTTAGTTAGTGGTGATGACAGGGTTTTGGTTTATATTTGGTAGTTGGTGATGATGGCAGGGTTTTGGTTTGCATTAGTTGGTAGTTATAGTTGTGGTGATGACAGGATTTTGGTTTGTATTAGTTGGTAGTTGGTGGTGATGCCAGGGTTTTGGTTTGTATTAGTTGGTAGTTGGTGGTAATGGCAGGGTTTTGGTTTGCATTAGTTGGTAGTTAGTTGGTGGTGATGACAGGGTTTTGGTTTGTATTAGTTGGTAGTTGGTGGTGATGGCAGGGTTTTGGTTTGCATTAGTTGGTAGTTAGGTGGTGGTGATGGCAGGGTTTTGGTTTGCATTAGTTGGTAGTTAGTTGGTGGTGATGGCAGGGTTTTGGTTTGTATTAGTTGGTATAGTTGCATGGTGGTGATGGCAGGGTTTTGGTTTGCATTAGTTGGTAGTTAGTTGGTGGTGATGGCAGGGTTTTGGTTTGCATTAGTTGGTAGTTAGTTGGTGGTGATGGCAGGGTTTGGGTTTATATTTGGTAGTTGGTGGTGATGACAGGGTTTTGGTTTATATTTGGTAGTTGGTGGTGATGACAGGGTTTTGGTTTGCATTAGTTGATAGTTGGTGGTGATGACAGGGTTTTGGTTTATATTTGGTAGTTGGTGGTGACGACAGGGTTTTGTTTTATATTTGGTAGTTGGTGGTGATGACAGGGTTTTGGTTTGCATTAGTTAATTGGTACTAGTTGGTGGTGATGGCAGGGTTTTGGTTTGTATTAGTTGGTACTAGTTGGTGGTAATGACAGGGTTTTGGTTTGTATTAGTTGGTACTAGTTGGTGGTGATGGCAGGGTTTTGGTTTGTATAATTAGTTGGTGGTGATGGCAGGGTTTTGGTTTGTATTAGTTGGTACTAGTTGGTGGTGATGGCAGGGTTTTGGTTTGTATTAGTTGGTACTAGTTGGTGGTGAAGGCAGGGTTTTGGTTTGTATTAGTTGGTACTAGTTGGCAGGGTTTTGGTTTGTATTAGTTGGTACTAGTTGGTGGTGATGGCAGGGTTTTGGTTTGTATTAGTTGGTACTAGTTGGTGGTGATGGCAGGGTTTTGGTTTGTATTATTTGGTACTAGTTGGTGGTGATGGCAGGGTTTTGGTTTGTATTAGTTGGTACTAGTTGGTGGTGATGACAGGGTTTTGGTTTGTATTAGTTGGTAGTTGGTGGTGATGGCTGGGTTTTGGTTTGCATTAGTTGGTACTAGTTGTGATCAAAACTATGATCGGAATGCTACACTTCCAACAATAATATGCAAATTCTGCGGAAAAACTCACATTCGCAAGAAAGAAGAGTGCCCTGCATGGGGAAAGTCATGCAGTAAATGTGGCAGAATGAATCACTTTGCTGTCAAGTGTTTGAGTCGACAAGGAACCCAAACAGATACCGTACGCGTACTAGCCGCAGCTCAACACAATTACGTGGACAGCGAAGACGAAGACTATGCCCTGGCACTCGAAGGTGATGGATCGCAGAACGAAGATTTTCCAAGGAAACTATATGCCCATCTAGCGATAGAGAACTCTATAATCAAGTTTCAGCTTGACTGTGGAGCAACTGTCAACATACTGCCATCTGACCTCTATATCGACATATTTGGAGATCATGAATACAAACTCTTGAAGAAACACGATACCAAACTACTGATGTTCAACAAGACGGAATTAAATACTATAGGAACAATAAGTGTGGTCACTGCAAACCCAAAGAACGGCCAACAATACAAAATAGAGTTCGTCATTACGGAGAAAGGCCTCAAGCCATTATTGGGTGCTCCAACGATTCAACACCTCAAACTGATGTCTGTCAACAAAGAAAACGTCATGTCAGTCGACATTAAGTCACACAACAACGGACTAACAGTCGAAGATGTAATCGCACAATACAAAGATGTTTTTACTGGCGAAGGCAAGTTACAAGAAGAACTACATCTTGAAGTAGACAGGAATGTTCCCCTTGTGAAACTTCCCGTTCGAAAGATCCCAGTCGCATTGAAGGAACCAGTAAAAGATGAAATAGACAGACTAGTGAAAATGGGAATCTTGACGAAAGTAGAAGTCCCGACAGATTGGATCTCTGCGATGGTAGCCACAAAGAAACGTAACGGAAAGATTAGACTGTGTATCGACCCTAAACCTCTCAATCAAGCGCTAAAACGAAACCACTACCCACTACCAGTCATCGACGACATCTTACCACTACTATCCAACGCGAAAGTATTCACCGTTGTCGACGCGAAAAACCGGGGTTTTGGCACGTTCCTCTAGACACCGAGAGTAGCTTCCTCACCACATTTGCGACACCCTGGGGACGATATCGATGGAACCGCATGCCATTTGGAATATCGCCTGCCCCAGAGGAGTTCCAACGACGTCTTGACAACGCCCTAGAAGGTCTAAATGGAGTACAGCCCATATACGACGACATCTTGGTGTACGGCTCCGGGGACACGGAAGACCAAGCTATTGCTGATCATGACCGCAAAATACACTCTCTCCTGAACTGCTGTAGAGAAAAGGGGATCAAGCTCAATAAAGAAAAACTGAAATTCCACAAGAAGGAAGTAGTATTTATGGGTCACGTGATCACTGCTGAGGGATTGAAACCAGACCCAACAAAGATAGAGGCTGTGCTCAATATGCCCGCACCCAGCAACAAGCAAGATGTCAGAAGGCTTCTAGGAATGGTAAATTACCTCCAAAAGTTCTCTCCCAACTTATCTAACGCAACTGCGCAACTCAGAGAGCTCCTTCAAGAAGATGTTATGTTTCAGTGGAGTCCACAAGTCCAAGGACAGTGCTTTAACGAACTCAAGGAACTACTGACTACCGCTCCGCTCCTCAAGTACTTCGACCCAAAAGACGAGATAGAGTTACAGTGCGATGCATCAGAGAAAGGTCTTGGCGCTTGTCTCATGCAGCGTGGACAACAGTTGCTTACGCTTCAAGGTCCCTTACTCAAACAGAACAACAGTACGCCCAGATAGAGAAAGAAATGCTGGCCATAGTGTTTGGCGCTCAAAAGTTTGAACAGTATGTATATGGCCGGAAGACAAACGTGGAGACAGACCACAAGCCTCTTGAGTCGATTCTCAAGAAAAGTATCCTAAATGCACCTAGGAGACTTCAAAGAATGATGCTCAGACTTCAGAAGTACGACCTAGAAGTAACCTACAAAAAAGGCGCTCACATGTACCTCGCTGATACACTGAGCAGGGCCTATCTACCTACGACGGACAACCAAGAGAACTTTGGCGAAGACGTCCTTAAGTTAACAGACAACAGAAGTGATGCAGAAAAGGATGCAGAGAGCATCAATGCACTTCACTACATCTCTGTGTCAGAACAAACCCTAACGAAAATCAAACAGACAACTGAAGATGACGAAAGTATGCATGTCCTCAAGACAATTATCAGGCAAGGGTGGCCAGAAACGAAAGACTCATTACCAGAAAGCCTCACCCACTACTTCCCATTCCGAGATGAACTGTCCATCCAAGATGGGTTGGTTTTCAAAGGAGAACGCCTAGTGATCCCACTCGAGGCTAGACCCTATATCAAGTCTAGGATCCATGCAAGCCATATTGGCATCCAAGGCTCTCTAAGACGAGCTAGAGAATCCGTTTACTGGCCAGGGATGAACCAGGAAGTCTCTGACTTTATCTCGAAGTGCGAGATATGCTGCAATCATCCACGTGACCAAGCGAAAGAACCATTGATATCTCATGATCTACCCTCTAGCTCTACGCCTTGGACGAAAATCGCCTGTGACCTCTTTGAAATAGACAACAAGTCCTACCTTATCACAGTCGACTACTTCTCCAGTTTCTTTGAGATCGATAGACTGACAGACAAGACAAGCAAAGAAGTAATTAGAAACCTCAAACAACACTTGGCACGGCATGGATTACCAAGCTCCCTTATGTCTGATAACGGCCCTCCCTTCAACTCGCTGGCATTCAAGAACTTTGCAAAGGAATATGGCTTCGAACATGTAACTAGCTCACCAGGATTCCCTCAATCCAACGGCAAAGCCGAGAATGCCGTCAAGACAGCTAAATCTCTGATCCGAAAGGCCACGGAATCCTCAAGCGATCCATACTTAGCACTACTCGATTGGAGGAACACTCCTACGGAAGGATTAGAAAACTCGCCGGCACAACGCCTCTTCAGTAAAAGAACAAGGACACTCCTTCCCACAACTAACAGTCTGTTGAAACCTGAAGTTTCGAAAGACACGATGGAGAAACTGCAACAACGTAAAGCAAAGCAACAACTGTATTTCAATACGAGAGCTAAAGAGTTAAGCGAACTGCAACCTGGAGACACGGTAAGGGTAAAGCCACTAAAACCTACCAACTCTCACAAACCATGGATCAAAGCACAAGTACAAGGAAAGGTCGATATACGATCCTACCAGATCCGTACAGAGGATGGAAGGATATATAGACGAAACAGGAGACACCTGCAGACAAGACACACCTGGGACAGAGAACCCGATACAACAGAGCCCATCCATTCTCCAAGGATGCCAGGCAGCCCCTCTACCTCAAACACACCCATACCCACAGAAGTCCCACCTACAACCCAAAGAGAGCCACTCCCCCCAGACTCTGACAGGACCGACAACCACCAAGAGCATGTTTCCCTGGACAAAGACCACGGGACAGACCACGTGACAGACCACGTGACAACAAGACGAGGACGGATTATCAACAAACCAAGATACCTAAATGACTATACCACTTAAGAACTGTTTCAGTCAGTTTTACTAAACTGTCATGATTATACTTTGTTATTATTGTTCCTGTTCATTACGATATCAACAGTACATTACCATTATTGATTTATTTTATTTATCTTCTTTGAAGAAGGGGAGATGTAACGATGTGCACGTGATTAGGACGTGAAATACACAGAGATATCGCATTACATGAGGTGACCTCGAGGAATAACTATATGCTGTACATGTATTCCACATTGAATAAAAGCTGCTCTATTCCAAACTCGATTATTAACTGAAGAACGATACAGTGGTGATGGCAGGGTTTTGGTTTGTATTGGTACTAGTTGGTGGTGATGACAGGGTTTTGGTTTGTATTAGTTGGTACTAGTTGGTGGTGATGGCAGGGTTTTGGTTTGTATAATTAGTTGGTACTAGTTGGTAGTGATGGCAGGGTTTTGGTTTGTATTAGTTGGTACTAGTTGGTGGTGATGGCAGGGATTTGCTTTATATTTGGCAGTTAACGTTGGTGGTGATGGCAGGGTTTTGGTTTATATTTGGTAGTTGGTGGTGATGACAGGGTTTTGGTTTATATTTGGTAGTTGGTGGTGATGACAGGGTTTTGGTTTATATTTGGTAGTTGGTGGTGATGACAGGGTTTTGGTTTATATTTGGTAGTTAGTGGTGATGACAGGGTTTTGGTTTATATTTGGCAGTTGGTGGTGATGGCAGGGTTTTGGTTTGTAGTAGTTGGTACTAGTTGGTGGTGATGACAGGGTTTTGGTTTATATTTGGCAGTTGGTGGTGATGGCAGGGTTTTGGTTTGTATTAGTTGGTACTAGTTGGTGGTGATGGCAGGGTTTTGGTTTGTATAATTAGTTGGTACTAGTTGGTGGTGATGGCAGGGTTTTGGTTTGTATTAGTTGGTACTAGTTGGTGGTGATGGCAGGGTTTTGGTTTCATTATTTGGTAGTTGGTGGTGATGACAGGGTTTTGGTTTATATTTGGTAGTTGGTGGTGATGACAGGGTTTTGGTTTATATTTGGTAGTTGGTGGTGATGACAGGGTTTTGGTTTATATTTGGCAGTTGGTGGTGATGGCAGGGTTTTGGTTTGTATTAGTTGGTACTAGTTGGTGGTGATGACAGGGTTTTGGTTTATATTTGGTAGTTGGTGGTGATGACAGGGATTTGGTTTATATTTGGTAGTTGGTGCCGGTGATGGCAGGGTTTGGGTTTGCATTAGTTGGTATAGTTATAGTTGTGGTGATGACAGGGTTTTGGTTTGTATTAGTTGGTAAGTTCACAGGTGGTGATCACAGGGTTTTGGTTTATATTTGGTAGTTGTTGGTGATGGCATGGTTTTGGCTTGTATTAGTTGGTGGTGATGACAGGGTTTTGGTTTGTATTAGTTGGTAGTTGGTGGTGATGACAGGGTTTTGGTTTGCATTATTAGTTGGTGGTGATGACAGGGTTTGGTTTTTGCATTATTTGGTAGTAGTTGTGGTGATGACAGGGTTTTGGTTTTATAGTTGGTAGTTGGTGGTGATGACAGCTAGGGTTTTGGTTTGTATTAGTTTGTAGTTGGTGGTGATGACAGGGTTTTGGTTTATATTTGGTAGTTGGTGGTGATGACAGGGTTTTGGTTTATATTTGGTAGTTGGTGGTGATGACAGGGTTTTGGTTTATATTTGGTAGTTGGTGGTGATGACAGGGTTTTGGTTTGCATTAGTTGGGTAGTTGGTGGTGATGACAGGGTTTTGGTTTATATTTGGTAGTTGGTGGTGATGACAGGGTTTTGGTTTATATTTGGTAGTTGGTGGTGATGACAGGGTTTTGGTTTATATTTGGTAGTTGGTGCCGGTGATGGCAGGGTTTGGGTTTGCATTAGTTGGTAGTTATAGTTGTGGTGATGACAGGGTTTTGGTTTGTATTATAGTTGGTAGTTCACAGGTGGTGATCACAGGGTTTTGGTTTATATTTGGTAGTTGGTGGTGATGGCAGGGGTTTTGGCTTGTATTAGTTGGTGGTGATGACAGGGTTTTGGTTTGTATTAGTTGGTAGTTGGTGGTCATGACAGGGTTTTGGTTTGTATTAGTTGGTGGTGATGGCAGGGTTTTGGTTTGCATTAGTTGGTAGTTATCGTTGTGGTGATGACAGGGTTTTAGTTTGTATTAGTTTGGTAGTTGGTGGTGATGACAGGGTTTTGGTTTTTATTATTTGGTAGGGCCGGTGGTGATGACAGGGTTTTGGTTTATATTTGGTAGTTGGTGGTGATAACAGGGTTTTGGTTTATATTTGGTAGTTGGTGGTGATGACAGGGTTTTGGTTTGCATTAGTTGGTAGTTGGTGGTGATGACAGGGTTTTGGTTTATATTTGGTAGTTGGTGGTGATGACAGGGTTTTGGTTTATATTGGTGGTAGTTGGTGGTGATGACAGGGTTTTGGTTTATATTTGGTAGTTGGTGGTGATGACAGGGTTTTTTGGTTTGTATTAGTTGGTAGTTAGGTGGTGGTGATCACAGGGTTTTGTTTTTATTATTTGGTAGGTAGTTGGTGGTGATGGCATGGTTTTGGTTTGTATTAGTTGGTGGTGATGACAGGGTTTTGGTTTGTATTAGTTGGTAGTTGGTGGTCATGACAGGGTTTTGGTTTGTATTAGTTGGTGGTGATGGCAGGGTTTTGGTTTGCATTAGTTGGTAGTTATCGTTGTGGTGATGACAGGGTTTTAGTTTGTATTAGTTGGTAGTTGGTGGTGATGACAGGGTTTTGGTTTTTATATTTGGTAGTTGGTGATGATGACAGGTTTTGGGTTTATTTGGTGGTAGTTGGTGGTGATGACAGGGTTTTGGTTTGCATTAGTTGGTAGTTGGTGGTGATGACAGGGTTTTGGTTTATATTTGGTAGTTGGTGGTGATGACAGGGTTTTGGTTTATATTTGGTAGTTGGTGGTGATGACAGGGTTTTGGTTTATATTTGTAGTTGGTGGTGGTGATGACAGGGTTTTGGTTTGCATTATTTGGTAGTTGCCGTGGTGATGAGGGTTTTTTGGTTTATATTTGGTAGTTGGTGGTGATGACAGGGTTTTGGTTTACATTTGGTAGTTGGTGGTGATGACAGGGTTTTGGTTTGCATTATAAGTTGGTAGTTGGTGGTGATGACAGGGTTTTGGTTTATATTTGGTAGTTGGTGGTGATGACAGGGTTTTGGTTTGCATTAGTTGGTAGTTAGTTAGTGGTGATAACAGGGTTTTGGTTTATATTTGGTAGTTGGTGGTGATGACAGGGTTTTGGTTTACATTTGGTAGTTGGTGGTGATGACAGGGTTTTGGTTTGCATTAGTTGGTAGTTGGTGGTGATGACAGGGTTTTGGTTTATATTTGGTAGTTGGTGGTGATGACAGGGTTTTGGTTTGCATTAGTTGGTGGTTATAGTTAGTGGTGATGACAGGGTTTTGGTTTGCATTAGTTGGTAGTTGGTGGTGATGACAGGGTTTTGGTTTATATTTGGTAGTGGTGGTGATGACAGGGTTTTTGGTTTATATTTGGTAGTTGGTGGTGATGACAGGGTTTTGGTTTATATTTGGCAGTTGGTGGTGATGGCAGGGTTTTGGTTTGTATTAGTTGGTACTAGTTGGTGGTGATGACAGGGTTTTGGTTTATATTTGGTAGTTGGTGGTGATGACAGGGATTTGGTTTATATTTGGTAGTTGGTGCCGGTGATGGCAGGGTTTGGGTTTGCATTAGTTGGTATAGTTATAGTTGTGGTGATGACAGGGTTTTGGTTTGTATTAGTTGGTAGTTCACAGGTGGTGATCACAGGGTTTTGGTTTATATTTGGTAGTTGTTGGTGATGGCATGGTTTTGGCTTGTATTAGTTGGTGGTGATGACAGGGTTTTGGTTTGTATTAGTTGGTAGTTGGTGGTGATGACAGGGTTTTGGTTTGCATTAGTTGGTAGTTGGTGGTGATGACAGGGTTTTGGTTTATATTTGGTAGTTGGTGGTGATGACAGGGTTTTGGTTTATATTTGGTAGTTGGTGGTGATGACAGGGTTTTGGTTTGTATTAGTTGGTACTAGTTGGTGGTGATGGCAGGGTTTTGGTTTGTATTAGTTGGTACTAGTTGGTGGTGATGACAGGGTTTTGGTTTATATTTGGTAGTTGGTGGTGATGACAGGGTTTTGGTTTATATTTGGTAGTTGGTGGTGATGACAGGGTTTTGGTTTATATTTGGCAGTTGGTGGTGATGGCAGGGTTTTGGTTTGTATTAGTTGGTACTAGTTAGTGGTGATGACAGGGTTTTGGTTTATATTTGGTAGTTGGTGGTGATGACAGGGTTTTTGGTTTATATTTGGTAGTTGGTGGTGTGATGGCAGGGTTTGGGTTTGCATTAGTTGGTATATAGTTATAGTTGTGGTGATGACAGGGTTTTGGTTTGTATTAGTTGGTAGTTCACAGGTGGTGATCACAGGGTTTTGGTTTATATTTGGTAGTTGTTGGTGATGGCATGGTTTTGGCTTCGTATTAGTTGGTGGTGATGACAGGGTTTTGGTTTGTATTAGTTGGTAGTTGGTGGTGATGACAGGGTTTTGGTTTGCATTAGTTGGTAGTTGGTGGTGATGACAGGGTTTTGGTTTATATTTGGTAGTTGGTGGTGATGACAGGGTTTTGGTTTATATTTGGTAGTTGGTGGTGATGATAGGGTTTTTTTGGTTTATATTTGGTAGTTGGTGGTGATGACAGGGTTTTGGTTTGCATTATTTGGTAGTTGGTGGTGATGACAGGGTTTTGGTTTATATTTGGTAGTTGGTGGTGATGACAGGGTTTTGGTTTGCATTAGTTGGTAGTAGTTAGTGGTGATAACAGGGTTTTGGTTTATATTTGGTAGTTGGTGATGATGGCAGGGTTTTGGTTTGCATTAGTTGGTAGTTATAGTTGATTGTGGTGATGACAGGATTTTGGTTTGTATTAGTTGGTAGTTGTTGTTGGTGATGACAGGGTTTTGGTTTGTATTAGTTGGTAGTTGGTGGTGTAATGGCAGGGTTTTTTTGGTTTGACATTTTTGGTTAGTATTTGTTGGTGGTGATGACAGGGTTTTGGTTTATATTTGGTAGTTGGTGGTGATGACAGGGTTTTGGTTTATATTTGGTAGTTGGTGGTGATGACAGGGTTTTGGTTTTTATATTTGGTAGTTGGTGGTGATGACAGGGTTTTGGTTTGTATTTGGTAGTTGGTGGTGATGACAGGGTTTTGGTTTTATTATTTGGTAGTTGGTGGTGATGACAGGGTTTTGGTTTGACATTAGTTTTTGGTAGTTGGTGGTGATGACAGGGTTTTGGTTTACATTTTGGTAGTTGGTGGTGATGACAGGGTTTTTGGTTGCATTAGTTGGTGGTGGTGGTGATGACAGGGTTTTGGTTTATATTTGGTAGTTGGTGGTGATGACAGGGTTTTGGTTTGTATTAGTTGGTAGTTAGTTGGTGGTGATAACAGGGTTTTGGTTTATATTTGGTAGTTGGTGGTGATGACAGGGTTTGGTTTACATTTGGTAGTTGTGATGACAGGGTGATGACAGGGTTTTGGTTTTGCAGTTGGTAGTTGGTGGTGATGACAGGGTTTTGGTTTATAGTTGGTAGTTGGTGGTGATGACAGGGTTTTGGTTTGCATTAGTTGGTGGTAGTTAGTGTGGTGATGACAGGGTTTTGGTTTGCATTAGTTGGTAGTTGGTGGTGATGACAGGGTTTTGGTTTATATTTGGTAGTTGGTGGTGATGACAGGGTTTTGGTTTATATTTGGTAGTTGGTGGTGATGACAGGGTTTTGGTTTATATTTGGTAGTTGGTGGTGATGGCAGGGTTTTGGTTTGTATTATTTGGTACTAGTTGGTGGTGATGACAGGGTTTTGGTTTTTATATTTGGTAGTTGGTGGTGATGACAGGGTTTTGGTTTATATTTGGTAGTTGGTGCCGGTGATGGCAGGGTTTTGGGTTTGCATTAGTTGGTATAGTTATAGTTGTGGTGATGACAGGGTTTTGGTTTGTATTAGTTGGTAGTTCACAGGTGGTGATCACAGGGTTTTGGTTTATATTTGGTAGTTGTGGTGATGGCATGGGCATTAGTTGGTATTAGTTGGTGGTGATGACAGGGTTTTGGTTTGTATTAGTTGGTAGTTGGTGGTGATGACAGGGTTTTGGTTTGCATTAGTTGGTAGTTGGTGGTGATGACAGGGTTTTGGTTTATATTTGGTAGTTGGTGGTGATGACAGGGTTTTTTTTTATATTTGGTAGTTGGTGGTGATGACAGGGTTTTGGTTTGTATTATTTGGTAGTTGGTGGTGATGACAGGGTTTTGGTTTGCATTATTTGGTAGTTGGTGGTGATGACAGGGTTTTGGTTTATATTTGGTAGTTGGTGGTGATGACAGGGTTTTGGTTTACATTTGGTAGTTTGGTGGTGATGACAGGGTTTTGGTTTGCATTAGTTGGTAGTTGGTGGTGATGACAGGGTTTTGGTTTTATTTGGTAGTTGGTGGTGATGACAGGGTTTTGGTTTGCATTAGTTGGTAGTTAGTTAGTGGTGATAACAGGGTTTTGGTTTATATTTGGTAGTTGGTGGTGATGACAGGGTTTTGGTTTACATTTGGTAGTTGGTGGTGATGACAGGGTTTTTTTGGTTTGCATTAGTTGGTAGTTGGTGGTGATGACAGGGTTTTGGTTTATATTTGGTAGTTGGTGGTGATGACAGGGTTTTGGTTTGCATTAGTTGGTGGTTATAGTTAGTGGTGATGACAGGGTTTTGGTTTGCATTAGTTGGTAGTTGGTGGTGATGACAGGGTTTTGGTTTATATTTGGTAGTTGGTGGTGATGACAGGGTTTTTTGTTTTATTTTGGTAGTTGGTGGTGATGACAGGGTTTTGGTTTATATTTGGCAGTTGGTGGTGATGGCAGGGTTTTGGTTTGTATTAGTTGGTACTAGTTGGTGGTGATGACAGGGTTTTGGTTTATATTTGGTAGTTTGGTGGTGGTGATGACAGGGTTTTGGTTTATATTTGGTAGTTGGTGCCGGTGATGGCAGGGTTTGGGTTTGCATTAGTTGGTATAGTTATAGTTGTGGTGATGACAGGGTTTTGGTTTGTATTAGTTGGTAATTCACAGGTGGTGATCACAGGGTTTTGGTTTATATTTGGTAGTTGTTGGTGATGGCATGGTTTTGGCTTGTATTAGTTGGTGGTGATGACAGGGTTTTGGTTTGTATTAGTTGGTAGTTGGTGGTGATGATGAGGGTTTTGGTTTGCATTAGTTGGTAGTTGGTGGTGATGACAGGGTTTTGGTTTATATTTGGTAGTTGGTGGTGATGACAGGGTTTTGGTTTATATTTGGTAGTTGGTGGTGATGACAGGGTTTTGGTTTGTATTAGTTTTGGTAGTTGGTGGTGATGGCAGGGTTTTGGTTTGTATTAGTTGGTACTAGTTGGTGGTGATGACAGGGTTTTGGTTTATATTTGGTAGTTGGTGGTGATGACAGGGTTTTGGTTTATATTTGGTTTATATTTGGTAGTTGGTGGTGATGACAGGGTTTTGGTTTATATTTGGCAGTTGGTGGTGATGGCAGGGTTTTGGTTTGTATTAGTTGGTACTAGTTAGTGGTGATGACAGGGTTTTGGTTTATATTTGGTAGTTGGTGGTGATGACAGGGTTTTGGTTTATATTTGGTAGTTGGTGCCGGTGATGGCAGGGTTTGGGTTTGCATTAGTTGGTATATAGTTATAGTTGTGGTGATGACAGGGTTTTGGTTTGTATTAGTTGGTAGTTCACAGGTGGTGATCACAGGGTTTTGGTTTATATTTGGTAGTTGTTGGTGATGGCATGTTTTTTGGCTTCGTATTAGTTGGTGGTGATGACAGGGTTTTGGTTTGTATTAGTTGGTAGTTGGTGGTGATGACAGGGTTTTGGTTTGCATTAGTTGGTAGTTGGTGGTGATGACAGGGTTTTGGTTTATATTTGGTAGTTGGTGGTGAGACAGGGGTTTTTGTTTTATATTTGGTAGTTGGTGGTGATGATAGGGTTTTGGTTTATATTTGGTAGTTGGTGGTGATGACAGGGTTTTGGTTTGCATTATTTGGTAGTTGGTGGTGATGACAGGGTTTTGGTTTATATTTGGTAGTTGGTGGTGATGACAGGGTTTTGGTTTGCATTAGTTGGTAGTAGTTAGTGGTGATAACAGGGTTTTGGTTTATATTTGGTAGTTGGTGATGATGGCAGGGTTTTGGTTTGCATTAGTTGGTAGTTATAGTTGATTGTGGTGATGACAGGATTTTGGTTTGTATTAGTTGGTAGTTGGTGGTGATGACAGGGTTTTGGTTTGTATTAGTTGGTAGTTGGTGGTAATGGCAGGGTTTTGGTTTGCATTAGTTGGTAGTTAGTTGGTGGTGATGACAGGGTTTTGGTTTGTATTAGTTGGTAGTTGGTGGTGATGGCAGGGTTTTGGTTTGCATTAGTTGGTAGTTAGGTGGTGGTGATGGCAGGGTTTTGGTTTGTATTAGTTGGTAGTTGGTGGTCATGACAGGGTTTTGGTTTGTATTAGTTGGTGGTGATGGCAGGGTTTTGGTTTGCATTAGTTGGTAGTTATCGTTGTGGTGATGACAGGGTTTTAGTTTGTATTAGTTGGTTGTTGGTGGTGATGACAGGGTTTTGGTTTATATTTGGTAGTTGGTGATGATGACAGGGTTTTGGTTTATATTTGGTAGTTGGTGGTGATGACAGGGTTTTGGTTTGCATTAGTTGGTAGTTGGTGGTGATGACAGGGTTTTGGTTTATATTTGGTAGTTGGTGGTGATGACAGGGTTTTGGTTTATATTTGGTAGTTGGTGGTGATGACAGGGTTTTGGTTTATATTTGGTAGTTGGTGGTGATGACAGGGTTTTGGTTTGCATTATTTGGTAGTTGCCGTGGTGATGACAGGGTTTTGGTTTATATTTGGTAGTTGGTGGTGATGACAGGGTTTTGGTTTACATTTGGTAGTTGGTGGTGATGACAGGGTTTTGGTTTGCATTAGTTGGTAGTTGGTGGTGATGACAGGGTTTTGGTTTATATTTGGTAGTTGGTGGTGATGACAGGGTTTTGGTTTGCATTAGTTGGTAGTTAGTTAGTGGTGATAACAGGGTTTTGGTTTATATTTGGTAGTTGGTGGTGATGACAGGGTTTTGGTTTACATTTGGTAGTTGGTGGTGATGACAGGGTTTTGGTTTGCATTAGTTGGTAGTTGGTGGCGATGACAGGGTTTTGGTTTATATTTGGTAGTTGGTGGTGATGACAGGGTTTTGGTTTGCATTAGTTGGTGGTTATAGTTAGTGGTGATGACAGGGTTTTGGTTTGCATTAGTTGGTAGTTGGTGGTGATGACAGGGTTTTGGTTTATATTTGGTAGTTGGTGGTGATGACAGGGTTTTGGTTTATATTTGGTAGTTGGTGGTGATGACAGGGTTTTGGTTTATATTTGGCAGTTGGTGGTGATGGCAGGGTTTTGGTTTGTATTAGTTGGTACTAGTTGGTGGTGATGACAGGGTTTTGGTTTATATTTGGTAGTTGGTGGTGATGACAGGGATTTGGTTTATATTTGGTAGTTGGTGCCGGTGATGGCAGGGTTTGGGTTTGCATTAGTTGGTATAGTTATAGTTGTGGTGATGACAGGGTTTTGGTTTGTATTAGTTGGTAGTTCACAGGTGGTGATCACAGGGTTTTGGTTTATATTTGGTAGTTGTTGGTGATGGCATGGTTTTGGCTTGACATTATTAGTTGGTGGTGATGACAGGGTTTTGGTTTGTATTAGTTGGTAGTAGTTGGTGGTGATGACAGGGTTTTGGTTTGCATTAGTTGGTAGTTGGTGGTGATGACAGGGTTTTTGTTTATATTTGGTAGTTGGTGGTGATGACAGGGTTTTGTTTTATATTTGGTAGTTGGTGGTGATGACAGGGTTTTGGTTTGTATTAGTTGGTTGGTAGTTGGTGGTGATGACAGGGTTTTGGTTTGTATTAGTTTGGTAGTTGGTGGTGATGACAGGGTTTTGGTTTATATTTGGTAGTTGGTGGTGATGACAGGGTTTTGGTTTATATTTGGTAGTTGGTGGTGATGACAGGGTTTTGGTTTATTATTTGGTAGTTGGTGGTGATGACAGGGTTTTGGTTTGTATTAGTTTGGTAGTTGGTGGTGATGACAGGGTTTTTGTTTGTATTAGTTGGTAGTTGGTGGTGATGACAGGGTTTTTGTTTTATATTTGGTAGTTGGTGGTGATGACAGGGTTTTGGTTTTATTAGTTGGTAGTAGTTGGTGGTGATGACAGGGTTTTTTGGTTTGCATTATTTGGTAGTTAGTGGTGGTGATGACAGGGTTTTGGTTTATATTTGGTAGTTGGTGGTGATGACAGGGTTTTGGTTTGCATTATTTGGTAGTTAGGTGGTGGTGATGACAGGGTTTTGGTTTTATTATTTGGTAGTTGGGTGATGACAGGGTTTTGGTTTATATTTGGTAGTTGGTGGTGATGACAGGGTTTTTGGTTTATATTAGTTTGGTAGTTGTAGTTGTGGTGATGACAGGGTTTTGGTTTTATATTTGGTAGTTGGTGGTGATGACAGGGTTTTGGTTTATATTTGGTAGTTGGTGGTGATGACAGGGTTTTGGTTTATATTTTGGTAGTTGGTGGTGATGACAGGGTTTTGGTTTATATTTGGTAGTTGGTGGTGATGACAGGGTTTTGGTTTATATATTTGGTAGTTGGTGGTGATGACAGGGTTTTGGTTTATATTTGGTAGTTGGTGGTGATGACAGGGTTTTGGTTTATATTTGGTAGTTGTTGTGGTGATGACAGGGGTTTTGGGTTTATATTTGGTAGTTGGTGGTGATGACAGGGGTTTTGGTTGGTGGTGATGACAGGGTTTTGGTTTGCATTAGTTGGTAGTTGGTGGTGATGACAGGGTTTTGGTTTATATTTGGTAGTTGGTGGTGATGACAGGGTTTTGGTTTTTGCATTAGTTGGTAGTTAGTTGGTGGTGATGACAGGGTTTTGGTTTTATTAGTTGGTAGTTGGTGGTGATGACAGGGTTTTGGTTTTATTATTTGGTAGTTGGTGGTGATGACAGGGTTTTGGTTTATATTTGGTAGTTGGTGGTGATGACAGGGGTTTTGGTTTATATTTGGTAGTTGGTGGTGATGACAGGGTTTTGGTTTGTATTAGTTGGTAGTTGGTGGTGATGACAGGGTTTTGGTTTATATTAGTTGGTAGTTGGTGTGGTGATGACAGGGTTTTGGTTTATATTTGGTAGTTGGTGGTGATGACAGGGTTTTGGTTTATATTTGGTAGTTGGTGGTGATGACAGGGTTTTGTTTTATATTTGGTAGTTGGTGGTGATGACAGGGTTTTGGTTTGTATTAGTTGGTAGTAGTTGGTGGTGATGACAGGGTTTTGGTTTATATTTGGTAGTTGGTGGTGATGACAGGGTTTTGGTTTTATTAGTTGGTAGTTGGTGGTGATGACAGGGTTTTGGTTTATATTTGGTAGTTGGTGGTGGTGATGACAGGGTTTTGGTTTGCATTAGTTTGGTAGTTTAGTTGGTGGTGATGACAGGGTTTTTTGGTTTGTATTAGTTGGTAGTTGGTGGTGATGACAGGGTTTATATTTGGTAGTTGGTTGGTGATGGACAGGGTTTTGGTTTATATTTGGTAGTTAGTTGGTGGTGATGACAGGGTTTTGGTTTGTATTTTGGTAGTTGGTGGTGATGACAGGGTTTTTGGTTTGTATTAGTTGGTAGTTGGTGGTGATGACAGGGTTTTGGTTTATATTTGGTAGTTGGTGGTGATAGTTGGTAGTTGGTGGTGATGACAGGGTTTTGGTTTATATTTGGTAGTTGGTGGTGATGACAGGGTTTTGGTTTATTAGTTGGTAGTTGGTGGTGATGACAGGGTTTTGGTTTATATTTGGTAGTTGGTGGTGATGACAGGGTTTTGGTTTATTTTTAGGTGGTGGTGATGACAGGGTTTTGGTTTGCATTATTTGGTAGTTGGTGGTGATGACAGGGGTTTTGGTTTGTATTAGTTGGTAGTTGGTGGTGATGACAGGGTTTTTTGGTTTTATTGTTTTGGTAGTTGGTGGTGGTGATGACAGGGTTTTGGTTTATATTTGGTAGTTGGTGGTGATGACAGGGTTTTGGTTTGCATTATTGGTTAGTTGGTGGTGATGACAGGGTTTTGGTTTGCATTAGTTGGTAGTTGGTGGTGATGACAGGGTTTTGTTTTATATTTGGTAGTTGGTGGTGATGACAGGGTTTTGGTTTATATTTGGTAGTTGGTGGTGATGACAGGGTTTTGGTTTTATTATTTGGTAGTTGGTGGTGATGACAGGGTTTTGGTTTGCATTAGTTGGTAGTTGGTGGTGATGACAGGGTTTTGGTTTATATTTGGTAGTTGGTGGTGATGACAGGGTTTTGGTTTATATTTGGTAGTTGGTGGTGATGACAGGGTTTTGGTTTATATTTGGTAGTTGGTGGTGATGACAGGGTTTTGGTTTGCATTATTTGGTAGTTGCCGTGGTGATGACAGGGTTTTGGTTTATATTTGGTAGTTGGTGGTGATGACAGGGTTTTGGTTTACATTTGGTAGTTGGTGGTGATGACAGGGTTTTGGTTTGCATTAGTTGGTAGTTGGTGGTGATGACAGGGTTTTGGTTTATATTTGGTAGTTGGTGGTGATGACAGGGTTTTGGTTTGCATTAGTTGGTAGTTAGGTGGTGATGACAGGGTTTTGGTTTTATATTTGGTAGTTGGTGGTGATGACAGGGTTTTGGTTTTTTATTATTTGGTAGTTGTTGGTGATGACAGGGTTTTGGTTTGCATTAGTTTGGTAGTTGGTGGTGATGACAGGGTTTTGGTTTATATTTGGTAGTTGGTGGTGATGACAGGGTTTTGGTTTGCATTAGTTGGTGGTTATAGTTAGTGGTGATGCATGACAGGGTTTTGGTTTGCATTAGTTGGTAGTTGGTGGTGATGACAGGGTTTTGGTTTATATTTGGTAGTTGGTGGTGATGACAGGGTTTTGGTTTATATTTGGTAGTTGGTGGTGATGACAGGGTTTTGGTTTATATTTGGCAGTTGGTGGTGATGGCAGGGTTTTGGTTTGTATTAGTTGGTACTAGTTGGTGGTGATGACAGGGTTTTGGTTTATATTTGGTAGTTGGTGGTGATGACAGGGATTTGGTTTATATTTGGTAGTTGGTGCCGGTGATGGCAGGGTTTGGGTTTGCATTAGTTGGTATAGTTATAGTTGTGGTGATGACAGGGTTTTGGTTTGTATTAGTTGGTAGTTCACAGGTGGTGATCACAGGGTTTTGGTTTATATTTGGTAGTTGTTGGTGATGGCATGGTTTTGGCTTGTATTAGTTGGTGGTGATGACAGGGTTTTGGTTTGTATTAGTTGGTAGTTGGTGGTGATGACAGGGTTTTGGTTTGCATTAGTTGGGTAGTTGGTGGTGATGACAGGGTTTTGGTTTTATATTTGGTAGTTGGTGGTGATGACAGGGTTTTGGTTTATATTTGGTAGTTGGTGGTGATGACAGGGTTTTGGTTTGTATTAGTTGGTACTAGTTGGTGGTGATGGCAGGGTTTTGGTTTGTATTATTTGGTACTAGTTGGTGGTGATGACAGGGTTTTGGTTTATATTTGGTAGTAGTGGTGGTGATGACAGGGTTTTGGTTTATATTTGGTAGTTGGTGGTGATGACAGGGTTTTGGTTTATATTTGGCAGTTGGTGGTGATGGCAGGGTTTTGGTTTGTATTAGTTGGTACTAGTTTAGTTGGTGGTGATGACAGGGTTTTGGTTTATATTTGGTAGTTGGTGGTGATGACAGGGATTTGGTTTATATTTGGTAGTTGGTGCCGGTGATGGCAGGGTTTGGGTTTGCATTAGTTGGTATATAGTTATAGTTGTGGTGATGACAGGGTTTTGGTTTGTATTAGTTGGTAGTTCACAGGTGGTGATCACAGGGTTTTGGTTTATATTTGGTAGTTGTTGGTGATGGCATGGTTTTGGCTTCGTATTAGTTGGTATTAGTTGGTGGTGATGACAGGGTTTTGGTTTGTATTAGTTGGTAGTTGGTGGTGATGACAGGGTTTTGGTTTGCATTAGTTGGTAGTTGGTGGTGATGACAGGGTTTTGGTTTATAATATTTGGTAGTTGGTGGTGATGACAGGGTTTTGGTTTTATATTTGGTAGTTGGTGGTGATGACAGGGTTTTGGTTTATATTTGGTAGTTGGTGGTGATGACAGGGTTTTGGTTTGCATTAGTTGGTAGTTGGTGGTGATGACAGGGTTTTGGTTTATATTTGGTAGTTGGTGGTGATGACAGGGTTTTGGTTTGCATTAGTTGGTTTGGTAGTTAGTGGTGATGATGACAGGGTTTTGGTTTGCATTAGTTTGGTAGTTGGTGGTGATGACAGGGTTTTGGTTTATATTTGGTAGTTGGTGGTGGTGATGACAGGGTTTTGGTTTATATTTGGTAGTTGGTGGTGATGACAGGGTTTTTTGGTTTATATTTGGCAGTTGGTGGTGATGGCAGGGTTTTGGTTTGTATTAGTTGGTACTAGTTGGTGGTGATGACAGGGTTTTGGTTTATATTGGGTAGTTGGTGGTGATGACAGGGATTTGGTTTATATTTGGTAGTTGGTGCCGGTGATGGCAGGGTTTGGGTTTGCATTAGTTGGTATAGTTATAGTTGTGGTGATGACAGGGTTTTGGTTTGTATTAGTTGGTAGTTCACAGGTGGTGATCACAGGGTTTTGGTTTATATTTGGTAGTTGTTGGTGATGGCATGGTTTTGGCTTGTATTAGTTGGTGGTGATGACAGGGTTTTGGTTTGTATTAGTTGGTAGTTGGTGGTGATGACAGGGTTTTGGTTTGCATTAGTTGGTAGTTGGTGGTGATGACAGGGTTTTGGTTTATATTTGGTAGTTGGTGGTGATGACAGGGTTTTGGTTTATATTTGGTAGTTGGTGGTGATGACAGGGTTTTGGTTTGTATTAGTTGGTACTAGTTGGTGGTGATGGCAGGGTTTTGGTTTGTATTAGTTGGTACTAGTTGGTGGTGATGACAGGGTTTTGGTTTATATTTGGTAGTTGGTGGTGATGACAGGGTTTTGGTTTATATTTGGTAGTTGGTGGTGATGACAGGGTTTTGGTTTATATTTGGCAGTTGGTGGTGATGGCAGGGTTTTGGTTTGTATTAGTTGGTACTAGTTAGTGGTGATGACAGGGTTTTGGTTTATATTTGGTAGTTGGTGGTGATGACAGGGATTTGGTTTATATTTGGTAGTTGGTGCCGGTGATGGCAGGGTTTGGGTTTGCATTAGTTGGTATATAGTTATAGTTGTGGTGATGACAGGGTTTTGGTTTGTATTAGTTGGTAGTTCACAGGTGGTGATCACAGGGTTTTGGTTTATATTTGGTAGTTGTTGGTGATGGCATGGTTTTGGCTTCGTATTAGTTGGTGGTGATGACAGGGTTTTGGTTTGTATTAGTTGGTAGTTGGTGGTGATGACAGGGTTTTGGTTTGCATTAGTTGGTAGTTGGTGGTGATGACAGGGTTTTGGTTTATATTTGGTAGTTGGTGGTGATGACAGGGTTTTGGTTTATATTTGGTAGTTGGTGGTGATGATAGGGTTTTGGTTTATATTTGGTAGTTGGTGGTGATGACAGGGTTTTGGTTTGCATTATTTGGTAGTTGGTGGTGATGACAGGGTTTTGGTTTATATTTGGTAGTTGGTGGTGATGACAGGGTTTTGGTTTGCATTAGTTGGTAGTAGTTAGTGGTGATAACAGGGTTTTGGTTTATATTTGGTAGTTGGTGATGATGGCAGGGTTTTGGTTTGCATTAGTTGGTAGTTATAGTTGATTGTGGTGATGACAGGATTTTGGTTTGTATTAGTTGGTAGTTGGTGGTGATGACAGGGTTTTGGTTTGTATTAGTTGGTAGTTGGTGGTAATGGCAGGGTTTTGGTTTGCATTAGTTGGTAGTTAGTTGGTGGTGATGACAGGGTTTTGGTTTGTATTAGTTGGTAGTTGGTGGTGATGGCAGGGTTTTGGTTTGCATTAGTTGGTAGTTAGGTGGTGGTGATGGCAGGGTTTTGGTTTGTATTAGTTGGTAGTTGGTGGTCATGACAGGGTTTTGGTTTGTATTAGTTGGTGGTGATGGCAGGGTTTTGGTTTGCATTAGTTGGTAGTTATCGTTGTGGTGATGACAGGGTTTTAGTTTGTATTAGTTGGTAGTTGGTGGTGATGACAGGGTTTTGGTTTTATTAGTTGGTAGTTGGTGGTGATGGCAGGGTTTTGTTTGCATTAGTTGGTAGTTAGGTGGTGGTGATGACAGGGTTTTGGTTTGTATTAGTTGGTAGTTGGTGGTGATGACAGGGTTTTGGTTTATATTATTAGTTGGTGGTGATGGCAGGGTTTTGGTTTGCATTAGTTGGTAGTTATCGTTGTGGTGATGACAGGGTTTTAGTTTGTATTAGTTGGTAGTTGGTGGTGATGACAGGGTTTTGGTTTATATTTGGTAGTTGGTTGATGACAGGGTTTTGGTTTATATTTGGTAGTTGGTGGTGATGACAGGGTTTTGGTTTGCATTAGTTGGTAGTTGGTGGTGATGACAGGGTTTTGGTTTATATTTGTTGGTGGTGATAGTTGGTGGTGATGACAGGGTTTTGGTTTATATTTGGTAGTTGGTGGTGATGACAGGGTTTTGGTTTATATTTGGTAGTTGGTGGTGATGACAGGGTTTTGGTTTGCATTATTTGGTAGTTGGTGGTGATGACAGGGTTTTGGTTTATATTTGGTAGTTGGTGGTGATGACAGGGTTTTGGTTTACATTTGGTAGTTGGTGGTGATGACAGGGTTTTGGTTTGCATTAGTTGGTAGTTGGTGGTGATGACAGGGTTTTGGTTTATATTTGGTAGTTGGTGGTGATGACAGGGGGTTTTGGTTTGCATTAGTTGGTAGTTAGTTAGTGGTGATAACAGGGTTTTGGTTTATATTTGGTAGTTGGTGATGATGGCAGGGTTTTGGTTTGCATTAGTTGGTAGTTATAGTTGTGGTGATGACAGGATTTTGGTTTGTATTAGTTGGTAGTTGGTGGTGATGACAGGGTTTTGGTTTGTATTAGTTGGTAGTTGGTGGTAATGGCAGGGTTTTGGTTTGCATTAGTTGGTAGTTAGTTGGTGGTGATGACAGGGTTTTGGTTTGTATTAGTTGGTAGTTAGTTGATGGTGATGCAGTGCAGTAATTAGAGTAGTGTGTAGTAGTAGTTCGTTAGTTGGTGGTGATGCAGTGCAGTAATGGAGATTGATGTTAGTGATGATACAAACTATACACAGGGACTAGCTGACCTGGTGGAGATACAGCTTGAGGAGATGATACAGGTGGTGGAGGTGGTGAAGATGACCCGAGTAACCAGTCTTTCCATGATGCCATCTAGCACAAAATGGAATACATAATCAGAAGAACATTAATTAAGATTAAAAACAGCATTCCTATTGGTGGAGCGGCAATGTGCTTTGGGAGTTGTAAATCCCAGACCGATCAAAAGTGTGAAGTGCGGTTTTATAGATCTATCTATTGTTAGTAAACGGCTTTGTTATCAAGGATTATACCGTTAAATGTCTAGCGAAGTCATCAATCACTCTGACTGGTGTGCGGCGACAATTTCAGTTCCCTGTGTATAAGAATATCGGATCTGAGTGTTGCACAATCTCGGTTGTCATGGTGATGATGTCTATTTTCAAAATGGCGTCTAATGATTCACCAAACTCGTGTTGGCTTTCATTTACTTTTGAGTGGGAATTTATTGACGTAAATGGCGAAGGCCTGAGTGTAAAAGACTATAATATTAACCATCCTGTTTCAGAAGAGATCAAAAATCTTCTAGGTACTTTTGTAAAAGCTTAAAGTTCAGTTGATCGCTGCATCGGACCCGCCGGCTTCGACTCGGCTCTGATCTAACAACTTCGATGTCTTTTATAACAGTTATGTCTTTTATGAAACTTCATCTTATCTTTATTCAAAACTCAAGCGAGATATAGTAATTTTAGGACTGTTTTGATGTGTTCTTAGGAGGGAAATGTAATTTCTATAGGACATGTGTTTGTGGGATCCGGCATTAAAGCCAACCAAGTAGTCAAAGTTGCCCTCTGATCCCACAAACACATGTCCTATAAACATTGCATTTCCCTCTAAGAACACATCAAAACAGCCCTAAAAATACGTCCAACTATACATAGCTAGGTATGTATGCTACTTCGGTAGGAGACAGCATCATCAAACTGTACCATTCGCTCTTAAATAATCTTCGTTGTTTCACTGCCCAGTTTTTTACTTTGTTAACCCACTTCACACATTGCCAAATTTTAGTCGATAAAACTGCCGTCACTCTTTTCTTTGCTGAGTCATCGAGGCCATAACCATTTATTTTCAGACGTTCTTGTAGTGCTTCAAATAAGCGATGTACTTGTAGTTTATTCCATTGACACAGTCAGGGGCGTAGCGTGCTTTTTTTTACAATGTACGCACATAGCAACGAACGCCGAAGGCGTGAGCTTCTAGGGGGGTGAGGGGGCATACCCCCCTGAAAATTTAGAAATCCAGAGCCTTGGAAATACCATTTTCTTCGTTTTCCAGCGGACTTTCTCGCTACATAAATACACAGTGAAATGCATTTATCATTCAGTTTTTTGGGGGGATTTACAGCGATTTGCAAAAATTCTGTAAAATCAAATATATCGGGTGCATTGTGGGTAATTTCCATCATAAAATTGCTGAATAAGCCCTCTAAAGTTATTTTTTTTCCAATTGTTTTTTCACATACATACTACAAAGGTTACTTGGGTTTAGATTCAGATTTAATAATAGCTAAAATCAAAGAATTAGGATTATGCAAATTACTATATATTGATATATCGTTATATTGGGATTTTACAGAATTTTTGCAAATCGCTGTATGTAAAGGTTATATAAAGGATTTATGTATAGGTTGTGTAAATGATTTATGTATATTAGGCTATGTAAAGGATTTATGTAAAGGATGTGTAAAAGATTTATTTAAAGGTTATGTAACTATTGAACGGGTTATATACCGCTACTGTTATATACATGTATATCGCTACTGTTATATATAATATCGCTAATAGCGATAAAACAACCCGAGGCGAAGTCAGTGTTTTGGTATTTATTTTGTTTGAGACTGTACTAACTACAATTATTATTATACATATGCCTACAATGACTGACTGCAAGGTGACATTTATTGGGGACATAATCTGACGAGCGGCGAAGGCGCGAGCTCGTAGGGGGATGCGGGGGCATGCTCCCCGATAATTTTTGAGGTATAGGGTCTCCAAAATAGCATTTTCCTGCCTTCTGTGAGTAGTTTCCAGGAAGTTTAAACTGATTCAGTTGTTAAGATTTTGTCTTAGATTTCATGTTTTAAAAAAATATTTTTATGTTTCTTATAATATTTATATTTTAAGTATTTTAAATTGTACGCACGTGCGTATGTACGTATATGCACGCTACGCCCCTGCACAGCAAGATTCCACGTTATAGTTACGGTCACTATCAAACTTCGAATAAGGTTCCGTTACATGTATCAAATTAACTGATTCGAGAAGGTTTTGCTCGATGGCGGGATTACTAAACTATTAGACATTTCAGACATCGTAAAGCGAGTATTCGTGATTGTTCTTCTTCCAAAGCGTTGTTATTCTGAAGAGAGTAACTTGACCGACAGTTAAAATTTCGCGCCACTTCCCATGGGACTTCACACTTATTGACGGCTGTTCCAGCTAATTGATCACATTTGTTAAAAGCTGTAGTTGATTATCATAAGTGACCAAAATTGTGGTTTTATTAAACTTTTTCTAGATTTTGATCCAATGTAGTAGGTTTTTTTTCAACCGATTGATATGGACGAAGTATCATTTTAAAGCTTGTTTTATGCACTACAAGAATATCCCTTTTAGTATAAACAAACTAGTGGTCTATCACATATCCTGCAATCTGATTGGCTACGCTACTAGGGGTCTAATAGTGATATAGTCCCCTAGTAGCGAATCACCATGGTAACCATTGGCCGTGAAAGATGAAGCAAGATGGCGGACAAACTCGATGGTTATTTTTTTCGATAAAAAGAGCTAAAATAGACCGAGAAACAAATCTCAAGAGCAAGAAATGGAAAAAGCACATAAATATAGACATCTCATTGACAATTCAAGCAAGTTTTCTTTGGCTGACACTGCAGAAACTGAGCGAGAAACGATCGTTAAAGTTGAAGATTTTTCGTGCCGATTTTTCAACTTTTAAAACTGAGCGAAGACAAAGTCAAATGGAGTACTGATAGTGATAAAGGTAATAAACGAAGGCTACACCACTCTTGACTCGTGTTTTGTTCATTTGTTATTTGATTTATGAAAGTTTTTCAACAAAAGAACCAACTTTTCTGGTTTCAGCGGTTTTAACTAAACTGCTCGATTTAGTTCTGCCAAATGTGTACTTATGACTAGCATAAAATTCGTATTCTTCTTAAACTTGTGCAAATTAAACAAGAAATATTGGTGTAATATTAAGTATGCTAGTTTGTTTATACTAAAACAATTAGACAACTCGCCCTCGTTGCCTATGAGCTAAGATAGTCAACTCTGCAGGAGCCTCGTTGACTATCTGCTCATAGCCAACTCGGACTCGTTGTCTAATTGTTAAATATTTCTCGTACGGCTCATATTTTTGTTAACATCGGTCCATGAATATTGGTTCTGTCAATTTCCCATACAAAAACACTCAAAAGTAGCTTATATTCGGAAGGCCAATGTAGTGGGTTTTTTGAAATGTCCAGTAGCAGTCAATAGCTAGCTAATCCAGTCGATAAAAAAGAGGAGCGGAAAGGAGAGTCCAGCGACTGGATTAATAGCTAGCTAGCTTCGTATGTCCTTCCTTTACAAGAATCTCCCTTTATATTTCGTTTTAAACTTAAAAACAAAGCTGTACGAGCTATTCAAGTATACCCTACTGACAGACTTTCGGCCATTTTTACTGTATTTGAATCTCCCGCTGCTCATTAATGCACCTATCAATGTTAAGCCCGAGGGGGGGAGGGCGGGCATACACGAGCATTTGACTCGAATTCTCAGCCCGTGGGAAGGGGTTTTGATTTTAATTGACAACCAGGGAGCACCCCAGGGTCGGGCGATTTGACATTACTGTTTCCCGGTCTCCAATCTGTTTTAGCAAAGTGTCGATCGATGAGAGAGTTCGACCGCGTGGTGAGTGGCTTTTCAATATTTTATGCTGCTTTTTGTGATGCAAATGTACGATACTTGTCAAACGTCCAGTTAGCTAATTAGGCGGCGATGTTTGGCGTGTGAAATCTAGAGAACGTTTTAGCCACAAATATTTTATGTCTTTAGCTGCCTTTTAATTTTAAAACTTTTATCAAGTCTCTGGGTCCCAAGTCTGTTTTCCAAATCAGCTAAAATCTTGATAAAGAAATGTTTTTCTAATTTTATTGCGAAAACTCCACACATGAAGCCACAAAATGTTCCCATTTTGCAAACAAAACCCCCAAAACTCCTAGACAGGGCTCGTC
>JAUJYZ010001060.1:0-134928 GCA_033675265.1 Actinostola sp. cb2023
CATAATAGAGAATGTAGTAAGAAATGAGTGTTGAGAGTCGTGTCCCAAATTAGCAGTAATGCTAGATCGATTGACACGTTGAAATTAAAAAAAGTAATTTGATTCCAAACACCCTCCTCCCCCTTCCCCGCCCACCGTTCCTCCTTCCACTCCCCCTCCCCTTTCCTCCCCCAACGTACGCTCCAATAGCGCCAGAGATACCACAGGGCCCCCTAATTAATCAATAATTTCACAAAAATGCTAATAAAAGAATAAAAGTAATTATATCGCTTTTTGTTTTTCTTTGTCACGCGCGTGCGTGGTACACCGCGATACACCGCGCGCGGGCGCGTGATAAAGAAAAACAAAAAACAATATAATGTAATATAATTTGTAATTTTAGCTGGAAACGTTCATTATACCGAGTTTTAATCAAACAAAGCTTTTTCTCTATAATTACTTTTATTCTTTTACTAGCATTTTTGTGAAATTATTGATGAGTTAGGGGGCCCTGTGGAGATACCCTTCTTTTCCTGCGGGTAACTGCGGCTTGCATAACCAGTTGTGACGTAAGCGTTTCTGAAAAGCTCCGTTTTTGCACCAAATATAGATCCAGGCGCAGCTCCAGACCAGTTTACGCCGTTTTCCGGAGAACGGTCTTTTTTTTTCAAAGTAAGAGTAGCTCTCTTGAATGTTTAATTTATTCATAAAAAGGTACAAAAACTGCCGGTTCGGGAAACGCCGTCACATCTTTTCCTGGATCTGAGACCTGCATGCGGCGTTTTTTCAAACGTCTCCACTTTTGAAAGCGTTTTCGAAAACCTCCGTTTTCATCTATGTTTTCATTTGATTGTTTGTCAGTGGAATCCGCTATATAAGAACCGACATATTATTATTATTAGTGGACGATCGCTAAAAACGGATAAAAAAGTATGCGTTTTCAAACGAAAACGGATTAGTGTGGACGGGGCCGGCTCAGTGCGTGGACTGACGCAATATCAGAGAGAGATTGGCTGGTGAGAGTTCACTATTTTAGTCCAGTTATGTCTGTAACTGAACACACTAGTTTGTTGATTTGTTGTATCAAATCATTTTTAACTCACTGGATTACAAGATATTACAATACTATTGCATCAGCAATCCAATGCTACTTTAACGGTGAATACAGTCAAATTTAAATTAGTGATGCGTGACCATGTTCAATGAAATTAGTATTCATTTAGTGTCGCTGTTGACATACAGATTCTAAATGATGATTTGCGGACGAACTCTCAGATGTTTAATAATGGTATATTTACTGAATAAATCCATCTAGGCATTACCTATATTTCTTTTGATTGGATTGTAATATGTTGTACATAGCGAGAGCTTGAAACCCTTGTTTTCCCGGCAAAATCGCGATCAAACACTTCTGTCACACAATCTGCTGAAATTGACTGACTGAGTGTTTATTGACTTTATTAGTATGTGTGAAAAGAAGCTTTTTACCTTTTATCGTGTTCTTGTAAGATTTTAAGGTCTTTTAAAGCACTAAAGAGTGGCTTGCGGTTAAAAAGACAGTATACGACGAACCAAGTCCGACTTATTGATGATAAACAAACAAAATTTGACGGGAAAAGAGCCGACTACCTTGAAGAGTCGGAGGCTGCTCACGCGAAGTCGTTGAAAATATCCGAGTAAGAGTTTTTTGGAAATCAAGAAAGGAAAGAATAAACTTGTTAAAAATGGCTAAATTAAGAAAATAAACTGCCGCACTTTTAAGAACGGACCTCCATAAAATGGCTTAAATTTAGTCGACCGCCAAAGGCCGTCGACAACTGACTTTTAACTCGAAGTGAAAATAAGATGTTTTTTCGAAAATTTGCCATTATTGCATGTAACCCAGCTGGGGGTGGTCAACTTTCGAGCAAAAGCCTGAACCAAACTTTAAATACGACCATTCTTAATCTATTCCTATAGGTAATAAATGATAGCAATTTGAAAGGAATCGGCCGACCCCCATCTTTCAACTCTGCCCGGTTTTCTCAGACAATGACACTTAACATCAATAAGTTTAAAAATAATAAATAATTATATATCATATCTACATTGTAAGCTTATACATATACATGTAGTTGATTAATTAAATGGTTCTATATCTCACAGGTTTTCAATATACCCAATAGAATTTGATCTGCAGGTTTCCATAAATATACAATGTATATTTTCTTGCCCATGAAGGTACTTATATAAAGTATATTAAACATAATATATTACCTCAAACGGAACACTGTCTGTTTTTTCCTTCTTTTTCTGCTGTCTTTGATGTAAAGACTTTCTCAGTTCCGCTGCCTTCCTTCGTCTGAAATCCCCTGAAGTACCCCGAAGCTCCCATATGCATGTACCTGAGTAGAACTTCATTGAAGATTTCCCAGATGGTGTACATGTCCTGAAATGAAACAAATACAAGCATGCATTAATGATTATTGTAAATGATAAAGTGTCCCTACCCGTAATATCTTAATATATATACATGTACACCTGTTTTCAAAAACGTTGTCCATTTACAAAATACAAAATAGTAAATACTAGATAGGAATTAAGTAGAGACAAAAGAAATGCAATCAAGCTTAACTCAGGCCCATTGTTTCTCTAATTAATTCCTTTCTACTATTTACTATTTTGTATTTTGTAATTGGACAACGTTTTTGAAAACAGCTAGTGTATATATAGAGTGCAATTTAGAAAAGCTTGAAAACTAAACAACTAACTAGACGCTCTACGAGCGTTCACTCGGCTGGTCGGATGATTAGTTTGCGAATACAACCGCTTTTCGGTGGTCGCGCCGCCAAAAAGTGGCTGTATATAAACTCGGGCTGTGAATGTGCCAATTTTAGACTCTCCCCTCCCTCACAAGAGTGATTTTTTGTCGCCGACAACGATTGTGATTATAATAAACAAACTTCGCATAACGAGATCTACAGTCTTTTCTCATCTTTATTGTCATTGAATCATCATGATGAATATTTACATATAACTGCATAGCTTTCTCTACTATATCATGATCATCAAATATATTCGATATGGCAGCTTCTGTTGATGACAGAACGTACGATACAAGAACACTTATTATGCACAACATTGCAAGAGACACGATCGGCAAGACCACTCCAAAAGTAGTATTTTGTGACATATTCATTGTACTAACAACAAGTAAAAGGCAAAACAATACTAAAGTTATCATATTCACCTCAATGTTTACGAGTTTAAAGAGATTTTTACGTGTACTATGATTCTTTTGGTTACTGTGCTTTGCTTCGTGTTCTTCCAAGATGGCGACTGTTGTTGAACATTTCTTGTCGTCGTTCATCAAGGTCGAGGCTTCAGCTTGATCAGGAGTCTGGTATTCATCAGAATCGGAGTAGTACTTTTCAGTACAAGAGTTTATAGTCATGTTTTTAGTCATAGTTTTGTCATTTGTAGTCATTTGTTTGTGCCATTTCTAGCCATGATTTGCTCATATTTTGCTCATTTGATTTCATAGTTTGCTTTGATTTCTCTTTGATTGCTTTGAGTTCGCGGAACGGCCCGGTCCAAAACCGCTCACTGACATCTTTTAGAGTAGGCCTACCGCGAACGGCGTATGCGTTTGTAAGCATAGTGAGCGTTTGGAGAAGTAGGTGACGAAGAACTTCAAGATACATCGTTTCAAATTTTGTCAAACCTCAGCAGTAAACTGAACTACGTCTACGATCAAACCCAGCGAAGAACCGATACCGTACATCGTGGTCATCATGTGTTGCCATGGTTTCGACTTTGGACCAATCGAATGACATGCTGCTGTCGGGCTTCCTGTGGCCGGGGTGGACTGCACGGTCTAACCGGAAAAAAAAAAAACTAATTTAAGACTCGGCGTCTGCCACAGGCAGCCCAGCCGAGTAATTAGTACTAAATAGCACTAATGAAACAATAGAAAACAATAGAAATAGCACTATTTAGTACTCTGGATCCGCCCCTGTCCCTGGCAGCTCGATGCAGCAGATGGCTTCACCAAAACATCCGATTGTAGTCGGCCAAAGACTCAAGTAGTCATCTAGTCCATGAAGATAAGCTGGGTTGTTGAAGTGGGCGGAATTTTCTATATCTGACCACGATCCAGGTGTAATCAACAGTGAGGGCGACGCCTATTGACCTGGTATCTGGGCAGCCCTTCAACATCACAAATTATAAAACATTTTTCCCTTTTTTTGTTTTGTTTGTTGTGTGTTTTTTTTTCTTTTCTTTTTTTTTCTTTTTTTCTTTTTTTCCTTTTTTTTGTGTGCAGTTGACGTTCTGAGGACTAGTCACTGGTTATGATCACCGTTAGTGAAAAATAACAAAGGACAAAAATAAATAAGGTCCAGATAGGGAAAAACTGTGCCCTCGGCCTTGAAAACGGACGTATGCTCAAGACCAAGGAGACAGTCTTTCCCTATCAGGACCTTCCATCCGCTAAATAACCTCTATTTTTTTGAATTACTAACAACACGCTCCCTTGCGTGACAAAACATTGGTTGATTTCGTATAGAAACTTGCCGATAGTTTCAAATAAGAGAGTCAAACATTTGAGTTTTCCATATTAGAAGACTGGTAGATTTTGGATATTGCCGACAGAGGTTCAAATATTTGTAAGTAACGAAAACAAGACCTAGTACAGTGTAGGACTAATATTTCCGCAGGAAAATGCAGTTGATTTTTCGACATCGTATCGTAGTTTGATTTGAGTTTCGACGAAATGAATAATAGATAAGATCGTAGTCCTGAAGTGTTATAATGTGTAGAATTGATTTAGACTATCGTTAGGCAACATATTATGAGAGTTGGGAAATGTTATTAAGTTGAATAAAAAAAACCCCTCATCGATTTTGGCGGGAAAAATACCAGAATATAGCAAATTTGAGGGCATCTCATGCAAACGGATTTTAACGGCTCAAATTGGAGTTTGCTGATTTTGACACAGAATATGTCAGGCTTGCAATATATCAACAAATGATTTAAATAAACCGCCGCACCTCTGAGAAAAGCCATTTCGAAATTGTCTCAAAATTAGCATACGATATTTTGGCGCGTGCAAGGTAATTGCAAAATTCGATGAAAAATTCGTGTTTATTTAAATTCAGGATATTGGCCTTGAAGAATGTAACTTAGATGGCAAACAACATAAAGAATTAATATAGGTACCTATAAATGGAGCGAAATGTATTTTATCGAGCGTCAAACTTGCCATATATTTAGTGTGACGTCAGGGCCGGCAAAGGCCAAAACAAGGGGGGGTGGTCTAACTATGGAACGAAAGACCGGAGAAATATCTAAATACCACCATTCTTAATCATTTCGGATAGACATTAAATGTTATAAGTTTAAGGTTAATTGGCCGACCCCCATCTTTCAACTTTGCCTGGTTTTCTCAGACAATCACTCTTGATGATGATGATGAAGACTTTATTTCAAGAGGGTAACACATAAAAGTGAAATTTATATTTATCTTAAATAGTCAGGTGGTGGTCTTGCTAGTTCAGAGTCGTGTCTTATGAGCTGGTCTAAGACAGTGATAAGCTCAACTGGAGGTAACTCTAGAAACCATATATATTGGAAATATTGGCTCAATATCTTCTTGACCTTCAGTGCATGTATTTGTGACATCTCTCACTGTAAAAAGGAGTAGATCTTTTATTTATTTCCTTCTGCAGCATGAAAGGTTATGAACTGGATTTCCTGTATTGGTTGAGCACATAGCAATCACCGCATTTGGAGGTTTCAGCAACTTATATGCATTGAAGTTCAACACAGGTGCTGTGCAGAATTAACTCTTGAAACTGCAACATACGTTAACCCAGATACAAAGTCCCTGGAATTTATGGCATGTAATGCCATATGCCAGAATTACAGTGAACTGGCGTTTTGTTCCTTTCTTTCCTCCATTGTGGTCCCTGTTCTCCCAGGTTTGCCTTTCTATCTTTATGGTTCCCTTGTCACCGAACTCCACTTCCATCGAATTGTCATTCAACATTCTCTTGAATACTCCCAATGACCCATTGTTCAATCTCTCATTTAAATTCCAGACAAACATTACCTTGCAGTTTCTCTTCAAGAGGAGGATTTCATGACATGGGCAAGTCATGCCTGCTGTGTTTCCTGTAGCAATGGCTTCTATTCGAATGGTCTCAGATGGTATTTCTTTCAGGCACTAGTGGTTGAAAATTATTGCAGGTACTTCCTTGAAAAATATATGAATAGCGTCAGCGTACTGTGAATGCAAAGGACGGGACAGGCTTTGCATAAAATTATCTGTTTCCTTCGAACAATGACCAAGTCTAAGTTCAGAAATAGCTGTCAGAAAGGTTTCTTCATTTTCCTGGCGCATTATAGTTCTAAGTTCAAAACGATGTGAAATGGCACATTCAAAAACAGGAGAGAAAAACATCAATTTCCCTTCATCGAAGAAGTCTGGAACTGGACGGAGATGCAAAAATTCTCCAACGATGACTAATTGCTTGCCTCCAAACAAATAATTATTGAAAACTGACGACTGATGATGCAGTGAGTTGACAAGTTCTAACATCCGAGCACTTGACATGCTTGCTTCGTTCCATATTAAAACGTCTAATGATTTCAGTCTCTTTACAACTTTAGAATTTGCTTTAGATCTATCTAAATCCTTTTGCCAAGGAAGATCCGCAGTCTATAGTCCATAGAAAGAATGTACAGTAGAGGCTACATGACTGTCGTATACTTCACACGCAATACCGCTAGAGCAAACTACGCCGACGATCTTCTTTCTTTTCCGTACTTCTTCGATTATAGCTTTTACTACACGTGATTTTCCGACCCCTGCCTGACCGGTTATTAGGGCATTATGTCCTTGTAAAACAAAATTGAGTATGTTTGCCTGTTCTTCGGTGAGAGCCCTGTCGATCGAGAAAATATTCGTCATAAACATCACGTACCGTACCTCATCATCTTCATTGATATTAGCCTTTTTTATCCATAACATTATCTGTAAAATACTCACATAACCTAGACCTTTCTTTTCTTGTGGACATTACATTTTACGCATAAACAACGGCAACCTCGTCCCCAGGGCCCTCTCTTCTCGCTATTTTCAAAATGGCGGACGCTCGAGAGAAGACCCTGGTGTAGGCTGAACTAAAACGCATTTTGATTGGATAACACAACAAGCCTTCTAATTGGTCCATATCGAAGGTTGCTAAATATAGCATAAATTAAAATTCGAATCGCATCGCGTGAATTTATAGTTTCAACGGATAGTTCTTTTCTGGTCCTAAATGTATCGAATTAGGAAGATCGAAGCCGCTGCAAGTGATGTGTGAGTGTTATCGAAGCATTCAAATGTCTTTAGGAACATGAAAAAGTCCACCGATCGAGATCGTTTACCGTAAAGCAAGGTATCAATTTATACGTGCAAGACTGACTCGGACGGTGACACGGCAAACTGATATATTATTGTCGTTGTTTACATAATTTGCTAGTGCTTTTGCTCTTGAGTTTTGCAGTATGTGACACATTAATCCACGTCAACATGTTTTGTACTTTAGCCGTTAGAGATGAAACGGGTGTCTGTATACAAATAGCAGCACTTGTTTACAGCGAATAAACTGTCGATCTGACCTGTTCAGTTGTTAATGTGTCTCATTAATTACACTTCCGAACCCCTGCTTTTCATATGGCCAGAATTGCTCCAGCTTAGAAAGTGATTTTATTTATTATTTGAGGCAAAATAATCGCAACATCAACGAACGCATTTAACTCTTTACAAGGCCCTTTCGATTACTTTCGACCATAAGGAAAATGGCAGCCTGGGTACGAACCTCCAAGATTCTTGGAGACACGTGACCAGCCTACACCAGCGTCTTCTCTCGAGCGTCCGCCATTTTGAAAATAGCGAGAAGAGAGGGCCCTGGGGACGAGGTTGAAACAACGGCATCTACATCGTCCTTACAGTCGTAGTTCAAAAACATCCTATCGTATATGAAACGAGCGTAAAGTGACAATGACTACTCAAGAAAATGTCGATAGAAAACATTCATGCTTACCACATTTTCAACCTCATGTCGTTAACAGTGTGTCCCGAAAATTCCGACATAACGTTGATTGATTACCTGCGTTGTAAAACGCAGGAGAAGTTCAAAAATCAAACGACAACAGTGATGATATGATGATGATTTTGAAGCCGGTAGGTTTTCCCTGAGCCTTGTTTTGATTGGCTTGTTTTCACGGTCCACGATCAAATCGTTTCTCTCTACACCCTGGCAAGTTGATTACTTTCGTGTCACAATATGACTTGTGCTCTCCCGGGAAGGGTATTTTTGGCGCTCGCACGGAGCTTCGTTTGTCCAATCAGCGTCGAGTTTGTTTGTTGACACTGAGATCCGTGCGAACCCCAACGATCACACGCATCGGAAGAAAGCGATTTCTTCGGTTTAAATCACGGATTATTCGAGGTACATTTGATTCAGAGACAATTGGAAAGCCCAACCTGAGGGGAAAATAGTTGACCTTTCCATTTCTGGAGGTCTTTTGGCGACGGTTGACTCTGAATTTGGTTCGAGTCTCCAGCCTTACCACTTTTTATGTAATAGGGACCAAATTTTTCAAATATCGTTAAATAATCCTCGGATCGCGCTGAAACTTTGCAAGATTATAAAGCAAGACACAGTAAACAACACCTGAAAAAATAGGTAAACCTGATATTTTCAATATAGAGCTACGGTACTATTCAACGTAGTCAAAACAATAAGCACAGAAAGCCCAAATCGTCAAAAGAACCTCGCTTGGGCTGCCTGTGAGAGAACTAAGAAGACTTATTGGAAACAGAAATCTAGAACTGGTATATTAGCCTACATATTCTCCAGACTTTCAATCGGCTGGTATAATATTCAGTACAGCTATATTTTCAACTTTGTTTATTTATAGCTTACGACAAAATTTTTGCTTTGGATAAGAGTTATATATGTTCTTACTAATAGTACTACTGACTTTAGCGGAAGGAAGTTTCAAAGTATCAAGTTGCTATTTCAGTTAAAATACAAAGTTGCAATTTTAAAATTTCAAATTGCAACTTGAAAGTTACAAGTTGGTAACCGGACCAAACGCATTCTAAACTAAATTGCGTTTCTCCAAAGTTGTAAAATTCAGTGTGACTTCTACCTTTGTTACTGAAAATAAAGCCGTTCCTGCAAGAATTCTATAACCGCAACGACAGTTGAAGTGCTTCCGTAATGGGCCATGACATTCAACATCAATATTTTGCCATCCGCACAAAATGAGGAAACTTGCCTCCTCAGAAAAGAGTGTCCGAGTGTATTGCCCGCCGTTCGTAAAAAAACATCCTACTTTCAAAAGCATTTCGAAAGTCGAAATAGTTTGGAACTTCGAAAAGTTCGGACTTTCTCGGAATGGTTCCGACATCGGAATGGTTCCGACATCGGAATGGTTCCGACATCGGAATGGTTCCGAAATTACCGGAATGGTTCCGACTTTCTCGGAATGGTTTCGAAATTGTTCGAATTCACGTGTTTCGTCACGTGGACGATCACGTGGACAACTTGTCACTTCACACATCCCTGATCGGTCATCTTGGTTTCATCACTCGACTCTCGCGAAAGCATTGTTTACACTCGTTTTTATAGCTCTTTAGTAGTTTGTAAAAAAGATTTCAAACGATTTTAAAAAGTATACAAGTCTATCTATATATATATAGCATTAGCCTCCTCCGCAGGCCATCACTGTGGAGAGATTTTAACAATGTAACCCGCGTAAAATAGTACTATTACGAAATAGTACTAAATAGTGTTATCTCTATTGTTTTCTATTCTTTCGTCAGTGCTAGTTAGTACTAATTGACTCTTATCAGGCGTACTGATTTTTCAGATCAGCAAACTGGTTTCGTTCTGGTGCAAACAGCCTATAACATATCAAAGAGTTTGTCTGAAAGAACATTTCTGGAAAGTTTCAATGGTATAGGATAAAATCTCAAAAAGTTCTCGGGAATGACATTTATAGACTTTATTATGGGATTTTGCCGTCATGTATTGTATTTTGTTGTGTTGTTTGAATCAATACAGTAAATATTGATATCCAATGTATTGTTCGCCATGAACAATACTGTTGAAGATATCAAAATAATACTAACTAAAAAAGAAATGAAAGACAAATAATAAAAGAAACCCAAAATATTTTCAGCCATTATGCAAATTTACAAACATTTTCACAACACTCTACTATGACGCATATTTCTATGCACGTGCGCTAGTAGTTTTACTTTACTATGAATAAAAAAAAACATGGTTTTAGCAACTATTTCTGTCTCGAATACTTATTATACAATTAGTTATCAAAACTTTATATCCTCCCAAATATCTCAACTATCTCACCAGCATTTTAGCCCAGCATTTGAGCTTGAATTCCGCTATTTTCCCCTGGTGCTTTGCCCTACGTCTTTCTAACGTTGAATTGTACGAATTTCCTTCCAGTTCCGCGTCTGAGCTATTATCTTCGTCTTCAAGTTCGTAAAGCGAATAAATAATAATAGAATATTATATTATCAGTAAATGCCTAACTAGCTCGTTGTTGAGAAGGATACAAAACTACATAAACTAAGGTAAATAATCTAATAGCCATACCTGATGACTGCTTCCTCTTTCTCTTGTTCTTGTTTTGAACTTGTGTTTCAGGGAAAATTGATTTCCCATGTGCCATTGCGGTCTCAGCTTCTATGTTCTATGTTTTTGAATCCGACAACGATGATGCAATTAGCTATATATGTGTTTATAAATTTCACAGTAATAAAATAGCAATAGCAATAAAATATTATAAAAAATAAAAAATAAAATTAATAATATATAAAATAGAATACAAACTTTCAAGTGCGCGATTGCCAAACTTTAACTATTATTTGGCGCATTCTTTGCACAAGCCCCTTTAACAACTGTACATGTGCAAAAAGTATCAAAAATAAAAAATATATATAATTCAAGCTTTCAAGTGTGCGATTGCCAAACTTAACTTTTCTAAGGTAAACCTTTCTTTGGCGCGTTCTTTGCAAGCCACTTTGACGACTGTGCGAAAAGTATCGTACATGCTTAACTGTTGTGAAACCCTTTTCACCATGCGTCCCAAAGAGAATACATCGCTAGCCGTACTGTCTTTCCCAAATTCAACTACCTCGGGGGCAAGATAACCTTTTCGGTTTCGTGGAACACTAACTTTGTCGGTATTGCTGATACTAGTTGTACTTTTACCGAAATCAATCAAAATTGGAGAATAAATCGAGGAATTATTCCGTTCTTCTAAGAGTACATTATCCGACTTAATGTCATTGTGCAAATAGCCCTTGTTATGGACGTGTCGCAAGATTTCGCAAATCTTTTCAAAAATACCTATACAGGCTTTTGGAGTCATCAGTTTCCCCTCTGCAGCGTCGTTGAGCGTCATGCTTTTCTTGTTAACTCCGTGAAACTGTAAGACCAGGCAGAGTGGCGATTTTGCTGTCACAACTCCAAAAAGAAGAGGTAATCCCTCGTGGTCACCCAAAGCATTGATAACTTCTCCTTCGTGGATGACTTCCCTTATAACTCGCAGTCTTTTTTAGTGTCTCGAGTTTTTGCTTGTTTTGCAACAACGTCAATTCCCCTATATCTTGCTTTATAGCAGTCCCCATAGCTTCCACTGCCAATAGGCGTATCCGATAAGTATTCTATCAGTTCGTGGTTGATTTCCTTTACCTCTTTACAACCGACTTTGGGAAAATCTGACTGGCGCTTTGTTCTTTTGCACTGGTTGCTGCGAGTGTCGCAACCCGGCTGTATTTTTCTTTTCTGTGCCATGCGAACCATGACGGCTGCTCTTCATTGTTCCGCGGGAGGCGGCCTTGGTTCTGAAGGCTCTTCTACCAGTTCCTGCGAACCAGTGTGCTTATTTACGGCGGCGGTCTCGAGCTCGACTAAGTTTTTTTTTCGGCTGTAATTGCGGCCATTCTTTGCACCGCTTTCTCATTCTCCGTCTCTTTTTCTGCTCTTTCTTTTCCTCTTTGGTATTCTTTCGACTTCTTATGATTCGTGGTCGTTTAGTACGTTTAGCTTTAGTTACGGAATCCATTTGTTGTCCGGCTTCCCGGCTTCGTTTGATGAAATGGATTGGTATATCTTGATACACTGACAATTTGAAATTAACTCACCAGGCAAATCAGGATGCAGACGTATATTCTTTCGGATAGACCAGAAATCCAAAGTGCGAACAAAACACGTTCTTTTTTAAGTTCCGATATTCTGAAGTAGACTTTTTGGCAAAAAAATCACCCAAAACATTAATTTTTTACCGCGTTGATGGTAAGAATTCCCATTTTCTTTCATATAACAACCATCTACTGTAATACTGGAAAGCACAACACTTGATTGCAACACATCTTACCAACAATACGTAAACATGACTATGGTTTATTTCACAACAAGTTTTAATATTTTTTACCAAATTTCAAAATATGTCACAATTTAAGACTTTCACTATAAATGTACCCAGGACAGCTGGTTAAATTCTAAGATGAACAATATAAATTTCACTATGATAAACAAAATGGTAAAATAAGTTCAATAATTGTTTTTTATACCCGACTGGTAAATTTCTCATGAATTCAAATATTTCTGAACTGTGACGAGCTGAAAAGGTGTTCAGAAATTTCTGATCACCTTTGGTCCATATCTGGTAAATTTCTAAAAGCCAACTGGGCTGAGCTGAAAAGGTGTTCAGAAATTTCTGATCACCTTTGGTCCATATCTGGTAAATTTCTAAAAGCCAACTGGGCTGAGCTGAAAAGGTGTTCAGAAATTTCTGATCACCTTTGGTCCATATCTGGTAAATTCCTAAAAGCCAACTGGGCTGAGCTGAAAAGGTGTTCAGAAAACACATTAACCAGTAATTGTATGGCTCTTTGAGATTATTTCAGTGAAGTTTCAGCTAAATTAAACTTCGACCGATTTTCGTCTAAGTAGCACTTGAAAAGTTATTCAGAACTTTCTGAGTATATTTTGCTCTAAATCTGGTTATTATCATCCCACTAAAATCAGTTAGCCAATCAGAAGCGAGAATTCTCCCGTATCAAGACACTCTACTGTCCTGATATTCTACGGTATCAGGACACTCTACTGTCCTGATAGTACATATCATGGACAGTTGGTTAAAATGTGGTTCTAAATAAGAAACCATTGTATTTTTATATTACTTCTGGTCATTTTAAGGCAAAATATGTTTCATTCAAAAGATAAATAAACGTTTTGAACAAAACTGCGAACGATTGAACTTTTCCCGCCACTTCTCAAACTCACGGACGCGTGCCGACAATATGCTAATAAGGTTGTATTTTGAACAGATCGTCCTCGATGTTTTTAGTGATATTCTTTCATTTCGGCGAAAAGAGTGGGATGATAAATAAATAATTGGTCAATTTTGGTTCGATTCTGCGAAATATCAAAACTCGTTAGGTTTTGCCATGGGTATTCGCCGAATCGAACCAAAATTGCCCGATTATATATAAAAGTTTAGCTGTCCAGATCTCCGTCTAATTCCTCCTCGTGTTCCTCTGTTCCTATTCCTGTTAATGCAGACGCCTCTGCAAGGAAATGGTCAATATAATCTTGTTCTGCATACAGACTCACCAATGACCCTCGGCAGTGCATTGCTGCTCTTAATAAGTCTAACGAGCCTGCAAGTGAAGCAACACATAAATTTGATTATATATACATAAAATCTGTTAAGCAAAGCCAAGACCTGAGTGAAGCAACTTATTGTTCATTATTCTTTGTAGCATTTCAACTTCTCACTTTATTCCTACATAAACGTATTTCAAAAAACGCTAATGGTCAATCTGAATCGGATGATCGGAAACTATTAAATTCATGTTAACTAAAACCCTCATGTTCCCATAATTTAATCGGAAGACAGGAAAAGCCGAAGCTTGCCTTGATGTCCATGTTGGTACCAAACTCGAAGGGTAAATATTGAAAAGCGATTTTATATGATTGTCGTTTTCTCCTGGTTTTTGAAAAACTGAAGATTTTAATTTTAAGGGCATATTTTGACCCTTGGTAAATTTTCGCCGTGTTAATTATTTTGTAAATGAAATAAACACATTTTGAATCCTCGATAATTGTTTGAAATTGTTATCGTTTTAGTTTTTTGAATTTTGTTTTTGATTTTCTGTCATGAGCGGTTGTTTTTGGTCAATTTTCACTACTTTAACTGTAAGTTTCGATTCAACGCTGCCGCGTTTACAAGTCACCACATTACGAAGTGATAAGGAGTCATCGTTAATCAAAATCACTGTAATGGAAAAGTCTACGAGGCAAGAAGTAGAAAACAAAGAAAACAAAAAGAGTTAGAACGCAAATAAACTTAAGCTCTTAATGGTAAGTGAGGGAGATCCTTCATCTTTTTTTGTGGAAGAGGTATAAAAGATTATAGTTCTCTTGTGCTGTTGGTTTTGACGTGCGAAATCAGCTTAGTAAGTTTATTTAAATTTCAGAATTAACATGATTTAGGCTTATTTCCATTTCCCTCCTGGACCTCCTGTAACTTTAGCCATGCTGCAGTTTAGGCCATGTTGCACCCCGAACCACACCAAGCAAACGAATGATAAGAATGTGTATTGATAAGGGTTATAATATTGATGAAAACCCTATAAGCTTATCTTGTTAAGTAAAACTGTATACATGTACTGTGACTGTGTACACTTAACAAATGGAACTGTAGTGAACAATGAATGTGTATATTCGATGTCCTAGTATGTACTATATGCCTGTGACAAATTGTATTTTTATTGAAATAAAAGTAATTATTGTCATTGCATGTGTATAAATGAGTTCTTCAAAAATACAAATATGGTAGTCTGAAACCTTGATATAAGACTTACTAGAAACAGGCTGACATAACATAACTATTGTTTCACAGTGAAACTCTCTTCACCCTATGAACACTTCTACTGTATGTGAGACCAATACTTAGCCTGGTTTAGAACTAATAAATATTGTTTTAAATAATTCCACAGTAAAGTAAGGTAAAGTTTGATATATTGGTGTCGACCAATTATAGTTATTTGGTTACATGTACATTTGTAACTGCAGAAATATCAAATCAACTGGTATAAGTGTGACAAGTGTTCATCTAAATAATGGCGACACTAACTAACAGATAAGTTATCTGATTAATTATATTTAATTATGTACTCCATTTATGCTGTTATCATAACAGCATATATGGAGTACATATAATTAAATATAATTAATTCATATAAAAATACCATTACATACCGTGTGTACTATTTGCAGAATATTTGCAGTTTAAGATATAACAATAATTGTTATTTTGCTATTATACCAATCATTACAGTAGTCTGTGGATCTACAATAGGACACAAAGTCCCCAAACTAGAGTACAAACACTAATACCATGCAACATAAATATAATAGTATTATTAGTACTAAATACTGATATTTATATCCTCGTTTAATTTATTTAGTACTATTTAGTACAAAATGTTGCATGTATATAGTGTTTGTACTCTATTGTTATAAATAAATAAATTGAATAATTACTGTCCCAGTGACTTGTGTATTCTATTTACTCATATGATAACACTATTTGAGGCCATTTTCAAATATTCTGAATATACCAGTTGGTCATTTTACCTTTCCCAATATTTATTTACCTTTTAATCAGTACTGATTAGCAATTCATCTAACTTGTTCAGCTGACTGTAAGCTAGACAGTGTTAGTCCACAGATAGTGACATCAAATTCAAGATTCATTGCAGACATGCATGACGGCAACTTACAGTTACAGTCTATACAATAGCATTGACTTAAATATACATGACTGGGGTAAAAATAATTATATTATAGCAGTGTGACACAAGCAAAGTATGACTAACTTATAATGATAAGTCTGTTGTTTCATACTATATGTTTCAGGTTGAAAGTATTCAAATTCTATGGTAGTAACACTCATAATGAAACTTGTCATCACACTCTAAAATGTATTTAACTTTATTGAAAGTTGAGAATGTTTGTACATGTAAGTACAGATTAATCACCTGAACTCAGAATTTGAACACCATAAACAAAGACTGAAGGGTACTGTAGTACCCGGGGGGGGGGGGGGACAATACGGGGATGTGCCACTCAACAGGGTATGGTTATGGTTTTTGTCTCTGACTCTGGAACAGGGTATACAAATCACTGTTTCTGTCTGGAACAGGGGTATATTTTACGTTCAGTTTGTCTCTGGAAATAATACTCTGGAACAGAGTATATTTGTATTGCTTCTCGGTCTGGAACATGGTACCTATTTTGACCATTTTGTCTGGAACAGGGTCGCACAATTATCATTATTTTGTCTGGAACTGGTCCAGGGTTTCAGAGACTCAGCAGCACACCTCCGTCCTAAATTTAAGGGAGTACACCCCCCCCCCCCCCCCCCCAGGTGTAGTACCCAATAATTGTATTATTATTATTATTATTGAACTATTGCGTTCATTCCGTCTGTGTGCATGTACATGTACCAAGTGTTTACTCCTTAAAAAGAGAAATTGTCATATACTACTCATCTACTCATTCCAACAATTAAATGCCTAATTAGGGCATTATTACTGTGCCTGCTAATCTTATAATTATAATTTTAGCCACCACCATTTAATAGTCAAGAACATAATGTTGAATGTTGTCGAAAACAACAAACAATAACATAAACATCACCACATGTATTATCACTCACTTGCAGAACATAAACTAATAATTTTTATTGAAAACAACAAAAAAACTTTAAAATTATATATTTTCAAAGATCATACAAGTTTGTACACTCAAGTTCTTGACGATAAGGACCAACAGTACCTAAAAGAAAAACAATACATTAAATTGTCGTAAATCACTCATGTCGCTGATGAATTTAGAGATAAACATTAATGTTCAATATTGTTACTTTACAGCATTATATATGTAGCACTGTCATTTGCTAGATTTACAAGAGCAAAATATATTAAACGATGAGTTAAATCTTACAACATGAAACACCTAAAATTGCTGTAGGGCATAAATAAAGAAGCAGATATTTCAGAGAAACTTACCGTCTATTAATCGAGTGTTCTTCATGGAAGTACCGAAGTATATTTCACGATCGATAGCAGAAGTCTGTTGCTTTTTCCTTAAAAATATACACCATGGAGGCCTATTCCTTTCACAAACATATCTAACAACAAACTCAATTAACAGTTTCACCATTCTTCACCAAAAAAGTATTTTAGTCGTTCATTTTCCCGTCAATTTCGCTGAACAAATTGCTCTAAGACCTCACCGCATGTTTATACACGACGCCATTTTGTTTCACATTTATGCGCTAAACCGCTGGCCAATTTGTCTGGCGAACGTGACGTTTTTTCGAGTGTCTGGGCCCGCCGTGATACATCCATTTCAGATCACCCATTGTCAACGTTTTTTGAAAAAGGTGGATGCAATGCATAATGAAACAAATACAAATGCACATAACAAATGCACCGTTTCCATGCCACATGTACAATACACAGCTGGTGTTTTAGTTTAGGTCAACTCGACAATAACATTTTACCTTCATTGCTTCCGACTTCCAAAATTGTACCATTAATGGGAAGGAAGTCAGCCAACATCTCCACCATCAATTGTTCTTTATTTTCCTTAATAGCAAAATTAAGGCTTTCAACATCGAAGTTTCCCACGCATAAGATCTTCAGTTTTTCTGTAGCATTTGTAAGAAGTGTACCTGTAAAACATTAAAAGAGAGCTAAGTTTTTAAATTGTTAAAAAGTCCAGTTGAACCTCCGGTTGTGACCACTTCTGTAAGAGACCAGTTTCCCAAAATACCAAAAGTTCAGTTCCAAATCAAATCACTATAGTTGGAATCTCTCGTAAGCAACCACAAAGCTTGAAATTGTGGGTGCTCACTTACAGGAGGTTCAACTGTATTTCATTTATGATATAAAATGAACTAATACAAATATTTTATTTGAGAATCAGATCAGGTATTTTTAAATTACCTTTCCGGGCTTTACTCTTTGGCGACACCACATACAGAGTGTCCACCTTCCCATTTGGAATGCACTCTTTCAAATCGTCTTCACAAGTCATCGCTTTTCTGATGACTATCATATATTTACTTAGCTTCAGTCTGGTATTTAAGCTGCATACAGCACGAATCAATGACTTGACCATGCTGTCATTCCAATGCTGTGAAAAAAAGATACAAAATATTTAACAATTATTCATCTCAGTAAATATTCACAAATAATCACTAAGCCTGAGGCAAATAATAATATTGTTTTAGTATAATTGTATTTTAGACTTGAATATCAGAGAAAAGACTAGGAATGTTTTTTTTTTAACTTCCACTAATCTGGTTTGTTCAAATGTGAACCTCATAATCAAGCAGTGATTATTTAGAGGTTAACGCACTTGGGTGAGTGGGTTATCAGGATTTACCTGCACGAGTTCACTAACAATGAACAAGAAATTTAATTTCAAGTTCATTGTTAGTGAATGAGTGGTAAAATACTGATAACTCACTAGCAAAGAGGGCATTAACATTTTTATTATTCAATTTGAAACATTGGGGAGGCATGCTAATACTAACTAATACTAATATTGTGGTGTAAAAGCTGTGGTGTTAATTATTTACACCACAGCATTTACACCACGATAATGACGTCGCCATGGTTGTCACGTCATAACCACGCACCAGTGGTACAAATCAACCAACCAGAAGATCAGAATTTGTACAATGCATGAAAACTGAATAATAAAGTATCATAATCACTGGACGGTTTTGACCATTCAGAACGTGTGAAACTCTGTATTCAAGTCTAAATTAATTATACTAAAAATAAATATAAGCAGGCATGAACATTTAGTAGTATCTACAAAAAGAAAGAAATATATCAGCTGTAACTATACTGCTATGGCTTGGTCTGCTTGTACAGTTTATCGACCGGATTCAGTTTTTCGATTTTCTAAATATTAGAAAAACTATTTTATATAAGTACACCATGTGAGTTCTAGGGGCCATTATAAAATAACTATGATATAACGCGCGCTCTGATTGGCCAAAGGATGCGTATTCCGCGTGCTCTGTGAGAGCACAGTGCACGCGCGCGCAGATATTCAAACATTTTTGTAACGAACAAAATAGAAAACTTGCTTTGAAATCATACTTGTATTTTATAAAAGAAATAGAAAACTCGGCAGCTGTGCTCTATCCAGTTTCTATTTCTTCAATTGAGACTTATTGAGAACCCTGGTAAAGATTGTCACATTTTTTTTAATTGAACAAATTTATAATTACCTTTTCATCTTGCAATAAAATGAAATCTGCTCCAACAAAATTTAACTTTTCAAAGAGTGTTAGAGACACTTTCCACTCCGAAGACACTTTTATGGCAGAGTACCATGATGGTGAATTCATGTCTTTCACAACAAACCTCTCCAGGTCAGTATCAGTCGCTACAAATAGAGAACAATAATAATAATAATAAATAAAGTTCTTAAGAAACGCATCATACAATAGTCTCGATGCTTTTAACAATTAATAAGGACAAAACAGTGGCAAAGGTAAAATAGAAAAATAGGCAGTCAGTGACTGCATGTGGCTACTAAGAAAATTGAAAATCAATGAGTAAAGAATTGGTCTTCCTGTGTTACTATACTTCATGCTGAATCTGTGTAAAATATAGGGAATAGTTTTACTGTGATACATGATTCAGAAAATCAGTAGCCCATCTTGCAAGTTATTTTGCAATTCAGTCTAGTAGTATTAGTAATAATAACATTGTAGTGGGGAAATCTGAGTGAGATGTCTCTCCCTTTTTTATTTGACCTTCATACAGCATTCAATTTCTTGGTGATATTAATATTTTAAATTAAATAGGCACTCTTGAGAAGGCACATAGTAGATACTGTATATAGACAACTTCATTAGTTGTAGTACATGAGCCAAATGGCAGTGAATGATAATAATAATTATGAAGAAAGCAAGAATAAAAAAAATGGGATGAGGTAGAGATGTAGTTTGAAGCAAAGAGTAATAAACTGTTTATTTTCAAAACAAATTGTAAATTTGTTACTCGACTAGGAGTCACTGTCAGTCATTGTCTCCCATGCGAGGTCTGTACAATGACATATTCACATTTAGTGCTAAAATAGTAGCACTCATTGTAAATTCACTGGATAAAATTAAAACTTGATAAAACGCAATGGCGCAAGTACCACAATGGAGCTGTTATTCATAGTTTTGGTTATTTTGAACTCCCATCATCTTGAACATTTGTTGGTTTCCCTTGGGAGTTTGAAAGTGGGAAATTTGACTGTAAAAATAGCAGACAATGTGAATACTATACATTGTAGAGTGCAAACCATATGTCCGTGAAACAGTACTAACTAATTAGTACTAAATAGCACTGATGAAACAATAGAAAACAATGGAGATAACACTATTTAGTACTATTTAGTAATAGTACTATTTCACGGACATATGGTTTGCACTCTATGTCATCCTGGGTACATATTTTGCTTTACATACAATTGTAACAGTGATGTAAAACCTTTTTCAATTACATGTATGAACTTTAACTCAACTATTCACTGAACAGGTTCTTTGCTATGAATGTAGCGCAGACAAACATTGTGGCTTAATTGCATTCTAGCCATGAAGGGTAGAGTGCAATTTAGAAAAGCATGTTCAATAGTACTACATTTTGTGTAATCTTTTAAAAATAGTTCTAATTATAATAATAATAGTCTATTATTATTATAATTAGAGTTATTTCTATTGTTTTCTATTCAATGTTTCAGTACTATTTAGTACTAATATTTTATTAGTTATTAGAGTGCAAACACTAAAACCATGAAACAGTGCTAACTTTAATTAGCTAACTTTAATTAGCACTAAATAGTGCAATGTCTTTTGTTTTCTAGAGTGGTTTTCATAAACCTGTGAAATATATGTTAGCGTAATACGCTTTATTACTCCGTACAGTTGTAGTTCCATAGTTTTCTTTTGTGTGTTTATGGCTATTACGCACTGACTAATATGATTTGTTTCACGGGTTTATGAAAACCACTCTATTGTTTTGTTGGTTTAGCACTAAATAGTTTATACTGTTTCCCAGTTTTAGTGTTTGCACTCTAGTTTTCACACTTTTCTACATTGCACTGTAATAAATTGTGTAATTCTAGTCTTTATGATGTAGAACATGAATCACTTTTAAAACTCAACTTAACTATTCGCTGAAGGGGGATTCCCCTGTAAAGTGGCAGAGTAATAATAACCTATTGAAAAGTAACATTTAACATTTTGGTAGCTTTTATGTTCATTAATTTCGAGAACCTCTGACAAGCACTGCTCCCCCAATTATATGGGAATCCCCATCTTGTGCTAATAAAACTGTAACATTATTGTCTTATCTAATTCACCAATTCGATGCTAGTGCTCACGTGGTGTACTTCATGTTACTGTCACCAAAAAGTTTGTACATTGTCTGTGAATTATTGTACAAATGCACTTCCGGTAACTTTTGTACAGTTTATCGACTCGATTTAGTTTTCAATGATTCTCTAAATATTAACAATACTATTCTAAATAAGGTTGATAAACAAGATTTTGCTAATATTTAGAGAATCAAAAAACTAAATCGAGTTGATAAACTGTACAAAAGTTAGTGTGTTTGTACAGCAATTCACGGACATTGTCCAAACTTTTTGGTGACAGTAACATGAAGTACACCATGTGAGCACTAGTGTCGAATTGATAAATTGATTAGAACTATTTAAAGAAACTGTGCTATTATTTTAGAACTATTATCCACAATCAAATTTTGCTCGCCTGATTTTAAGAGTAATAGTTTGAGATCATCAATTGGTATGTCTGTTAATGGAACTTGATGGTGAATGTTGCGCAGATAGCTCTGGATTGCATCATTGAAGGCTGTAAAATTGCTTATACCTTTTTCTGTTTTAATCAGAATCTGGCATATGAGTTTTGTGTTGAATATTGATGACAATGTTGTCACCTTACAATTTTGACAAGTTATTGTTTCTTTTTCACTGTCAATGGACATTTTGTCTATGGCGTGGTTGCACACAATGCATGAAGTGGTTTTTTTCACATCTACGCCTATTATCTGACCAGTAAGATGGTTGGTTTCCAGCTCTGGAGTGTCTATTCTAGAATCTTTTATATCATCAATCTCTTCTATAACTGTTGACTCGTTTGTATTCACAAACTTATTGTCGTCAAAGGAACGAATGGTAACATTTTTGAAAAGGTAACTTTTTCCTGTAGCTACTTTATCAATGGTATTTTCCCAGAGAACTAGCTTGATAGAATCTGTTTCATCAGCTACTACGGAATCAACTTTGTAATGAGTTTTTTCATTTTTCATTACTCCTTGCTTATTCTCTTGTTTGGTGATGATTTTGACTTTCAAATCAATCTTCTTATAGATATTTGCTTTGAGGGCTTCTTTACAAGTGTGAAGCTTGTCGTCTAATGAGTCATTGTACATGAATGGCACATTGGTGGCTTGCAGTTTTGCAGCTTTAGAAATGGTGTACTGTTCTATATCTGAAAGGAATCTGCTTGATGTGTTCCTCTTAGTTCCTAGTATCTTTATTGGTGTTTTTTTCTCATATGCTTGCTGTAAATTTATTCTCTTTTTGGGAGTATAGCATACAAGGCGAACCTTTTCTTGTTCACCGGTTTGAAGATGACAGTCGAAGTAATTTGATGTTGAATTTGATGCGCCAATTTACTTTGAAACACTAACGCTTTGAAAATCATTGATAATGATATTTTGTGGCGCACGCAATAGGGCTCTTTACCCCCTCCCCCCAACATCAATGTTGATTAGTGGTGCGATTCAAACACGGCGATCATTGCTACCATCAACATTGATGAGGGGCGAGGGGGTTTGTACCATGACATGCAGTTAATGTGCAACTTAGTGCCCTGTTTGGTAGAATCAGTCACAATTTAGATAGTTGTTTCATTGATATTGTCGGGGATTGTCTATGATGTATACACCCTAAATCGACACAGGTGTTCGTGCGCTTATCATTGTGATATGTTCATGAAATTCATTCTGTATACAAGTAATCTCTCGAAATTTGTTACTTTGAAATATCATGTCTCTTATATATAAAAATAAGCAGAGGTATTATGGTAGTAGTGGGTTTTAAAGACTTGATATTTTATGTCATTTATTACATTATGTAAGGAGTCAGGCCGGGGTGGGGGACTTCAGTCATTTAACAAGTTTTAAAATTCGCATCAAATACAATATTTTGATTTATATGTACAAGTTGAGTTATGTTTCATATACATGACATATGGAAAGATACCTAAGAGTGATATTTCTATGATTTTGGTTAGCTTAAAGTTAATGAAAGGAGGCTTCAATCATCGCTTTACAATGTACTAAATGCACCAGTGTATAATAATGTTACCTTATAAGTTTCTGAAAAGAAATGCAATTGCATGATATGACAAAATGAAGTTGCTTGATATGACGAATTGTTTAACCTTGTATATCTTTCGAAAAAACTTATATTATTATTTTTTTTTAATGCATTAATCTGGAATTTGTAACCAGTCCCCCCTCCCCTCCCCTCCCGTGATCAAGATGTGAAATCCAAGACACTACTTGTTGACTCCGTATCATTCAAAAAAGATGTTTGTAATTTGTTCCAGCAGTAATATTTACTCTTCAATATATCAACAATTATTACGGTAACTTTGATACGTATGTATATATGTATTGCCGGAACGTCTTAGCCGTTTAAATGGCTTTATTCAGTGAACTACATTGCCATACTTGATGACAAGTAAAGATGACGTCAACGGTTTACGGTTTACAATGCAAACTGTAAAAGACATTATAGTCTATATATTATTACTCTCTGAGTGTAAACCGTTCATATTATAGTTATACTTGAAATATTGGCGTTTATTATGCCCTTCACTGTATTTGACTTGATAGATAATTGCTTACAACGATTACCTTCTTAAGGGAGAAACATTTTACGGGATGTTTGTATTTTCAAGGGACTTTGTAGTTATATTCGTACTTTACATTGGTATACATGATCGCCATTATGCATGGAAGGCTATCGTCTCACATATCCAAGGTGCACAATAAGCGTAGACGGCCTTTGTTAACAGCTTTATACATTTATTCATAGTTGATGAGTCAATTATGCCGTACATTTAAATAAAGTATTTACAAATCAAAAGTAAAGAGTTACTTTATTTCAAACCCGTTTAATTGAGATCAATTTCAATACTTCGTACGTCGACCCTTGTTCTTTATGACCAAATCAATGCGCTTAGTAACACTTGAAATGGTATTATCTATCTGTGCTTGATAATTCTCTATTATGTACTATACACCCAACGCTCATCTCACTAGTTCGTTTTTGAGGGAGGAAAACCGGAGTACCAGAAGAAAAACCCTCGAAACAAGGGAGAGAACGAACTGACAAACTCAACTCACATGAAGTGCCCGATTCGTGAATTGAACCAGGCACCACAACGTTTCATGAGAGGCGAATGCTCTCACCACTCGGCCACCATTGCTCCCTAGAGGGGGGATGGGGAAAGGAGGAGGGGGAACGGGAGAAGGAGGAAGGGGAAGCGGGACGGGGGAGGGAGGAGGGAGATGGGGTAGGGAGCAGGCGGGAGACGTGCACGAGGAGTTTGAGAGGTGCACTACAGTCAAAGCCAGGCTATTGAAACTGCTATAAACTACAGATGGTTTAACGCCTGTTCTTGACAATAACGGAAGCGCATAAATTAAAAATAAGGTACAGTACCAAAATCAACAAATTACGGCGTCGAAACCACCCCTCCCCTCCCCTCCACATTCTCCCATCCAGATAACCAAAACAGAAAACGAGAAATGATAGGAATAAAAATCATAATCGTTAACTGTTTATACCACATACAAGCAATTCATGTTTTAGAGTAATGTTCAGTGTTTTGTACATTTGAAAATCAAAGGAATATATAAGTGTTCTTTAACGATAATAGTTTTTTTTTCAGTTTTCACGCGTAATGAAATAATGGTTCAAATGACGTTTCGGCTGCACTGGTGGCAGCCTTCACGTGAAAACCGTGAAAACTATTATCGTTATGTCTAACTCACGCGAAACTGGCCTAAAAGTACCCATTTGTTTTTTCTTAGAAAACTAAGCTAATGACTAGTAGATTAAAAAACTCACTTGACCCATGTTTGGGTATAGGGGTGCCGCTGAGGGTTTGAAACCCTGGTCCTGTTTAGGACAAAATATATATACTAAAATATCCACCCTGTCTAGGACAACACCCTCTATTTTATGACCCTATTTAGGACAAAGGACAAAATACTTCTTCTGTCTGGCAGGTCTACTGATACAGTACACAAAAATTCATCACCGACGACAATCGTTCATTACCATACCCTGTTTAGGACAGACTCACATAACATTATATACCCAGTCAAAAACCGATACCCTGTCCAGCGGCACGCCCCCGTATAGCCCAGACCCTACTAACAGAACTGCACCGTGAACTTTCAGATGAAAACGAACAAATGATCGATATATCCATAGTGAAACACATGAGTTTTCTCATACACACGAGACAATTGCAACAATTATTTATTTCAGGTAACCACTCAGTAACGTTCATTTGTACGACTGTGTAATCTTGAAATTAAAACACTAATAACTATTAATTGTCCTGAATTACTCTGTGATAAATCAAATACAAAAGTTTGATTCCATTTTAATGATAATGAAGCAGATTATTTCACGGCAATGTTGTAAGAAATATCGATATTGTTGCAAAGTCATTGCATGAACATGTTCAATGAAGTAATTAGTATTCATTCAGTACGTGTTGCTGTTGACATACAGATTCTAAATGATGATTTGCGGACGAACTCTCAAATGTTTAATAATGGTATATTTACTGAATAAATCCATCTAGGCATTAATACATATATTTCTTTTGATTGGATTGTAATATGTTGTACATAGAGAGAGCTTGAAACCCTTGTTTTCCCGGCAAAATCGCGATCAAACACTTCTGTCACACAATCTGCTGAAATTGACCGACTGAGTGTTTATTGACTTAATTAGTATGTGTGAAACGAAGCTATTTTACCTTTTATCATGTTCTTGTAAGATTTTAAGGTCTTTTAAAGCACTAAAGAGTGGTTTGCGGTTAAAAAGACAGTATACGAAGAACCAAGTCCGACTTATTGATGATAAACAAACAAAATTTGACGGGAAAAGAGCCGACTACCTTGAAGAGTCGGAGGCTGCTCACGCAAAGGCGTTGAAAATATCCGAGTAAGAGTTTTTGGAAATCAAGAAAGGAAAGAATAAACTTGTTAAAAATGGCTAAATTAAGAAAATAAACTGCCGCACTTTTAAGAACGGACCTCCATAAAATGGCTTAAATTTAGTCGACCGCCGAAGGCCGTCGACAACTGACTTTTAACTCGAAGTGAAAATAAGATGTTTTTCGAAAATTTGCCATTATTGCATGTAAACCAGCTCTCAGGGTGGTCAACTTTCGAGCAAAAGCCTGAACCAAACTTTAAATACGACCATTCTTAATCTATTCCTATAGGTAATAAATGATAGCAATTTGAAAGGAATCGGCCGGGCGGCGCGCACCTTTGGTGAGATCAATAAGGCGACGGAGAAAGGCACGGCCAGGAAGTACCACTGAACACGTAAAATTCAGAAGTCCTAATAAAGACTGAAGCTCCCGTAAAGTTACTTTGCGGCGCTTATAAAGGGCCGTCAACATAGTGCGACATTTTAGAAGCTTCTCCTCTGGTAAACGTGCCTCCATAATAACCGAGTCTAGAGTAATACCGGCGAATTGAAGCGTAGTTTCAGGCCCTTCAGTTTTTTCTTGTGCAATGGGAATGCCTAGATGTTGGCACATTAATAAAAAAATGTTAAGGTCATCCCTGCACTTGGCCTCAGTTTCAGCGATAAACAAAAAGTCATCAAGAATATGGAGCACGCTCGAGGCACCCAGATGGTGTTTTGATAGCCATTCTAAAGAGGTACTAAAAGCTTCGAAAATCGCGCACGATGATGAACAACCCATAGGCAAGCAACGATCAAAATAATATGAATCATTCCATTTCATGCCCAACAGATGGTAATCATCAGGGTGAATTGGAACAATACGAAAAGCTGATTTGATATCAGTTTTCGCCATATAACAACCCGCTCCAGTGGTTTTAATAACCTGAATTGCATCGCTAATTCTAGCATAATGGACTGAGGAAGTCTCGTCGGGGATAGAATCATTTACCGACGAGCCCTCGGGGTACGACAAATGGTGGATGAGACGAAATTCAGACGGAGTCGTTTTAGGGACTACACCCAAAGGAGAAGAAACGAAGTTCAAAAATGGGGGAGAGGAAAAGGGTCCAACAATCCTGCCTGCTTCCCGTTCCTTGCCCAGTTTATTGATAATAACCTGTGGATTTTCCGTTGCACTTTTGAGATTTGGCGAGATAAATGAATGACAGTTTCCAACGGAACCAATTTTAAAACCTACCGAAAAACCATTGATTAAAACTGTCTTTAACTCAGAGTCATAATCGGAAAGAAGAGTTTTAAGGGGTCTACTTTTACGAGTGTTACCGGAGGGCTGTTTAGGACTCGCTGAATTCTCTCCGTGTCCGCTAGGCTGCTGTGGGCTGCTGCTACACTGATTTCCCGGGTGCTTTGCGCCGCATCGAAAACATTTGTGGTCGAAGCGACACCCGGAACAGTGCTTGCCAGCGTTAAACGTCCAACAACTGCCCTTTGGAAATGATTGTTGTCGTCCTCGGGGTCGTTGGGTGGACTTGTCGACAGGGGAAGGTTGAAATTTGGCACGAAAAGTCGCTGCTCTGTGCCATAATTCCCAATGTACAATGTCCCACGGGTATTGACCTGGAGTGGATTGTCGTATGAAGCGAAATTGTTCATCGTAAAATGCCCAATCCCCAGCACGAGACGCGATATCCCTCACGACCTCCCCGAACTTCATTAATCCCGGGGTTGGGAACTTCACCGAATAAACGGCAACAAAGGTATGGAATATGGCGCGTTTTTCGTGCCAAAATTCAAACATGCAGTTCAGTGGTTCAATCCTTCAGTTCAAACATGCAATTCGATATTTAAACCTTCAATCCGTCATTTCAACCTTCAATCCTTCGGTTTAAACATTCAATCCGTCATTCAAACCTTCAATCCTTCGGTTCAAACATTCAATCCTTCGGACCCTCAAGTTTCATGGTTATCCATTTAGTGGTTAAAAAGTTATTCAAGCACAATGAACTGACCCCCAACCCCCCTCCCCATTCCCCCAAGGACTAATAAGGTTAAATATTGAAACATTAAGGATATTTTTTACTAATTTCAGATGGAGAATTGTCACTCATGGTGGCATCGATGGGTTTTCCCGCATACCTGTCTACCTTTCATGTTCAACCAACAATCGTGCAGCAACTGTTCTAAGCCATTTTCAGAATGCTGTGAATAAATATGGTTTACCATCACGTGTACGCTCCGATAAGGGTGGTGAAAATGTTGAAGTCTCAATGTTTATGCTAACCCATCCAAACCGTGGCCCAGGGAGAGGGAGCATGATAGTTGGAAAGAGTGTCCATAACCAACGTATAGAGAGGCTATGGAGAGACCTTTTCTATCAGAAAATTGCTACATTTTACCAGCTTTTCTATCATCTTGAAGATTGTGGAGTTTTGGATTTAACAAATGAATTACATCTCTTTGCTCTACATTATGTATTTGTTCCTAGGATAAATGCACAACTGTCAGAGTTTATTGCTGGCTGGTGTTCACATGGCATTTCGTCTGCTAAGCACAAGACACCAATGCAGCTTTGGATAATGGGTATGCAGAGCAATGCTCAGTCAGACTTAGAAGTTTCAAAAGAGATGTATGGGGTAAGATATAATTAGTGCTTTTTCTTATGACAGTCATGTATTTTGTTAAATCAAAATATTAAAGTCATAACATGAAATTCATCCTTCATTAAAGGAACACTTTGAGGATTATGGAGTTGACTATCATGGTCCTTTGCCTGAGGAAGAATATGATGGACTGGTAGAAGAAAATGTCACAGTCCCAGAAGTGCAATTCAATTTAAATGATGAAACTTTGCAACTGTTAAAAGACTCAGTGAACCCCCTTCCTACAGTAACAGTTTTGGTATTGATATTTACATAAAAAGTGTTACCTTTTTAAGGAGTCTGTAAAACTATTTTAAATACTTCTATGTTTTTAAATGATTGTGTGCAAGAAAATAGGGACTAGTATAGTTGTATAGTTGGTTGGGGAGGTCAGAAAATAAGAGGGGTGTATGGGTCACTATTTTCAAGAAAATTAATAGGCCTTTTGCAGCTAACAGTCACATGGTACAAAATCCACCATACTGGATGACAAAATGTCCACTGGGACATTGATTAAAACAAAGCAAAGTCTAAGGTTGACTGGCTGAGAATCTTTTGTTTTTTGAGCATGTTTACATTCTTTTGACATTTTGTACCGCATTTTTTTACAACAGAGTACAAACACTAAAAGCATGAAACATAATTTGGGACTAAATAGTGCTAATTCTATTGTTTTCTATTGTTTAATTAGTGCCATTTAGTACTATAGTAATATCTGTTTCACGCTTTTAGTGTTTGTACTCCACTGTAATTGCATTGGTTACAGTATAAGTACTAACAATAAGCTATTTTTGTAATAAAGCTTTATTGAGCATTTGATTTTCTCAACAATAATTCAACTTTAATATGGGTGACACTTGCAACAACTGATAACTTCAACGCAAATTGTGTCACTGATTTGAAAACAACAGTAACAAAGTCAAAAACAACATCAGTAAAAAGTCATCACATGAACTGACTTGCATGTATGACCAAAACTCTAAATTCTTTAATGACACTTTATGAAAGTGCAAAAAATGCTTAATATAAAATACTAATACTTCCTGTGTTTATGTAAATATGTTATTTACTAGACTGACTAGTTTGGCTCTTAACCAACAACAAATATTTGCTTATCAACATGAACTGTGTGTTAATTATGATTTTTTCAAAAATGAAGGAAGTCATCAAAACTCATCCGTGGAAAAGTACATTTTCACTTTGGATTTCTGTAATAACAGGATATTATATGAAAACATCTTATTCGTATAGATGTCAAAAAAAAAACCCGAACAATTGTAAATCTATTTTATAAAATATATTTGGAAAGTCTACAAAAAGATATTATACTTTTTATCTTATATCAACAATAAGCGCTCATGCAATGCCAAAATATCAATTTGCAAATGCATAGTCGTACAAATTGAACAGAACTTCTGTAGAAGGCATAGGATGTGTTACTGAAGCAACTGGTAGTATTAACAAGTTGGTACATGTGTTAGCTGTTGGCAAGAATTGTTTGGTAACAGGGGAAAATATCAGGGATGGTTTAAGCTTAAATCCCAAAATGGGTTCTTCATCCTCTCCTGTTACAAACTGTAACATCCTTGGGAGGGTGATGTTTCCTCTCCGATCACCTAAACCAAAAGAAAATTACATTTAATATTAAAGATCAAAAACAATGTTATTACCCTAAAATAAATAATAAACAGTCCCTGATACCATAATAACAATGTATACATGCATTGTTTTCACTGCCATAAAAATCAAAGAAATTCATAATGCCATAAAAATCAAATCATAAAAATAAAACAATACAATATTCCAACATATTGCAACTGTGCCTAGTTATTTATAGCCTGCGTTGTTTCGCAGACAGTTATTTTGAAAGAAATTTCCGGCTGCACTCAGGCTAAGTTATTTACTTACTTGCCACTTCCCTGAGATATTTAACAAAAACACTGTATATTTCTCCTTCAAATTTACGGCGATTTGTCCCAGGTTCACTGAAATTTGGTTTCAACAGAGATTGAAGAGTTCTAAGAGTTAATAGGCGACTTTCATCTTTCCTTAAGAGATGTAGAAAAATTGGAAATTTCTCTGCAATCTGCAAATAAGACAATCAAAAGAGAGTGATATTGTAAGTCGGAGTAATTTTCAGAAGTAATTTTAATGATTTCTTTTCGAAATTTGATTGATTCAATATGCTTAATTTTCAAATGCCAGCCACACTTTCCAATATGTTCCACGGTCCCTGATATATCAATCATTATGTGCAACAAATACATGTTGATTTGTCAGGGGAAAAAAGAAATGGAATGAGGGGGGGGGGGGGGGGGGGATGAATATAATTTGTTTTGTTCTCACCTGGAAAATCCCAAGTTGTTTAAAGCCTTCCCTCACTTTCATTAAGCATGGATGTGACTGTTTCCTCTGAAATATGTCCTCCAAGTGGCATCCTTCTAAAAAACATGGTAGTTTGCCATTCTGTAGCATACTTAATGCTGTAGAAAAAGGAGCACAATTTTTGAAAACATGAATTTCAAACAGCCACACTCAAAGATCCAATAAAATTGCAGAGTGACTTGGATGAAACATGGATACTCAACAATAGCCAATCAGCATAGAGTGATTTTAATAAACCTGGGCACTACTAATTAAGCCAATAGATAATAATAGACACTAAATGTTTTGTCTCCTTTTGTTCCTTTGCATCTAATAAACATTAATAGCTAATAAGTAGTGCCCAGGTTTATTGAAATCACTCTATAAGGGGTCACTACTAAACTTAAACTATCACCAAAATATATTTACATGCATTACCTATTATTACACTTATGATGTGATAGTCTTATCCAAATGTCTGAAATCTTTCATTCCGTCTTTGAAGAATTTTTCATTTATCTCATGAAGAATTAAATGAAAAAATTCCTTACGAGGTCCCCCATAGTCAGAAGCTTCCTGTGAATGATGGAAATAAATGCAAGGTATTGCTAATGTGGCAATGTTATCATAAAATAAATTTCTAAAACATACTTCTCCATAAAATTGGACCTCCAAAGTTAATATTTTATTTTCAATTCTCCTCACTTCATCCAGTCCTGTAACCAGAACATTCTGACGATCCACATAAATCAAGCTTGTTTCTCCCTCTACTGTATCAGTGGTATTTGGTATTTCTAGGGGTCGTCCTTGGACTATCACCTCCTGCAGATATCTGAGCATTTCAACAGGGTAATTTTGAAATCCATTGGAAAGTATATGTTCTGTGGCTGATGTTACAATGTTGTCAATTTCAGTGCTACAGCCAAATGCCGGTGGCAGATCATCTGAAGATACTGAAGATGGAGATAGCACTGGCTGATCAGTTGTTGTTGGCGGCACTGGCTGATTAGTTGCTGAAGGCACTGGCTGATGATCAGCTGCAGGTGACGTTGGTTGATTGATCTCTGGTGACACTGGTTCAATGGCTGTTAGTGACACTGCCTGATTAGTTGCTGGTGGTGACATTGCCTGATCAGTTACTAGTGCTGGCATTTGCTGACTAGTTGCTGAAGGCACTGGCTGATGATCACCTGCAGGTGTAATTGGCTGATTGATTTCTGGTGACACTGGTTGATTGATTGTTAGTGACACTGGCTGATTGGCTGGTTGTGATGGCACTGGTGTAGTGACAGATTGTTCAGACCCATCACTGTCAGAATCGATTTCTGTTTCAACACTTCTGGAAGCAACAAGAAGTGGACATCAATGAATGTTGTCGGAAATGCAATACTTTAAAATATTTACAGTTAAAGTAATAGAATGTAACACCCAAAATAGGTGTGAACCTTTCCTATTCATCTGATAATTACCTGCACGATTCAAGGTGTAAACCTAGCTCAGAGAGATAGAAAAGTGCTTTGCATTTAAAGCAAGTTTCAAGTAAGTCATCTTCCTGAAAATAAAAAGGAATTATTATAAATGATAGCTGATGAAGATATACATAACAAAACATGACATGTAACAGGTTTATAAATCAAAAATGGGTAGATTACAAATTTCACAATGTTCAAGAAAAGTATAATTACATGCCTAAACAGATCGATATACTCATAACACAGCGATATGCAAAAACTTTGTCCCTAGAAATTAGAAATTATGGGATATCATTCCTAATATATTTTTCAGAAAGCCTTTATTGGTAGGCGACTAGAAAAAAAATATCAGGGATGGCATCCCATAATTTTGACATATTTTGATATACTTGTATATATATGGTCAAAAGGGACAACGTTTTTGCATAGCACTGCTCTATGATTAACTGAGACCTTTCCCACATATTTTGAATAATCAAAAAGTTTCAAGTCGAGGCTAGAGACTATGACTAACACTTCAGACCCATAGAACAATGTTTTCAAATCTTTCCCAACCTCCAATAGATTTCTAGGCTCCTGAAGTGCATTGCAGGATTGTAAAATTGCAAACAGTATTAGCAGCTTGATAAAACAGCCAACATTACTATTATATTAATTGCTAACATATTACCACTCCATCTTGTGAAAGGATATCCGGTGTTATGTCAAGACTTTTTTGAAGTGGAATAATACAAATGTTTCCCTGTCCTGTTGCTTCTTTTAGTAGAAGTGCACTGTATGGTGGGTCGATTTTTTGAAGCTGGCGTGTTAAGTTACTGCATGCCAGTGAATATCCCCCAGCAAGTTCCAATTTTGGGTATGCCTCCTTTAGCTTAGCATCCACATTATGACAGGTGTCACTCAATAGAAATGTGAGGTTTTTTTCACCAAGTGATGCGTTTTTCAGTATAACATATTCTCCAGAGGAGGGAATTTTACTTGCTCGTTTGTCACTCAAACACACAAACGTTCTTGTCCATGTTGGTTCTTTCTTTTTTTTTTGGTTCTTTGGGCCTAGCCATTTTTGATTGTCTCTTTCTACTCACTAAAGGAGTAGTGCCTGTTTGGAAGCCAAACAGTTTCCTATGTTCTTGCCATGATAATGAAGCCACTGATGTTGACGATGGCATTGCTGATGACTGTGGTGTTGCAAATGACTGTGGCATTGCCGATGACTGTGGCATTGCTGATGACTGTGGTGTTGCAGATGCCATCAAGGAATTTTGCATGGCAGGAGGAGGAGCTGCTACTGCTGACGAGGTTGCTGTCAATTTACAATAATAATTATACATGTTAGTATGGGTGGGCATGAGAACTTATTGGAAAAGCTTCTTGACAAGAACATTAGCACATTCAAGCCAAGAACACTGTACATTGTATAACATAAAACTTCTTATATGCCCTCCTCCCCCCACGTACTATCCCTAATGTATCAGTCAATTCCAAGGGCACCCCCCCCCCTGAAACCAGAAATAAGAAACAATTTGGCTTTAACAGAGTCTGATTGTATGTTTAAGGAGGGTTTTTTGTCCCTAATGAATGCCATTTCGTAAAGTAAACAATCAAACTTGGTGGTGCATTTTTTAAGGACTGAAAAGTCCATAAAATTCACTTCACAATATTACCAAAAGTCTAATGATAAAGATTTTAAAAAAGTTTTGAATAATATATAAATATATTTTCCTTTTATTAATTTAACTTAAGCTTATACCTTCTTTGTTTATTTTTTCCTCGCAATTTGGGCATTTGAACACATCATCTTCGTCGTATATTCGCAAAGAACCACTCTCTGACTCATGGACAGTGAGGCGGTTATGTGCAGAATTTTAGGTGAATTGTGCACTTTGGGTTAAAAGCATCAACTTTGGTAGAAATAAAGGTTTTGTTATGCTGATTAATATCTGATATGGTGCCACCTCGAAATTGTGTTCAGAAGAGAGTTAATGGGAGGTTTTGAAAATGGCCGCCATCTTGACCGGAAGTCGCTACTGATCTTACCGGAAGTGGTTAAATTGTCATCTGAACTGCGCATGTCTCATTAAACAAATATGTTCTGTAAAGCAGTTGTGATTTCTGGATAACTATGTTATATAAAAAATATCGTTATAACACTACATAACTTAATTTTAATATACAGTCATTTGCAAAAATTCTGGCCGCCACGATATATCAATATATCAATATATCGCGTGCATTATGGGTAATTAAATAATACTATTTTGAGTTTCCTAACTTATTAAATGAAGCAAAATACAAACGTAAGACTAAAATAAACATCATACTAATTATTTCTACCAACTTTGCTGGCGTTAACTTGCTTTAAAGGGAATTTTCGATTATTTAATTACCCATAATGCACCCGATATATTGATATATTGATATATCGTGGCGGCCAGAATTTTTGCAAATGACTGTAATACGATTAAATGCATATCATCTATGTAAAACCGGAAGTGCAGTACACTATGACCGAAAGTACTAGAGAAGCGCACACTCTGATTGTTCAAAAACCAATACCACATTTCGCTATGATCACCTACAGATAATTATAAAAGAAAAGTGATCTACGAAAATGGTCGTGTGTTGCTTTATCGATGTTTCGCACGAATATAAAGCAAGATGCATTTCCCGGCAAAGTACAAAAGGAGACACAAAATTTGGTTTGAAGACTGATCATCATTTTGAAGTTCTCGTTTATTGATGTTTTACAAGGAAACTTATGAAAGTGTTAAAATGGTGGCAGAATGTAAAACTACTTGTTTAGAATCATGCCTGCTGTCGTTACTGTTTACTCAAAACACTACGAACAGAGTAAAAGCATACAAGCCAAGACCGTTAATTTGGTTCTGGGCACTGCATCTTGTTGGTTCAGATGCAGTGATAACATTGCGACAGATAGAAACCACTGGAAAAGAGCAGAGTGACAACGATATCTAAGACCAAGCAGCAGCTATCAATCTGTGAAGAGTGATTGTTCACTATTTTCAATACTGTACATATACTGTCAGATTAGCGACGGAAACTTGGATGAATTCTTCAAGCATGAGAACCAGGGATGTCTCAGCCAGAAACCGAGATGCCCGATGGTACTGATATATTGATGTAATCATTATCAATAGTGCTGCAACGGTGACATGATTAATCCAGCAGAAACTGAGAAAACATTCTCTGACTATGCTATGTAATCGTTTCTACATTATACATCAAAGCCAAACTCCGCCATCAGACCGCATAGACATGGTATGGGTTGAATACCTAGAAAACAGTTTGAAAGCAACGACAAGGAGTATCTGGCGAAGACGTGTAGATGGAAATACTCAACTGCCTCGGAACTGGTTCCAATATCTACATGTATAGATGCCAACAAACGTGAACTGTTCAGGTTATTTATTAGCTGAATTAATGTGCTGCATTATTAGTAGCCTGATTTTCCAGATGGCTCATGTGTCATACGCTGTCGCTCCCTTCCCAGCGTATGACATGAGCCGTCTGAAAGATCAGGCTACATCATTAGAGCTAGAGATAGACCAGCAAGTTATTATCACCCACGTGCGGTGACTAAGTACTGTGCAACCCAGTCCGTGATGACATCTCTAACATCAGGCCCTGTAACATATGGTTCTGTGTATACACACGATTAGGTCGACACCAGGATGCTGTCACATGTTGCTGCATAATACAGTCCAACAGGGCCATCACAAGATCCTTCTTCGAACTATTGATGTTCTGGTACTGGCAGTAGCAATCAACAACTGCAACAGCAGGGGCGGTTGGAACTATGGTTTGGTACTGGCTTACATCTTCGTTTCCTTGCAGTTCATGAAATGTCTGAGGCACTACCAGTTTTCTCTGATTTCACTGGATGTGACACTGTCATGTTATGGAGGAAGAGGCAAGATGAAATGGAATTGGCAGAATGGAAGTCATATTGGGAGGTTAACAATGAGTTTCTTGCCATGGTGCACAGTCCCAGCGATAATGCTTCGTTATCCTGTTGTACGACAGGAACAGGACGAAGACAGAAGTAGACAAATGAAGCAAGAAAACAGCTCTTAATTTGCTGAGAAAGGAAGATCGTTTGATGCTATGCGACCCTCCCTCCCTCAACGACAGCGCCTTTACTGGAGCACATCAAGAGGGCAGCTTATCTGGCCGGTCACTGCTGGGGCCAGACACTAACAGTCAGCCGAATTCTACCAAGTCTAGATGAATGGGGAAGGACCCTAAAGGTAAACGTATGGCAACCATTACCAGGTCAATGTAACGAAGTCATGCCGTGAGCTGGCCCGATGTGGATGTAAGATAGGCTGCCGTTTTACATGAGTTTTTCCTTTGTTAGGCAAACCTCAAATGCACAGCGCTATATCTGCTCCTGCAATGATGAATGCTGCAGCACGTGAACACAGCTACAAGCGGCTTAGATTTGAGCGTCATATGTTACTGTGCATTTAATTTGCTTCCACCAATATATAATAGTTGAAATAGATGAAATAGAGCTGTTATCATATGACTGTCACAAGTGATCGACGATTACTTTGGTTTCGCGTTTAGCTTGCCTAGTATATATTGGTTAACTGAGTTCAGATTGTATTCATTAGAAATTTGCACCATGTCAAATCAATTGTGTAATCACTCTTTTCGTGATTGGTTGATAAGAAAACCATATTTGCTGCTGAAACAAACTTTCTCTGGCTGAGTCTACGAGCAGCACTTCAGCTAGCGGGTCTATACAATTGACGAAATGACGCGTAGATGTATCAGTATAATGAGGCAAATATTGTGTAGACATACATATAATGAATGATAATGACGAGAAGTGTAAACAACTCAGAAAAACGTTCTGAGTTCCAGATGGGATTTGAACCCATGACCTTACGTATTCTAGTCGGATGCTCTACCACTGAGCTACTGGGTACTCTAATGGAGAGCTAAGGTCATAGTGGGTCATGAATGAACCCATGACCTTCCGTATTCTAGTCGGATGCTCTACCACTGAGCTACTGGGTACTCTAATGGTGAGCTAAGGTCATAGTGGGTCATGAATGAACCCATGACCTTCCGTATTCTAGTCGGATGCTCTACCACTGAGCTACTGGGTACTCTAATGGCGTGCTAAGGTCATAGTGTGTCATGAATGAACCCATGACCTTACGTATTCTAGTCGGATGCTCTACCACTGAGCTACTGGGTACTCTAATCAAGGTCAAGGGAATGAACTGCAATCCAGCAGTTACGTGATGGTGAATGACATATATACTGCAATCCAGCGGTAACATTTATGTCGGGTTATGTGTCTCAAATATGATACTTCCGTTATCAGCTAGTATAATGAAGCAATATTCAATACTGATTTTGGTATGACACAAACCGCGTAAAAACAAAGACGAACGTTGTTGTTCGTAAAGTCAGGTATTGGTCATTGTCGTTGTCCTACGGTTCCTGTCAGTAATTCCCGGGAGTAATTGACTGGCTGGTTTTTGACACTCAATAACTTTGCATTAATGGGGGTAAAATATCGATAGCAGTGCTTCCTATATTTTTATTACATAATAAACCAACCAGTATCGATATGATATAAAGCAAATACTACTTTTTCAATGTTTTCAGGAAAAAAAAGCTTTTCACTTCCGGTTGAAATGGAGGCCATTTACGAAATTTCCCAAATTCAGAAAGTTATCACATTTTCCAAGGAACTATCAATATTTCTGTGCTCACAACATTTCATCAATCTCTAAATCGATAATTATTTATTTTGGAACTAATGCGAGAGTGTTTAGGCCAATTCTGGTGTAAGCGCTTTTCACTTCCGGTTCAAAATGGCCGCCATTTTGAAAATCGGCCTTAACTCGTAAACCTATTGGTTTTCGCGGTGGCACCATATCCATATTTAATAAACACATAAAAGTCCATCTTTCCACCAAATTTGGTGCTTTTAACCCAAAGTGCACAATTTTCTCACATGTTTTTGTTTTGTTTTATTCTTACTTACAAGTCCTGATGCTTGTACAAAGCCTAGAAACTTCCTCCAGCAGCTCTTTGCACTTTTCGACTACCTTCTCATTTGCCATAGTATATATAGTGACCTGGCAAAAATCTTACACTGAAAATAGCCAAGATTTTGCAACCAATTATATGGTGTAAAAATTAATTGACGGTTTATTTCAAATGCATAGCTTTTGTACCCTCAGTTGCATCTAAAAATTATCCCGGCAATCATCAAACTATCCTTCAAACTCAAGCTAAATCCCGGGTACCGGTTACCCTAATTCTTTCTGTTTAAATTAAAACATTGTTCAAAGAGAAATACATGTCGCGAACTCAAATAATGATTCTCTTACCTTGTCGGGATCCAGCAAATGATATTAATTAAGTTTTCGGGTCCACAATCTAATGTGAAAAGGACATTGTACGATAATACTTTAATATTCCACCTCGCGCATCTGCTGATCTGCTGTATATTGGTACCAGTCTCCATGTGACTGTCTTGGCCGTGCTAGTTCCAGTTTCGCCGAACAAATTTGATGTTTTGAACTGAAGGATTGCATGTTTGAATGACGGATTGAATGTTTGAACGACGGATTGAATGTTTGAATGACGGATTGAATGTTTGAACTGAAGGATTGAATGTTTGAATGACGGATTGAATGTTTAAACCGAAGGATTGCATGTTTGAACCGAAGGATTGAATGTTTGAACTGAAGGATTGAATGTTTGAATGACGGATTGAATGTTTGAACTGAAGGATTGAAGGTTGAAATGACGGATCGCATGTTTAAATATCGAATTGCATGTTTGAACTGAAGGATTGAACCACTGAACTGCATGTTTGAATTTTGGCACGAAAAACGCGCCATAATGGAATGCTGTCACCCACTGACTTATAGAGCCAATTTTTTTTTTGTGGCTTGACAGGGTTCGAGCGTAAATTTCGCTTGCGTTGATGCATCGGTAGAGAGTGACAGGGAGTACTTATTTGGATTCGGTGAAATCTCCAACAGGACCCCAAAATCAACAAGACGCTCTATAAGCGTTTACTCGGGCTTCTAATGGTGAAATACAAATTAAAGTGCTGTTGAATGCTAAACATTGCTACATAAGCTTTTCATCCAAGAATAAGGATGTTAGGATATCTTTTGTGTTATTTTATTTATGAAACTAATTTTAAAATAAATAGTTTATGATGCCAACATATAAAATACTGCCATATTTTCCTGGGGTGGGGGGGGGGGGGGGGGGGGGGGGGGTTGGTAGGGGTACTCTATTTGTCCAAGTGGTAGGGGTGATCAGTGACCGGTTTTGAAAACGAGCCCTATAAAGTATGCATAAATTAAAAGAACTGTTGAAGCCATGTTGATTTCAAGCCCTAAAAGGTACGACATATATGACCATATATGGCAGAAAAGTGATTGTGCTATCGTTTAATCAGTGACTGGACAACATATTTCTTGTGTTCTTTCAATTGACCCTAAAAGGTATGGACTCGTGTTACATGACTGTCTTGTGTCGGAACCCTAAAAGGTTCACATAGGAAATATTTTAAACCCTAAAAGGACGTCGATCACCCCTACCAGTTGGAGAAAGGTAGTAACCCCCCCTCCTACAATAATACAATATTGTTATAATTAGACAACTAGTGAATTTTATTGAAACTCATACTTTTTCAGTAACTGACAATAACTAAAATAAAAGGAAGAACATATAATAATGAATCAGATCAGATGAGGAATGTTTTGTAATGAGTGTCCATTATTAATGTTTCACAATTCAGTGTGTTAGTGGTCATTGTTCTATTCTGAATCATGAGTACAATCATTTTGGAAAACCTACATATAAGGAATAAGGTATATAAAAAAAACAAAACATTATTGATGTGAACTCAACATTTCCATTTGAAACTCAACATGTGAACGTAACATTGTAGCAAAACGTGGAACTTGTCAACTTATGCTATTAAATAAGCTTATGTTTTTCAGTAATGTTACTTAATTGCTCTGAAAATTCCATTGAGTGAATTACTTTATCAGTTTTTGAAACATTAAATGAAACTTTCTTAATTAAGAGAAGGGTTTGGACTATCATCTTGTTGGACAGTTTGGTGACATCTGTCTCTTCAAAGTTAAATCCTTTGGTGTTGGATATTGATAAGAACATAGAGTTTAAAGCTGTATTTGTTGTGTAGAAGCGTCCAAGATTTTCATCTTGGTGGTCAGCAATTATGATGTTGGCTGTGACGGTGGATGAGAGAGTGTCTTTCAGCATGTTTAAGTTACATGAAGAACATTTGAGAAGGTCATCCTGATCGTGATCTGGGATTTTGGTTTTGCAATTTAGACAAACATATAGCTTCTTTACATCGATAGCCAAGATTTTCCCTTTTATTTCTTCCATTTCTTTTTCCTTTGGTTTCAATTGCTCTGCGGCGAGTGAACTCTCTGAGGTAATTATGATTGGGTCATTGCATATTTCAATATGCGAGTCTTTGGTGGCATTCAGATACTTTCTCTTGAAGAAGTTAACTCTAAGATGTCTAAAAATATAACATTGTTCTTCTTCAATCTTGTCAATTGCGTCATTCCAAATAGTAACCGGAATTGCAGCTGTGCTATCAATAACTATTATCTCACATTTATTGAGGTCCTTTCGCATGGTATGCGAATGCACAAGCTCAACTTCAGACTTCGAAATAACTTTAGCTTTAATAGATATTATGTCACCGACCATCGTATTGTTCAGAATGTCTTCAATAGAAGAGTCTGTTTGATAACCTGGCATTTCTTCCCATCGGAAGGACAAATTCTTGGTTACTTGTACTTTTGAATAGGTATTGAACTTATATTCTGTGGTGTCTGGCTCATACTTGCGTTTCTGTGGACTTAAACTGAGTAGACGGACTGGCGTTTTGGATGCTTCTTTGTCTTTGAGCTGGTCTCTCTTGTCGGGATCGAAACAAACGACCCTTTTATTTTCGTCCATTTCTTGTAATTTGAAGTCGAAATATATCCATCCTGATGCAGGTATCTTTATTTCAGAAACTTGGTGTATATAACCTTCCACATTTTTGTATTTACTGCTAGAAGTAGGTGAAGACGAATTACTAGCCATGATGAGGAGGGATCAGAACACACGAGGCAGCGTTCATCTGCGTGCGCATGGTTGTTCAGCAAAATAAATTACGTCAGTGCACGTGATCCGAGGCGGCCATTTTGAAATATAAGTTGTAATCTACAGGACTCGGGAGACATGTAGACAAGCTTTGTTTGTATCCTTTTGGTTTTCCTGATCTTTGTTTTGTAGGCCATCGAGTGGATTAATTTTCCTTGATTAATGGTGCTTTTTGTTTCTGGAAGCTATGGACGTAGATAGATGCTGATTAAATAGGTAATCTAAGTCTTAGTGTGTAGTTTGGTTTTGTAATTTGCCTTGTCAGATCAATGTTGATGTTTGGAACTTTTGGTTGATATATTCATTTGTTGGTGCTTGGCTACATCTAATCAATAATGCCTATGGGTATTAGCAGAAAGAGAAGCGATTTTATTTTAATATGCGATTGTACTCTAATTGAATAGTGTTGAACTTACCTGTTTAGATTTGAAGTCTTGCTATAATATTTCGAGCACCTACAGCTTGTGTAAAGGTGCAATGAGGCTCCCACTATTGTGGGAGAGTTAGTGGGAGAATGTAAACATTGCAATATTGTGATTGTAAATGTGAATAAAACAAAGGAATAATTATACTTACTGTGTCTGTTGAGTACATTGTATAGCAGAATTATAGTATTTTATTTTAATGGTTAGAAGCATTTATTATAAAAGCTTATATGTATTAAGCTTATGTAATATTTGCATGTATGTTTCTATTTTAATATTTTAGATATATTTTAATAGCGTCGTGATCTGAATAATAAACACTAATAACAGTATTGTCTGTTTTATCAAATAGTGGTTGTTTAATATAGACATGATCCAATAGACTTCCTGCTGAGATAAATGTAGCACTCTGTACAACTTGTATATAATCTAAGGAGTTCATCAATTCTTTCAGTGGTGTAATATCAGCATCATTAAAGTAATTAATGTTAAAATCTCCAAGAACAATATCGATAGTAAAACTGTCAAGTATAGAATTAAGGCAATCAATGTATTGCTGGATGTTTGAACTGTGCTTTCGATATAGCAGAAGAAATGATATTCTTTCATTTGCCATGGAGTTGAAAATGACAAACTTAAGAGCATTTATGGTAGAAAAATACTCGTTATCTAATAATTCAACAGTGTGTTTTGTACAAATAGCTAAACTTGAATATTTGTCAGAAATATGGTCTTGTCTGTGTAACACGAAAGGATGAAGATTTCTTCTGATTTCATCATCCAAAATGTGTGGTAAAAGTTGAGTCTCTGTGAGGGCTAATACATCACATTTTGAAATGGTTGGATCAAATGTTATATCAATACTATGCTTCTGCAGGGATCGTATATTCAATAGTTAAATAGTTAACATTGGTTGGTTACTTGTATCTTTTTGTAATGATCTTTGTGCATCTTGAATTTCTCGTAATCTTTGATATTCTTCTTGTATCTTTGGATTAGCTCGTATGTGCCTATTTTCAATGTCTCCCATGATATGTAGGCCTTGCAAAGATATAGCACGACTCAATGCAACGTATATCCGTCCATAGTTAAAATGGTTTTGTCGGTTCAAGTTAAAGCTGACCACTACTTTATCGAGAGTTAAACCTTGAACTTTGTGCACTGTACAAGCCCACGCTAGTGTAATAGGGAATTGTAATCTTTGTATTTCTGGAGAAGATGGTTTGCCTGGCCTGACTTTAATCCTTGCTAATACGGGTTGAATAGGAACAGCTCTATTTTCTCTTGCAAATGGATTTGGACATTTTTCAATTGATGTATTTCCAGCTTGACTGTCATCAAATTTAATGAAAATTACAGATGGCTTGTTGGTAACATTATTAACTGTAATTTTTACTATTGTACCCATTTGTCCATTTATTAATCTATCATTGATATTTATGTTTGTGGTTAGCATTACTCTTGCATTTTCTTTGACCATAATTTCAGTATCAAGTCCGCCAGTTTCAGATCTTCCCTTAGACAGCACTTTATCAATGTCTTGTCTTGTAGTATGTGGTGGGTATTGGTCTACAGCTTTCAGTACATATTGAAGTTCAGGAATTTGTTGTAGATGATCTTTATTGTGCTGATCTACAGGTGCATTTTCAGCCCAAATGTGTAATGCATCTGATGGATAATTATCATCTGTTGGAGCTATGGACCTGGACTGAATGCATCTGATGTCATCTTCTGTTTGTGAAGCAGTTCGTATTCTATTTAATAATTCAGTAAATGGCTTATCGTCTTTCTGCCTCATAATTTCAGTCAACTCTATCATTTTAAAGATATGCCATGGATGGCATAAGTTGTAAGCATCATTTTTGTAACTGTCAAATACAGCTTTTCTACGGATTGGTGGCAGTTGATACAAGTCGCCCACAACAATGATACTAATTCCTGCAAAGAGCTTACTGGATGGAGTTGCAAAAATATATTTTAGCCTTTGATGAATATGCAGTAAAGTAGTGTTTCCGACCATAGATATCTCATCTATTATGATTAATTTCAGTTCAGATAATGACAGCCTTAATCGTGTTCTCTTTTGGTCAGACATTGCAGACACGTTGTCACCAGATTCCTTTGGAATTGCTAAAGCAGTGTGTATTGTTGCTCCATTGATGTTTATGGCAGCTACACCTGTTGGAGCCATTAACAGTACAGTTGGCAGTTCAGGATTTATAGGGGCATGTCTAAAGGTTTTTGTTGCTGTGTGATATATTGCTTTAATCAAGTGAGATTTGCCAGCACCTGCACCTCCTGTTATGAATAGATGGATTGGTTCTACTTTTCTTGTATTAAAGCTGTTAAGATTTTTCATCTTACTTCTACACCATGAAAGAACCATGTCATAAGCATAACGCTGTTCACTATTTAATGATCTGATTGATTGTCGAAGGTCATCATCAGATATATGTGATGGATGGTTGTAAACTGTAATGGTTGCAGATGATTGTTGATCTGATTCAGAGTTTGAAGCAAGATGTTGTGACAACTGCTCATTAAATGCTTCTCCTTCTACTGAATCATCTTGTACTTCAGAGTGTAAATCTTCATTTTCTTGATCATTTATATGATCATAAGAGTGCACTGTGTTCATGTCATTGTTTATTAAAGATTCAAGTGCCTCCGTTATAGCATCAGCATCTGGTTCAAATATTTCCTTATTGTGTTGTACTATAGTTTGGACTTCAGGGTCATAGAATTTGGACATGTAGGCGTGTTCTCTTCCAAGAAGTTCGTTTTCTTTTCGCCAAGGGAAATATAACATAAGAAGATGATGGAAAAATTGCTCAGGCTGTTTCGTTTTGTTTGGTGTGTGATACCTTATTACTGCTTTAATCTTTCTGCATTTCATTACTTCATTGCTATTCATTAGTTTTAACTTATTAGGAAGTAATGCATCTTCATTGGTAGCTGTATGTTGTGATTCAATTACATCATTAGTAAGAACCTCTGGCTGAGCATCCATTGTTTCATAGCAATCACTTTTATAGTCCTTATAATAGTAAGCAGCAAACTGAGCTAAACACAGGTTATTAACAGAAGGAATATATGTTGGCCTGTCACTATAACGTTCAATAATATTAGACTTAAATATGTCTGTGCTATCATCGTCCAAATCATCAAGTTCTTGTTGATTCTTTGCAACTCGTAATCGTTTGTCTGGTAGGTCTGTGCTGACAAAAAGTGTTCTTGGAAAAATCTTTCTTAGCCAAAGTTCTGGCATACATCGATAAACGCATTCTTGTGAACTCACTTCTCTTGTAGAAAGGAAAGCTGCACCTATTTTTCTCAGACCATCTTTAACATTTAAATTAGATTCTTTGGCTTCCTTTGCAGCATTCATTATAGCTTGAGAGCATTCAGTCTCATCCTTAGTAAAATAAGAGCAAATGTAATGCACTTGTAGTGATTGAAAACAGATTGCAAGTCAACATTAGCTGCAAACCCTTTTAGACCAGCATTAAAGTAATTGTTGATAAAACAGCTATCTATTGGTCTTCTGAGGTGCAGCTCATAATCTGAATCAGGTGAGATTGATAAAGCCCATTCATAGTCTTCTTTAGTAATGCTAAGAGCACTGAATATGTGATCTGTAGTTAAAGAAGGGTCATAAGTTGGCTTGCTTGGATTTAGTACTTCATCTATTTTCTGTTTTACTAAGCAAAGGATTTCTTTCCTCCTTGTTAATGTGCTTGACTTTACCTCTTCATCAATATCTTCTGATAAGGGTTCTGCCATTATTGTTCTATCTGTGAAATACTGTCCAAAATTAAATCGACATGGGATATTTTTGTATTTTCTGCAGGTTTTACTGTGATTGTGTTTCTGATAGGTCTTCACCAATTCATGTAGCTGCGGTTCATTCTCTTTGTCTGGTAGGTACGCGTGTACATGTTGATCTACATAATTTACATACTCTTCTTTTGTATCATGTGTTAGTTCAGGGCAGTCTGATGTCCATATTAACGCATGTAGATGAGGAGAACCTCTCATTTGAAATTCAATACGAAGAGCATAGTATACTATCTTCCCAATTGGATTTGCATTAGTGAGTAAAATGTCTGTAAAAAATGTTTCAACTCTGTACTGGAAGTGTTTTGCAACAATAACAGGATTTAGATTAAGCATTGAACATCTTTCATTGTATGACATAGCCTCTACTTCCTCATCTGTCATGTTTGTGCCTTTTGTTCTTGCAATAATCTGAAATAATTCAGGCCATCTTAAATCGGCACATGATAATGTCATAAACCATGTTGGAATACCAAGCTGCTTGACCATTGCCACGACTTCATACATGAATTTTTGCCAGTATGGTGGAGAGCCTGGGATCTGTCTCAAAAACAGATAAGCTTGATCTTGTGAAATAAGGTTTTGTAAAACCTGTGTATTTGACCTAACTTGTGATGCTGTCACAGATTGCCCATGAACTTTCTTAAGAGCAATGTTAATGCTATCAGATACCTTTTTCTGTTCAATTATAAACTGTGCAAAGAAGAGATATTCTGGATTGGTTGCAAATTTCCCACTGTGATGTAATAGTCTTGCATTAAAATATTTAATCGGTGATAATTTAATGTCTCTTTCAGCAGTGTAGCCAAATCTTCCTTTTGGAAATAGCACTGGGAATGCAAGCTCTTCACAATTTCTATCAGTCATGAATGAGACAGGATGTTTATTCTCACCAGGTGCTATGTTGTAAATTTCTGTCCCTGTAGAATTATTACAGTCCTGATTTCCTTCAATAATGTGAGGATAATCAGGGATGGCAGACTGCAAGCATGTCTCACTGGCTGCTGATCTGTGATCATTCAAAGGGTCATCTTGCTCTTCATCTTCACCATTTACTACATGTATGTCTTTATTGATACTACTGGAAGTTTGAGGTGAAATAATTTGTTCATCATCATTAGCATTTGAATGATCTGACTCTGAATGGTGAAGTTCATTTTGATGTATGCATAAATTTGTAAGATCAATGTCAATGTTTTCACAATTAATTTCAATATTTTCATACAAAGTATTGTTAGCTTTTAGCCAGTTCAATGCAGTAAGTAGAAATTGAGGACGGACTGCTTGAAAATAAACATGACCCCTAAATTGCAGTTTCCTTTTTAATTTTAGTAAGATAATTCCAGATCGCTCAGGTGGGCGTGGCAAAATATTGCAGGTCTGATCACATTCAACTGGGACGTTGCAGATTGCTCCTTTAATTTTTCTTTGCTGTCCTTTAGGCATAATAACTATTTTCTCAAACACTATTCGTTGTGCAATTAGTATCTGTTCAAGTTTTTCTAGCGAAGCAAGTTCTGTAGGTGTTTCGTCAACATACAAATTATTCACTACTGCTTGACATGGAAGTTTACTTTGCAATGTTTTTAAGTGGCATGTTTTGCAAATGTACTCTTTACCATCAAATGAGCTTTGACTGGTAAAATAATATTGCTGAGGATACTTACTTGTTTTCAATTTAACAACTGATTTCTTATAAAGTGTTCGGTTACAAACGCAGCATATATAATATGGACCTTCCTTTATTTTCTTTTGAAACTGTTTGACACAAGTATCTATATCTTTATCAAGCCTTTGGTGATATTTATTTTTCAAAGTATCTAGGTATTGTGTTTTCATTGCTGTGTCCATACTTTGGTAGTCTGCTTTTCTTTTATTCAGTAGCTGTTGTTTTTTATTTGGATCCATCAATTGGTAGTTTTCTTTTATGTTACGAAGCAGTTCTGTCTTCTTGGAAGCATTCATTGTTGCATAGTTAACTTTCCTATTTTCTAAACATGTTTTCTTTTTAACAGGTTCCATTGCTTCATATGTGTGTATTCGTCTGTGTCTACGCATTATATTTTTACGTTCATTGCTAGTGACCTTACTTGAACAAGTTAAAAACTGTATTTCATAATGTATATTATGGCTGCCACAGCTAAATTTGTTTTGTACAACATCACAGATATTTTCAATGAGAGACTGAATACTTGTTATACTTTTGATATATTGTATTTGTGGTACCAGACTGTCATCAAATGCTAATAGAGAATACGTCATGTTTCCTTTGGCTGTTTGTTTGAATATACAACTTATACAATAATTTGAAAACCACAACAAAAAACCTGTATTTTTGTTGTTAATTACAATCAAGGTCTCAAGAACTGATTTCATTTGGAGTGAATTGCATGACAGTATTCCTTGACTTTTAGTATTAAACACTACATTGATATCAGCACCAGATATTACAACTTTTTCAGGCAGATTGGTGGCTTTCATATATCTATTAATACAAAGGCCATTGTAAAAAGAATTCCCATTGTCAACAACTCTAGCTAGTGTACTACCGTCCCAGTAGCGACAAGGTTTAATGACAGAGTAACACATTGAATAAAATGCTATTGCACAACACTGCTTGCAAGAACAACTTATGCCTGCATCATTAATTATTGTTTTATCAGCACTATGTATGAACTTGGACGGACCAGAGTGACTTTCTTCGACAATAGGAACATTATTTTGAATTCCATGTATTTGACTTTGCACGCTTCTAATGTGTAGTCCTTTCACTTCAAATACATTGCTACTTGGATATAGGGCTTGAAAATATTGTACTAAGCTACTGATGGATGACACTTCTAACAACACACATGTGCCTTGAGGATCACTCATACCATATGAATCCCTAGCATGAGAATCAAATATTTTAAATCCTCCATTATCAATACCGTAGATACCAACAGCAATAGATCCTATTGTTAATATGAATGGAGTATAATTTTCCCTCAACAGACATTCAAAAGCTCTATCTATGGACATGCAGTAGATATAACCCTCAATATTTATTGCTCTGTCACCATGTACATTACCAGTGTAGCTTTCGCTGTATTCAAATTGATAGTCTGTATCATATACTGTGAGCATTGTTGGTAATTCTGTCATCATCAAAAATGACTGTCCAGCTGATTGAGATAAGCTTGTATACAACTCATTCCCAATATTCATTATTTGCAGCAGGTCACTCTGGGAGGTTGTTGGTTGTCTTTTATTGTATATCAAAGAACACAAACTCATTGCAACACATTGTTGTCCAGCATTTCGACCAAATACTAAAATATTGCCTTGACTATAAGGTGCTCTTATTGTTTTGTTTGGATCAATAAGTAGAGTAGGACCAGGATTCTTTTCTATATCTGTTCTCAATGCAGACTGACAGAAATTTCTTCTGTGATTAAGACTTTTATATGTAGTGGACTTTGAAGAACAGTTTTCATCTATAAAACCCATTGATTGTAGATTTGGCTCCTTCAAAACTCGTTGTAAAGCCTTTTTCTTTCTTCTTTTGCAGACAATATGAATAGAGCGGTAAGTGATCTTTCTAAAAGACTGTCTTTTTATAGTACTGGGAATAGGTCTATAGCAGTCACGTCGAGCAATACGTATATTATTGACAATATGATGAAACTGTGACGATGCTGGCACATTTTTTTCAATACAAGAAACAAACATTGCACGTCGAGATCTAAACTCATTTATTTCATTAATTGACGAGTCATCATGAACATTTTCACTACAAAGGTTAGCCTGGATGCGAACATTTGAATTCGTCTCTACAATAGTAAGCTGTTGTTGACAATCTTGTAATATTGATTCAGTACTAGCTTTATGTAGTTCGTACGATTCTATCATGGCCGCTTTGAAGTTCTCACCTTTCTTCAAGATATCTGTTTGCTTTTTGTCGTCAAACTTCAGTTCATCAGGCTTCGTGTTGTGTAATACACTGTGCATAGCTATGCAGTTCTCAGATGAGTTCTTATTTGAGTTCATAATGTTCATATTTATGTTATTTTGTAGCTCATTTGTATTGATTTGTAGCTCTTTGAGTTCGTGGACCGACCCGTTTCGAAAACGCTCGTCTTCTTTTAGTGTGGGCCTACCACGAACAGCGTGTGCATTTGTAAGTGAGAAGAGCGTGTCTAACAGCAAGCGATACATCATCTCAGTTATCGATATCGACGATGTAATGAGCTTTGTCCGAAAGAGGAATATCGAACTTTTTCAAACGACTCCGCCACAGGCACAGAGGCATTCCTTCGTCGAATGAGTCAAACGTACACGTTTCGTATGAGCCTGCGATATGAGCCTGCGATATACGACCGAGCGCATGCGCTGTCATGACGATTTGTCCATTTTGTGACCTACGAAGAAAAAGAAAGCCCAATTTATAACTCGGGCTTCCTGTGGATAGGCCCGAGTAATAAACTCGTTGGCCCATATTTTGGATTTAAGCTTAGCATTTAAGAGTGAATTTCTATAAATATCAAACATTTTGAAAAATATTTGGCCACTTGAAAAAATAGATTTCTCTGAAACTTTGCATACAAGTAAGTATTCCTGCCCTGATTACAAAAATATACTTGTAAGGCGTCGGCACCTTTGGTTTCCATGGCAACGGCCCAATGTTAATTTAGAGTGATTTTCAGCCTCTCAAAAGTCAAAATTTCTCCATCTTTAAACACGTGCTGCAATTTCTCTGTAGCTCTTTCATGAACAGCAATCATGTCATGTGAAAGAACCATCCTTAGTCTTTTCCGTTCACAGGTAATTTTGGATTCCGTTGCTATAGCAGCCGTGCACACGCATCGCGGGCGCAACATACTTTTTTATTTTTAAAAATGGCTTATTTTGGCCTATGTTCTGGCTTCGATAACTCTGATGGTAACGCTCAGATTCTAAAGCTGCCAATCACATTTACATACTTTATCCATCTGCTATTGCAAAAAGCTTTCAAATTTTTGGGGTCTAAAATAACGGTCTTCTGACATCCACTGAAACACATCGTGGTGAAGCAAATCCTTCAAAATAGCAAAAATAACGGAAAGTAAACCATCTGAAAAGTAAACTTCTGATGTCATCTAAATACTAAATAATCAATGTTAACCTAATATAACACCTACAATTTAAGTTAGCTTTCTAATATCTGAAATAAATATTATATGAAGCCGATTAATTTGCATAATTAATCCGTAACTTTTTGCACGATTTAATAAATTAAAATTGCTCGAAATTATTCAACTTTTTGACCTCGCTCACTGCAAGTTATGAAATTGTGTATCCATGGACTATTATGCCGGGCATTTCAAACCATAGCTTTAATAAATAATTCATCTGGTTTCTATGGCAACCTGATTTTACATGTACAAGCAAATAAGAATGCGTTTCTTTTAAAAAGCACGATTTTATATTAGACTTAACATTTGGCATTAAAGTATTAATCTTAACTTTAAAAAATGGCGTTAAGGCATTCAAAAGAATAGAAGTGTTTTGTGCCACCTTATTATTTTTGAATGAGTTTCGACTTAGAAACTATATTTATAAGAATGACAAACGCAGGGAAATTACGACGTTTCGACATCGTCCGATGTCATTATCAAGTGAGTTTAATTTGAATAGCAAATAAAATATAAAGGCAGTTCATGGTTGATTGAATAGTTACAGTTGAGTGAGTAAAGTAAATAAATAATGATAAATTAAGTAAATAGTTTGGCCCGAACAGAGTCCGACTGAACATTCAATGTGGGCGATTTTTGCTTTATAAAAAGCATCTCGTACAGGAGACAGTCAAGTTTAGTTTTACATTTCTTCAATCAACCATGAACTGCCTTTATATTTTATTTGCTATTCAAATTAAACTCACTTGATAATGACATCGGACGATGTCGAAACGTCGTAATTTCCTTGCGTTTGTCTTACTTATTATTTTTGTTTGGTAAACAACGTTCATATTGCTTCTACACTTAGCCGATGAGAGTGGGCAAACCAATTACCTGCCTCACTCATATGGAATGATGTTAGAGCATAACATAGGTGGGATTATAGGTGGGACTATATGCCTGGCCTGTACGTTGTTCTGACGACAAAAATATATTTGCTTGTTTTATTTATTTGTAGAATTCCTTTTTGTTTGTTTGTACGTTTGCTGCACCTTTTAGTATCGCCTCTGCGATATACTTATATTTTGAAATCCTTTTCAAGCTTGTTTTTTTAGTCTTTTATAAAAAATGTTTAAGTCGAACTCCCCGAAACTTTTTATAATATAATATGTCTGTTCTTATATAGCGCATTTCACATTGTCTCAATGCGCTTTACAACCGATGGAGGACTTTTTCGGGCTGCATATGAAAGGCGCCTACGGCAGCCGAGCAGCTTACAATCATGAGGAGTTAGTACGTTAGTGTGTTATGCCTCCAATTTGAAGTAGGCTGTTGAACCGGGTAACAATCCCCTACTCTTACGAAGAGTTCAACAGGTTATTTTAATGTCCCCCGTGAAACAGGTTAGATTAGGGTCGGGAGACAGGACCTACGGTTTAACGTCCTTATCCGAGAAGACGTGAAATTCTAACCATTTGTAGATATAATTACAAAGGCAACACCTTCTCAATTATTTTAAGACCCTGAGTAATGGTCCGGCCGGGACTTGAACCACCAACCTCCAACCTCACAATAGACCGGTACTCAACCAACTGAGCCAACCGGACGGCAGTTAGTGAGTTTTAGTGAGTTTTACGCACACATCGCGTAACTCGAACTCACTAAATTCTCTTAGTCACTTTTAGTTATGCGCTGGGTGTGGCAAAGACAGATTTGGGTGTGGTCAAGCGTGTAATTCGAACTATGATGCGTGTAATTTGAAATACGCATAACTCGAAGAATACCCTATCACCAAATGATTCCATCTTTCTATCGAATAGCTGTGGATTATACTCTGGTAATCATGCCGAATACGGCATAATGTGCTGAGCCACGCAATAGGCGATTTGCACTAAGAGGTCACGTGACCCTAACTCCCATAAATCGAAAAGAAGTGTCAAAATGAACTCCAGAAATGAAAAGAGCAGCTAGAAATTAGTAAAAGGGCGAAGTTTCAGATCATAATGTCTGACCCAGGAGAATGACATTAAAAATGAAATCGATGGTTTTCTAAGATTTTGTTTGGAAAATGCATTGGATGGCAAGAGGCGTTCCATCCAATGCATTTTCCAAACAAAGTCTTAGAAAACAATTCATTCTGATTTTTCATTCGAGAGTTTTTGCCGGTTATATTTCATGATACAACAGCCTTATTCAAAACGGCTGATCTACACTTTATCTTTGTAAAGTTCTCAGATTTTTACTCGCGTTCAGTACGTCACTTTTGACCCAAACACGCCAGACTCCCACCATAGAGAAATGATGTAATATACAATCTAAACGAAGTAGTGGACGAAGCGTTTCCAACAGTACAGTGACGTCACAATTAGTCCACCTTGGTGAAATATAAAATGTCTTCGGGTATTCTTCGGAAGCAGCTCATTAGGCAACTTCAAACTGTTATAACTCGAAAACTAGTGAAGGTAGAACTATAAAACGTTGCTAGAGTATTTACAACATTATTATCGTTTATTGAGTAAAAATGTGTTGATTGGTTACATGTGACCTTTAACAACCTTCACCATTTTGATGTAAAGTTCTAATTTGCTTTCTATAAAGGAAATACGTTTGCAAATAGAGGCTCATAATAACGACTCCATCAGCGATCCCCCACAACGTTCAGCTAGCTGATCAAATTCGCAAATAAGTTTATATCTGGTTTACTGATTCTTATGGATTTTAAGAATATTTTAGCGTTCAATTTTTCTATAACATTATATAAAATTTTCAAATCTATTCTTACTATGGAAATTGATCTCTGAAGTGTAACATGTCCGTTCGGAATTTTGTCTCACTGGAGTGTTTTGTACCATTTGTGTGCGAAATGAAGTGATCACGTTGTGAGACACAATTCCGAACGGACATATTACCACTTTAGTGATTTCCATAGTATACAGCTATTTCAAAAAAGGTTGGTGAAGGTTTTGTTGCATCTTGCATGTTGCATCTTGCATACCAAGCCCGAAATGTATTGTGGATCATATATATATAATGTCAGCATGCACATACAAAAGAAAATATGCCTGCTCCATATTGCAAAGATTTGGTATGCAACATGCAACATGCAAGATGCAACAAAACCTTCACCAACCTTTTTTGAAATAGCTGTATATAGCTAATTGCATAATCATTGTCGGGTTGAAAATCATAAATCATACTGAAGCTGAGACCGCAAGGATGGATGGGAAATCAGTTCATGACCCGCATTACATGCAGATATATTCAATGTTCTCATAGTTTTGAAGATATATGAGCTATTTAACTAAGATCCTACAAGTCTGGATAGAAAGGTCGACTATTTTGATGATTTTTTTAATGTTTTGCAATTGCTTCAAAAATAGAACTACTGGCGTCTAGATACCTATACAAACATTATTTGGTATTTTTAGATTGATTACACTTGAATTGTAGGAACTACAGTACCGTATTTCCTGAATCAAAGAAGACAATTCACAAAATTTAGAATAAGTAATCACAAATTAGCTATTGAAACCGGAAGATATGGAAAGCCAAAAATACAAGTCGATCAAAGACTTTGTATATTTTGTAACCGTAAAGAAATTGAAACTGAAAAACACATGTTATTAAAATGTCCATTCTATCGGTCATTACGATCAGATTTCTTTAAAAAAAAAAAGATAATAAAATTCCAATTGAACATTTAGATACAAAGAAATATACTTGTAATCAATTATTAAATTCTACAAATCCAATCGTTATATATTATACATCAAAATTTATATCTAAGTGTTTTCAACTTAGAGATTTGAATGAAGCGTCCAGAATTAATTAATTAATTATAGTATACATTTATGATTTCTACATGTATTTACCCTTAATGGACCTACATGTATTTACCCTTAATGAACTCTTTATTATATGATTGGACATATATGGTATGATTGTATTATGATAAACAATGAAATATATTCATATCAATATACTGAAACGTCATTATAATTATAAAATTATATTGTAACGTTATTATATAGCGTTATATAACGTTATTATATAGCGTTATTATATAGCTGGCGGGGATTTGATTTTTTCAATAAATTTTCAGTCAAATTCCCTCCCCATGGGCTAAAAGTAAAGGTCAAATGTGGTAAAAAAATTGCATACCCAAGGCAAAATGTCCCTCATTTTGCGAGAGATTTAGTTTATATAAACCCATTTGTTAGTTTTGAAAAATACAACAAAACAACAAAAGATCATCAAAACCCAAACTTCAGTTTACTGTATTCAGGTCCACACTTGGACCAGATTGATGTGTTCAAACCACATCAGTTTCACTTCTTCTCTTGTCAAAAGTACCATTCTTGATACTTCATCAATAATTTCATCGGAAGAAATACCCTTGTACTGTTTTATTTATGTATAGATCGATCGATAGATAGATAGATAGATAGATAGATAGATAGATAGATAGATAGATAGATAGATAGATAGATAGATAGATAGATAGATAGATAGATAGATAGATAGATAGATAGATAGATAGATAGATAGATAGATAGATAGATAGATAGATAGATAGATAGATAGATAGATAGATAGATAGATAGATAGATAGATAGATAGATAGATAGATAGATAGATAGATAGATAGATAGATAGATAGATAGATAGATAGATAGATAGATAGATAGATAGATAGATAGATAGATAGATAGATAGATAGATAGATAGATAGATAGATAGATAGATAGATGCTGCATCACAACGGACCGCGGTTTCATTGTGTTTAATACTCCTACCACCCCTCCCGGTACTGTATCACTGCAGCACAACGGACCGCGGTTTCACTGTGTTTAATACTCCTATCACCCCTCTCCATACTATATCACTGCATCACAACGGACCGCGGTTTCAGTGTGTTTAATACACCTATCACACCTCACCGTACTATAGCGTGCTTCGCACGAAGAGATCAACATAGAAATAAGCTTTCGCACATACGCATGTGCAGTAACGAGCTGCGAAATTGACACTTTGAAAATGGCGGCTTTCAACAGGCAAAGGACTCTTGAACTTTTATCGCTTTTACTGCGTTATCATATACCATACCAATGCAGCACAACGGACCGCGGTTTAACTGTGTTTTATAGATAGATAGATAGATAGATAGATAGATAGATAGATAGATAGATAGATAGATAGATAGATAGATAGATAGATAGATAGATAGATAGATAGATAGATAGATAGATAGATAGATAGATAGATAGATAGAGAGATAGATAGATAGATAGATAGGGGAGACCTAAATAATATCCTATCATAGATAGATAGATAGATGAGAGATAGATAGATAGATAGATAGATAGATAGAGAGACTACAGATAGATAGATAGATAGATAGATAGATAGATAGATAGATAGATATCACCCCTAGATAGATCACTGCAGACAGGATAGATAGATCAGATAGATTAATACTCCTATCACCCCTAGATAGATATCATAGCATAGATAGGACCGATAGATTCAGATAGTGTGATAATACTCCTATCATGGATGTAACTACTATTTATGTGCAGCACAAATGTAATAGCTGAGTTTAATACTCCTATCTACACTATATAGGGCACACACTGGCAATAATACTCAGTGTGTTTAATACTCCTATCACCCCTCCACGTACTGTATCACTGCAGCACAACGGACCGCTGGTTCACTGTCTTTAATACTCCTATCACCCCTCCCCGTACTATATCACTGCATCACAACGGACCGCGGTTTCAGTGTGTTTAATACTCCTACCACCCCTCCCGGTACTGTATCACTGCAGCACAACGGACCGCGGTTTCACTGTGTTTAATACTCCTATCACCCCTCTCCATACTATATCACTGCATCACAACGGACCGCGGTTTCAGTGTGTTTAATACACCTATCACACCTCACCGTACTATAGCGTGCTTCGCACGAAGAGATCAACATAGAAATAAGCTTTCGCACATACGCATGTGCAGTAACGAGCTGCGAAATTGACACTTTGAAAATGGCGGCTTTCAACAGGCAAAGGACTCTTGAACTTTTATCGCTTTTACTGCGTTATCATATACCATACCAATGCAGCACAACGGACCGCGGTTTAACTGTGTTTTTATAGATAGATAGATAGATAGATAGATAGATAGATAGAGATAGATAGATAGATAGATAGATAGATAGATAGATAGATAGATAGATAGATAGATAGATAGATAGATAGATAGATAGATAGATAGATAGATAGATAGATAGATAGATAGATAGATAGATAGATAGATAGATAGATAGATAGATAGGTAGAGAGAGAGAGAGAGAGAGAGAAACTGTATTTAGATAGTGTCAAATGTAATAGCTGAGGGGAAAATCCCTCTACTAATAGGGGACACCTAAAATAATACTCCTATCACCCCTCCCACGTACTAGATATCACTGCAGCACAAGATAGATAGATAGCGAGGTTCACTGTAGATAGATAATACTCCTATCACCCCTCCCCGTATTATATATATAGATGCATCACAACGGACCGCGGTTTCATGTATGTGTTCAATACTAACTGAGGGGCAAATCCCTTTACTAATAGGGAACACCTAATACTAATCACTCCCCCCTCCCTATATCGTGTATCACACACGCAGCAGCACAACGGACCGCGGTTTCACTGTGTTTAATACTTAATCACCCCCGCGTACTATCACGTAGCCCTTCAGTGTGTTTAATACTATATCACCCTCCCTGCATGCACACAACGGATCGCGGTTTCAGTGTGTTTTTAATACACCTATCACACCTCACCAGTACTAACACTGCAGCACAACGGACCGCGGTTTCATTGTGTTTAATACTCCTATCACCCTCCACTGATCACTGCAGCACAACGGACCGCGGTTTCACTGTGTTTAATACTCCTATCACCCATCTACATACTATATCACTGCATCAAACGGACCGCGGTTTATGTGTTTTAGTACATATCAAAAGGAGCTTACTATAGCGTGGGTTCACAGAGATCAACATAGAAATAAGCTTTCGCACATACGCATGTGCAGTAACGAGCTGCGAAATTGACACTTTGAAAATGGCGGCTTTCAACAGGCGAAGGACTCTTGAACTTTTATCGCTTTTACTGCGTTATCATATACCATACCAATGCAGCACAACGGACCGCGGTTTCACTGTGTTTTTATAGATAGATAGATAGATAGATAGATAGATAGATAGATAGATAGATAGATAGATAGATAGATAGATAGATAGATAGATAGATAGATAGAGAGAGATAGAGAGATAGAGAGAGAAGAGAGAGATAGATAGATAGAGATCAGAGAGATGAGAGAGATAGATAGATAGATAGATAGGATAGAATAGGGGATAGATAGATAGATAGAGAGAGCGCGGTTTCAGTGTGTTTAATACTCTGTATTTCCCGTATGTGTCAAATGTAATAGCTGAGGGGAAAATCCCTCTACTAATAGGGGACACCTAAAATAATACTCCTATCACCCCTCCACGTACTGTATCACTGCAGCACAACGGACCGCGGGTTCAGTGTCTTTAATACTCCTATCACCCCTCCCCGTACTATATCACTGCATCACAACGGACCGCGGTTTCATTGTGTTTAATACTCCTACCACCCCTCCCGGTACTGTATCACTGCAGCACAACGGACCGCGGTTTCACTGTGTTTAATACTCCTATCACCCCTCTCCATACTATATCACTGCATCACAACGGACCGCGGTTTCAGTGTGTTTAATACACCTATCACACCTCACCGTACTATAGCGTGCTTCGCACGAAGAGATCGGTTTCATAGAAAATAAGCTTTCGCACATACGCATGTGCAGTGCAACGAGCTGCGAAATTGACACTTTGAAAATGGCGGCTTTCAACAGGCAAAGGACCGCTTGAACTTTTATCGCTTTTACTGCGTTATCATATACCATATCACTGCAGCACAACGGACCGCGGTTTCAGTGTGTTTAATACACCTATCACACCTCACCGATAGATAGATAGATACGATAGATAGATAGAAATAGATTTCGCACATAGATAGAGTAGATAGATAGACAGATTGAAAGATAGATAGAACAGGCAAAGATTGAACTATCGCTTTTACTGCGTTATCATATACCATAGATAGATAGATAGCGGTAATTGTGTTTTAGATAGATAGATAGATAGATAGATAGATAGATAGATAGATAGAGATAGATAGATAGATAGATAGATAGATAGATAGATAGATAGATAGATAGATATAGATAGATAGATAGATAGATAGATAGATAGATAGATAGATAGATAGAGATAGATAGATAGATAGATAGATAGATAGATAGATAGAGATAGATAGATAGATAGAGAGAGAGACAGACAGACAGAGAGATAGATAGATAGATAGATAGATAGATAGATAGATAGATAGATAGATAGATAGATAGATAGATAGATAGATAGATAGATAGATAGATAGATAGACAGACAGATAGATAGATAGATAGATAGATAGATAGATAGATAGAGATAGATAGATAGAGATAGATAGATAGATAGATAGATAGATAGATAGATAGATAAACAAACTGTATTTATGTGTCAAATGTAATAGCTGAGGGGCAAATCCCTCTACTAATAGGGAACACCTAAAATAATACTCCTATCACCCCTCCACGTACTGTATCACTGCAGCACAACGGACCGCTGGTTCACTGTCTTTAATACTCCTATCACCCCTCCCGTACTGTATCACTGCATCACAACGGACCGCGGGTTCAGTGTCTTTAATACTCCTATCACCCCTCCACGTCCTATATCACTGCAGCACAACAGTGCACGGTTTCACTGTGTTTAATACTTTTATCACCCCTCCCCATACTATATCACTGCGGCACAACGGACCGCGGGTTCACTGTCTTTAATACTCCTATCACCCCTCCCTGTATTATATATCACTGCATCACAACGGACCGCGGTTTCAGTGTGTTTAATACTCCTATCACCCTTCACCGTACTATAGCGTGGTTCACCACAGGCAGCCCAACCATTGCTTTTGAGGCTACTAATTCAATAAAATGATATTTACGTCTTTTTATGGGTTTCCTGTGGTAGAGCGCGCGCTATATACGTATTATATTGGGCTTCCTGTGTTGAATAAGGTATAATGTTTGGCTCCCTGTGCGCGTCCTGCGGGATGCGCCCGCAGCAATGTGTATATTTACAATATACACAATGCTGCGGCGCGTCCCGCAGGACGCACACAGGAAGCCCAACATTATACATTTCTATGCACAGTGAACCCAACATATAAATGCGCGCGCGCTCTACCACATAAAACCCATCAAAAAAGACGCAAATATCATTTTATTGAATTAGTAGCCTCAAAAGGAATGGTTGGGCTGCCTGTGGGTTCACACAAAGAGATCAACATAGAAATAAGCTTTCGCACATACGCATGCGCAGTAACGAGCTGCGAAATTGACACTGTGAAAATGGCGGCTTTCAACAGGCGAAGGACTCTTGAACTTTTATCGCTTTTACTGCGTTATCATATACCATACCAATGCAGCACAACGGACCGCGGTTTCACTGTGTTTAAAAGATAGATAGATAGATAGACAGACAGACAGATAGTTAGATAGATAGATAGATAGATAAACAAACTGTATTGATGTGTCAAATGTATTAGTTGAGGAGAAAATCACTCTACTAATAGGGGACACCTAATATAATACTCCTATCACCCCTCCCCGTACTATGCCACTGCAGCTCAAGGGAGCGCGGTTTCAGTGTGTTTAATACTCCTATCACCCCTTCCCGTACTATATCACTGCATCACAACGGACCGCGGTTTCACTGTGTTTAATACTCCTAACACCCCTCCCCGTACTGTATCACTGCAGCACAACGGACAGCGGTTTCAGTGTGTTTAATACTCCTATCACCCCTTCCCGTACTATATCACTGCATCACAACGGACCGCGGTTTCATGATCAGTGTGTTTAATACTCCTATCACCCCTCTCCATACTATACCACTGCAGCACAAGGATCCGCGGTTTCAGTTTGTTTAATACTCCTACCACCCCTCCCGGTACTGTATCACTGCAGCACAACGGACCGCGGTTTCACTGTGCTTAATACTCCTATCACCCCTCTCCATACTATATCACTGCATCACAACGGACCGCGGTTTCAGTGTGTTTAATACACCTATCACACCTCACCGTACTATAGCGTGCTTCGCACGAAGAGATCAACATAGAAATAAGCTTTCGCACATACGCATGTGCAGTAACGAGCTGCGAAATTGACACTTTGAAAATGGCGGCTTTCAACAGGCAAAGGACTCTTGAACTTTTATCGCTTTTACTGCGTTATCATATACCATACCAATGCAGCACAACGGACCGCGGTTTCACTGTGTTTAATAGATAGATAGATAGATAGATAGATAGATAGATAGATAGATAGATAGATAGACAGACAGACAGACAGACAGACAGATAGATAGATAGATAGATAATAGATAAACAAACTGTATTGATGTGTCAAATGTATTAGTTGAGGAGAAAATCCCTCTACTAATAGGGGACACCTAAAATAATACTCCTATCACCCCTCCCCGTACTATGCCACTGCAGCTCAAGGGAGCGCGGTTTCAGTGTGTTTAATACTCCTATCACCCCTTCCCGTACTATATCACTGCATCACAACGGACCGCGGTTTCACTGTGTTTAATACTCCTAACACCCCTCCCCGTAATGTATCACTGCAGCACAACGGACAGCGGTTTCAGTGTGTTTAATACTCCTATCACCCCTTCCCGTACTATATCACTGCATCACAACGGACCGCGGTTTCATGATCAGTGTGTTTAATACACCTATCACCCCTCTCCATACTATACCACTGCAGCACAAGGATCCGCGGTTTCAGTTTGTTTAATACTCCTATCACCCCTCTCCATACTATACCACTGCATCACAACGGACCGCGGTTTCATTGTGCTTAATACTCCTATCTCCCCTCTCCATACTCTATCACTGCATCACAACGGACCGCGGTTTCAGTGTGTTTAATACACCTATCACACCTCACCGCACTATACCACTGCAGCACAACGATCCGCGGTTTCAGTTTGTTTAATACTCCTACCACCCCTCCCGGTACTGTATCACTGCAGCACAACGGACCGCGGTTTCACTGTGCTTAATACTCCTATCTCCCCTCTCCATACTATATCACTGCATCACAACGGACAGCGGTTTCAGTGTGTTTAATACACCTATCACACCTCACCGTACTATAGCGTGCTTCGCACGNTAGTAGCCTGAAAAGGAATGGTTGGGCTGCCTATGGGTTCACACAAAAAGATCAACATAGAAATAAGCTTTCGCACATACGCATGCGCAGTAACGAGCTGCGAAATTGACACTGTGAAAATGGCGGCTTTCCACAGGCGAAGGACTCTTGAACTTTTATCGCTTTTACTGCGTTATCATATACCATACCAATGCAGCACAACGGACCGCGGTTTCACTGTGTTTAATAGATAGATAGATAGATAGATAGATAGATAGATAGATAGATAGATAGATAGATAGATAGATAGATAGATAGATAGATAGATAGATAGATAGATAGATAGATAGATAGATAGATAGATAGTCAAAGATTAGACAGACAGACAGACTAGATAGTTAGATAGATAGATAAACAAACTGTATTGATGTGTCAAATGTATTAGTTGAGGAGAAAATCCCTCTACTAATAGGGGACACCTAAAATAATACTCCTATCACCCCTCCCCGTACTATGCCACTGCAGCTCAACGGAGCGCGGTTTCAGTGTGTTTAATACTCCTATCACCCCTTAAATAATCCTAACACCCCTCCCCGTACTGTATCACTGCAGCACAACGGACAGCGGTTTCAGTGTGTTTAATACTCCTATCACCCCTTCCCGTACTATATCACTGCATCACAACGGACCGCGGTTTCATGATCAGTGTGTTTAATACACCTATCACCCCTCTCCATACTATACCACTGCAGCACAAGGATCCGCGGTTTCAGTTTGTTTAATACTCCTATCACCCCTCTCCATACTATACCACTGCATCACAACGGACCGCGGTTTCATTGTGTTTAATACTCCTACCACCCCTCCCGGTACTGTATCACTGCAGCACAACGGACCGCGGTTTCACTGTGTTTAATACTCCTATCACCCCTCTCCATACTATATCACTGCATCACAACGGACCGCGGTTTCAGTGTGTTTAATACACCTATCACACCTCACCGTACTATAGCGTGCTTCGCACGAAGAGATCAACATAGAAATAAGCTTTCGCACATACGCATGTGCAGTAACGAGCTGCGAAATTGACACTTTGAAAATGGCGGCTTTCAACAGGCAAAGGACTTCTTGAACTTTTATCGCTTTTACTGCGTTATCATATACCATACCAATGCAGCACAACGGACCGCGGTTTCACTGTGTTTTATAGATAGATAGATAGATAGATAGATAGATAGATAGATAGATAGATAGATAGATAGATAGATAGATAGATAGATAGATAGATAGATAGATAGATAGAGAGAGAGATAGATAGAGAGAGAGAGAGAGAGAGAGAGAGAGAGAGAGATAGATAGATAGGTAGGTGGATCGAGAGATAGAGAGATAAACTGTATTTGTGTGTCAAATGTAATAGCTGAGGGGCAAATCCCTCTACTAATAGGGAACACCTAAAATAATACTCCTATCACCCTTCCCCGTACTATATCACTCCAGCACAACAGTGCACGGTTTCACTGTGTTTAATACTTCTATCACCCCTCCACGTCCTATATCACTCCAGCACAACAGTGCACGGTTTCACTGTGTTTAATACTTCTATCACCCCTCCCCGTACTATATCACTGCGGCACAACGGACCGCGGGTTCACTGTCTTTAATACTCCTATCACCCCTCCCCTATCACTGCGGCACAACGGACCGCGGTTTCACTGTTTATATATCCTATCACCCCTCACTGCATTATATATCACTGCATCACAACGGACCGCGGTTTCAGTGTGTTTAATACTCCTATCACCCTTCACCGTACTATAGCGTGGTTCACCACAGGCAGCCCAACCATTGCTTTTGAGGCTACTAATTCAATAAAATGATATTTGCGTCTTTTTTATGGGTTTCCTGTGGTAGAGCGCGCGCGCTATATACGTATTATATTGGGCTTCCTGTGTTGAATAAGGTATAATGTTGGGCTCCCTGTGCGCGTCCTGCGGGATGCGCCCGCAGCAATGTGTATATTTACAATATACACAATGCTGCGGCGCGTCCCGCAGGACGCACACAGGAAGCCCAACATTATACATTTCTATGCACAGTGAACCCAACATATAAATGCGCGCGCGCTCTACCACATAAAACCCATCAAAAAAGACGCAAATATCATTTTATTGAATTAGTAGCCTCAAAAGGAATGGTTGGGCTGCCTGTGGGTTCACACAAAGAGATCAACATAGAAATAAGCTTTCGCACATACGCATGCGCAGTAACGAGCTGCGAAATTGACACTGTGAAAATGGCGGCTTTCAACAGGCGAAGGACTCTTGAACTTTTATCGCTTTTACTGCGTTATCATATACCATACCAATGCAGCACAACGGACCGCGGTTTCACTGTGTTTAATAGATAGATAGATAGATAGATAGATAGATAGATAGATAGATAGATAGATAGATAGATAGATAGATAGATAGATAGACAGACAGATAGATAGTTAGATAGATAGATAAACAAACTGTATTGATGTGTCAAATGTATTAGTTGAGGAGAAAATCCCTCTACTAATAGGGGACACCTAAAATAATACTCCTATCAGTACTATGCCACTAAGGGAGCGCGGTTTCAGTGTGTTTAATACTCCTATCACCCCTCCCCTAATACCCCTCCCCGTACTGTATCACTGGGACAACCGGTTTCAGTGTGTTTAATACTCCTATCACCCCTCCCCGTACTATATCACTGCATCACAACGGACCGCGGTTTCAGTGTGTTTTACACCTATACTCCTATCACCCACTCCCGTACTATATCACTACATACAGCACAACGGACCGCGGTTTCAGTGTGTTTAATACTATCCTATCACACCCCTCTCCATACTATATCACTGCATCACAACGGACCGCGGTTTCATTGTGTTTAATACTCCTACCACCCCTCCCGGTACTGTATCACTGCAGCACAACGGACCGCGGTTTCACTGTGTTTAATACTCCTATCACCCCTCTCCATACTATATCACTGCATCACAACGGACCGCGGTTTCAGTGTGTTTAATACACCTATCACACCTCACCGTACTATAGCGTGCTTCGCACGAAGAGATCAACATAGAAATAAGCTTTCGCACATACGCATGTGCAGTAACGAGCTGCGAAATTGACACACTTTGAAAATGGCGGCTTTCAACAGGCAAAGGACTCTTGAACTTTTATCGCTTTTACTGCGTTATCATATACCATACCAATGCAGCACAACGGACCGCGGTTTCACTGTGTTTTTAGATAGATAGAGAGATAGATAGATAGATAGATAGATAGATAGATAGATAGATAGATAGATAGATAGATAGATAGATAGATAGATAGATAGATAGATAGATAGATAGATATGATAGATAGATAGAGAGACAGAGATAGATAGAGAGAGATTCTAGATAGATTAGATAGAGAGATAGAGAGAGATATAGAGAGAGAGAGATAGACAGATAGATAGATAGAGATAGATAGATAGATAGATAGATAGATAGATAGATAGATAGATAGATAGATAGATAGATAGATAGATAGATAGATAGATAGATAGATAGATAGATAGATAGATAGATAGATAGATAGATAGATAGATAGATAGATAGATAGATAGATAGATAGATAGATAAACAAACTGTATTTGTGTGTCAAATGTAATACTGAGGGGCAAATCCCTCTACTAATAGGGAACACCTAAAATAATACTCCTATCACCCCTCTCACGTACTTCACTGCAGGGACACCGGTTTCACTGTGTTTAATACTCCTACCACCCCTCCCCGTACTATATCACTGCAGCACAACGGACAGCGGTTTCAGTGTGTTTAATACTCCTATCACCCCTTCCCGTACTATATCACTGCATCACAACGGACCGCGGTTTCAGTGTGTTTAATACTCCTATCACCCCTCCCCATACTATATCACTGCATCACAACGGACCGCGGTTTCAGTGTGTTTAATACTCCTATCACCCCTTCCCGTACTATATCACTGCATCACAACGGACCGCGGTTTCAGAATCAGTGTGTTTAATACTCCTATCACCCCTAATAAATACTATATCACTGCAGTTGCACACAACGGACCGCGGTAGTTTTAACTGTGTATATTACTATACTCCTGCACCCCTCTCCATACTATATCACTTGCAGCACAGATACAACGTTTAGATAGTCGATAGATAGATTGTGTTTAATTAGATCCTATCACCCCTCCCTAATACTATAGCACTGCAGCATTGACGATCAGGTTTTAATTTGTTTTACCGTGCTTCGCCTCGCAAACACCCAATTGCTGGAGTTGCATTGCCTCACTACTAACCGCGCGGTTTCAGTGTGTAAATTGATACTCCTATCACCCTCCACATACTATATCACTGCAGCACAACGGACCGCGGTTTCAGTGTGTTTAATACTCCTATCACCCCTCCCCGTACTATATCACTGCAGCACAACGGACCGCGTTTCATTGTGTTTTTAATACTACCTAGATCCATAGATAGATACAGATATCACTGCAGCACAACGGACCGCGGGTTTCACTGTGTTTTAATACTCCTATCACCCTAGACCATACTATATCACTGATCACAATAGACCGCGGTTTCAGTAGTTTTAATACATCCTATCATACCTCACCATACCTAGATATAATAGCACAAGATAGATAGATAGAATTAATACTTTGATAGATAGAACAGGCTAGACTTCTTGAAACTACAGATATAGAGTTAGATTTAGAGATACCAATCGCAGACAGAGAGAGATAGATGAAAAGCGGTTTCATAGATACAGATAGAGGTTGATATAGATAGAGAGATAGATAGATATAGATACCAATGAAGCACATACGAGATAGATATTTACTGTGTTTATATAGATAGATAGATAGATAGATAGATAGATAGATAGATAGAAGATAGATAACAGTGTAGATAGAACACCTATCAGATGAGATAGATAGATAGATAGATAGATAGACCGCGGTTTAGATAGATAGATAGATAGCTCCCTAAAATGTGCACGTGTGTTGAAATAGATAATAGTGACACTTTGTTTACCGATAGATAAGAGGCAACAGGACCGGGTTAATTATATAAATCCTATCACCCCTCCATATACCTATATCACTGCAGCACAACGGGGACCGCGGGTTCACTGTGTTTTAATACTCCTATCAGATAGATACGTACTATATCACTGCAGCACAACGGACCGCACGGTTCAGTGTGTTATTTAATACTCCTATCACCCCTCCCGTTTATATATCACTAGCGCAGCATGCTTACGGGTATGAGTTTCATTGTGTTGCTTAATACTCCTATCACCCCTCCCTTTGCGTATATATCACTGGCAGCACAACGGGACCGGGTTTCAGTGTGTTTAATACTCCTATCACCCTTCCTATTATACTATATCACTGCATCACAACGGACCGCGGTTTCAGTGTGTTTAATAATACTAATCACACCCTCCCCGTACTATATCACTGCAGCACAACAGTGCACGGTTTTCACTGAAATTTATATTTCTATCACCCCTCGCATACTATATCACTGCAGGCACAACGGACCGCGAATTGTTTCACTTTGTTTTGGCTCTATCAACCTCCCATACTATTGCACTGCAGCACAACGGACCGTGTTTTTCTGTGTTATAATTCCTATCACCCCGCATACTATATCACTGCATCACAATTGTGCGTGCATCCTATCACAGGCAGATTTCACATTGGCCCTTTGTGTCTAGCTACAAGAAGATCTCCATAGATAGAAATGCGCATGCGTGATAGATAGATCCTGTAGATTTCATAGATAGATAGATCACCCTAGATGTTTATTTTATAGATAACGGACCGCGTTGCTCTAGATAGAATACTCCTAGATAGATTGATAGATACATAGAGAGATCGCTAGATAGAAATAAGCTATAGCTATAGTAGCGCATAAATAGCTAGATAAATGACACTAGATAGATGGATAGACACATAGATAGATCTTGATAGATTTATAGATTTTTATGATAGTTATTCATGTAGATAGATAGATACGCGCGCGCTTTACCTTATACCGCAGACGGACCAAGGGCTGGCATACTGTATTGAGATAGATATTAGATAGAGATAGATAGATAGATAGATAGAGTAGATATATAGAGAGATAGATAGCTAATAGATAGATAGATAGATAGCTTAGATAGATAGATAGATAGATAGATAGATTTTGGGAGAGATGAGATAGCCTAGTTAGATAGATAGATAGATAGAGATAGATAGAAAGTCTAGAGAGACTTGGTATTAGATAGCAGAGATAGATAGATAGATAGATAGATAGATAGATAGAGAGATAGAGTATCAGAGATAGATAGATAGATAGATAGATAGTAGAGATAGACTGCCGTATGTATAAATGTGCTATTGAGGAGAAAATCCCTCTACTAATAGGGAACACCTATAAATAATACTCCTATCACCCTCCCTGCGCCCTATCACTGCAGCACAACGTCTGCACGGTTTCACTGTGTGTTTAATACTCTCTATCACCCCTCCCCATACTATATCACTGCGGCACAACGGACCGCGGGTTCACTGTCTTTAATACTCCTATCACCCCTCCGCTGTATTATATATCACTGCATCACAACGGACCGCGGTTTCAGTGTGTTTAATACTCCTATCACCCTTCACCGTACTATAGCGTGGTTCACCACAGGCAGCCCAACCATTGCTTTTGAGGCTACTAATTCAATAAAATGATACCCGTCTTTTTATGGGTTTCCTGTGGTAGAGCGCGCGCGCTATATACGTATTATATTGGGCTTCCTGTGTTGAATAAGGTATAATGTTGGGCTCCCTGTGCGCGTTCTGCGGGATGCGCCCGCAGCAATGTGTATATTTACAATATACACAATGCTGCGGCGCGTTCCGCAGGACGCACACAGGAAGCCCAACATTATACATTTCTATGCACAGTGAACCCAACATATAAATGCGCGCGCGCTCTACCACATAAAACCCATCAAAAAAGACGCAAATATCATTTTATTGAATTAGTAGCCTCAAAAGGAATGGTTGGGCTGCCTGTGGGTTCACACAAAGAGATCAACATAGAAATAAGCTTTCGCACATACGCATGCGCAGTAACGAGCTGCGAAATTGACACTGTGAAAATGGAGGCTTTCAACAGGCGAAGGACTCTTGAACTTTTATCGCTTTTACTGCGTTATCATATACCATACCAATGCAGCACAACGGACCGCGGTTTCACTGTGTTTTTATAGATAGATAGATATAGATAGATAGATAGATAGATAGATAGATAGATAGATAGATAGATAGATAGATAGATAGATAGAGATAGATAGATAGATAGATATAGATAGATAGATAGATAGATAGATAGATAGATAGATAGATAGATAGACAGACAGACAGACAGACAGATAGATAGATAGATAGATAGATAGATAGATAGATAGAACAAACTGTATTGATGTGTCAAATGTATTAGTTGAGGAGAAAATCCCTCTAATAATAGGGGACACCTAAAATAATACTCCTATCACCCCTCCCCGTACTATGCCACTGCAGCTCAAGGGAGCGCGGTTTCAGTGTGTTAATACTCCTATCACCCCTCCCCCTCCCCGTACTATATCACTGCAGCACAACGGAGCGCGGTTTCAGTGTGTTTAATACTCCTATCACCCCTCCCGTACTACTATATCACTGCAGCACAACGGACCGCGGTTTCAGTGTGTTTAATACTCCTATCACCCCTTCCCGTACTATATCACTGCATCACAAACGGACCGCGGTTTCAGTGTGTTTAATACTCCTATCACCCTCCCCGTATACTATATCACTGCAGCACAACGGACCGCGGTTTCAGATGTTTTTAATACTCCTATCACCCCTCTCCATACTATACCACTGCAGCACAACGGACCGCGGTTTCACTGTGTTTAATACTCCTATCACCCCTCCCCATACTATATCACTGCATCACAACGGACCGCGGTTTCAGTGTGTTTAATACTCCTATCACCCTCACCGTACTATAGCGTGCAGTACACAATAAGAGAGCGCGTTTACTCAACAGTTTAATACTTCTCGCTCGCACTATACGCATGTGCACTTCGATCGCGAAATTGACACTTTGAAAATGGCGGCTTTCAACAGTCCATAGGACTTCTTGAACCAAATTTTTATCGCTTTTACTGCGTGCTCATATACCATCGCAATGCAGCGGGTTTGGACCGCGGTTTCATTTCCCTCGGCTCCCTAATAGTTAGCATCCAGTGTTGAACTTTACAGTGATAGACGTTTAGATAGATCGCCTCGCAAACATAGTTCGATAGCATTTCCCTCGGCTCCCTATAGTTTGCACGTGTGTTGAACTCTACAGTGAGTTTTTGTTTTTACCGTGCTTCGCCTCGCAAACACCGGGTTTGTGGAGTTGCATTTCCCTCGGCTCCCTAATAGTTTGCACGTGTGTTGAACTCTACAGTGAGTTTTTGTTTACCGTGCTTCGCCTCGCAAACACCGGGTTTGTGGAGTTGCATTTCCCTCGGCTCCCTAATAGTTTGCACGTGTGTTGAACTCTACAGTGAGTGTTTGTTTTTACCGTGCTTCGCCTCGCAAACACCGGGTTTGTGGAGTTGCATTTCCCTCGGCTCCCCTATAGTTAGTTTGTGCACGTGTGTTTAATTGTTTCCTATCAGATAGTTTTTATTTACCGTATCACGCCTCACACGGACCGGGTTTGTGGAGTTGCATTTCCCTCGCCTCCCTAATAGTTTGCACGTATTTTGAACTCTACAGTGAGTTTTTGTTTATCGTGCTTCGCCTCGCAAACACCGGGTTTGTGGAGTTGCATTTCCCCCTCCCTAATAGTTTCCCTAGTAGTTTAATACGTATGTTGAACTCTACAGTGAGTTTTTGTTTACCGTGCTTTGTTTACCGTGCCTCGCAGACACCGGGTTTGTGGGTTGCATTTCCCTCGGCTCCCTAATAGTTTGCACGTGTGTTGAACTCTACAGTGAGTTTTTATTTACCGTGCTTCGCCTCGCAAAACACGGGTTTGTAGAGAGCATTAATCGATAGCTCGGCTCCCTAAAGGTTTGCACGTATGTTGAACTCTAAAGTGAGTTTTTGTTTACCGTGCTTCGCCTCGCAAACACCGGGTTTGTGGAGTTGCATTTCCCTCGGCTCCCTAAAAGTTTGCACGTGTGTTGAACTCTCAAGTGAGTGTTTGTTTACCGTGCTGGCCTCGCAAACACCGGGTTTGTGGAGTTGCATTTCCCTCAGTTTCCCTTCTCGGTTGTTTGTTTGTGTGCTATAGTCGGTACTATACAACATGATACAACGTCATCTTTACTTTATGCATGCTTTGCCTCCCCTTTGCCTCGTTTATATATAAGTTTCGCATGCTTAGGGGTATGAGGTTGAACATTGTCGTATGGCTTGTGCTTGATATTTCCTTTGCGTACCGTGACGTAATGTCCAAGCATTCTAGTTGCATGGTTAATGTTGAGCAATGATTTCCCTTAGCGTTATTATTATTATTATAGCGTTCTGCACCCTATATATTGTCAAGACGGTGCAAATTCGACTGAGTTGTTCGGTTTTGGGTATATTTGTGTTTTCGACATTTGCAGATTTGCTGCTTCTCGCATTTGCATCCAATTTGGTGTTGTATTGTTTCTCTTTGTTGTTGTCCCTCCCTCCACACCTCCCTTTGTTTCCTTTCCTTTGTGATTGTCTCCCTTTGTTCTTCCCGTTTTCGCATATCATTGATTGTGCGTGCCTTACGGTATTTTCACTGTTGGCCCTTTGTGGGCGCTACAAGAATTATTAATTCGGTGATGGTGTTGTGCCTCAGATACGTGATACTGTCCCTGTTCGTTTTATTTTCGGTTTATTTCCGTTGCTCTAACATTTTGTGAAGTTTTTGTTTTGTGTCCTCTCCCGCGCTATTTGGGTTTTCCCTATCTCCTATGGTAGCCTGAAAGGGTGTCTAATGCCCTAGTCGGATTACTGACGCTCAGGCTGTCATCCCTTGGGTGGGTTATTCCCGCGCAGAAACGCGCGCTTTACCTTATATTTCCATCTCCTTTTACCACCCAAGGGCTGGCAGCCTGTAGATTATTGATTCACGCCCACCTTTCTGTGGCTGCAGCTGCCTCCATATATAGTGTCATACACTAGCTAAAACAGTCTCGCGCGTTTCACTATGCCTTCCACGTAAGCCACTCATCCTAAGTTTTGGGTGGCTGGAGGGTCCTGCCTAGTTAAGTTTTGGACTTGGCTTTTTGAGTATTGGCAAAGGTCTCGAGTGACTTGGTATTAGACCGCATCAAACGCTAAGCTTCTGGGCGCGGGCGCATTTCTCCATCTCTTATTAAGCGAGCGTGAAAGGGACTGCCGCGAATAGTGTGCTATTCGCGCCAGTCCCTTGCAGCGCGAGTATAAATAAGAGCTCTGCATCTAATTACTGCCCAGTTCGCGTAAGTACCCTTCGGCTATTGGCTACTGGCTTGACACTCTCTTTCGCGCTTGCCTCCAAAAGCTACCGTGCTCTTTCCTCTCCCCTCCCTGACCCTATCCCTTTGCACTTCCAACTCACTCAAGCGCGGTTGCATTTCTCCATCTCTTATTAAGCGAGCGTGAAAGGGACTGCCGCGATTAGTATGCTATCACCCTTCACCGTACTATAGCGTGGTTCATCACAGGCAGCCCAACCATTGCTTTTGAGGCTACTAATTCAATAAAATGATATTTGCGTCTTTTTATGGGTTTCATGTGGTAGAGCGCGCGCGCTATATACGTATTATATTGGGCTTCCTGTGTTGAATAAGGTATAATGTTGGGCTCCCTGTGCGCGTCTTGCGGGATGCGCCCGCAGCAATGTGTATATTTACAATATACACAATGCTGCGGCGCGTTCCGCAGGATGCACACAGGAAGCCCAACATTATACATTTCTATGCACAGTGAACCCAACATATAAATGCGCGCGCGCTCTACCACATAAAACCCATCAAAAAAGACGCAAATATCATTTTATTGAATTAGTAGCCTCAAAAGGAATGGTTGGGCTGCCTGTGGGTTCACAAAAAGAGATCAACATAGAAATAAGCTTTCGCACATACGCATGCGCAGTAACGAGCTGCGAAATTGACACTTTGAAAATGGCGGCTTTCAACAGGCGAAGGACTCTTGAACTTTTATCGCTTTTACTGCGTTATCATATACCATACCAATGCAGCACAACGGACCGCGGTTTCACTGTGTTTAATAGACAGATAGATAGATAGACAGACAGACAGATAGATAGATAGATACAAGATACAAGATAGACAGAGAGAGAGAGAGAGAGAGAGAGAGATAGATAGATAGATAGATATAGATAGATAGATAGACAGACAGACAGACAGACAGACAGACAGATAGATAGATAGATAGATAGATAGATAAACAAACTGTATTGATGTGTCAAATGTAATAGCTGAGGAGAAAATCCCTCTACTAATAGGGGACACCTAAAATAATACTCCTATCACCCCTCCCCGTACTATGCCACTGCAGCTCAACGGAGCGCGGTTTCAGTGTGTTTAATACTCCTATCACCCCTCCCCGTACTATGCCACTGCAGCTCAACGGAGCGCGGTTTCAGTGTGTTTAATACTCCTATCACCCCTCCCCGTACTGTATCACAACGGACAGTGGTTTCAGTGTGTTTAATACTCCTATCACCCCTTCCCGTACTATATCACTGCATCACAACGGACCGCGGTTTCAGTGTGTTTAATACTCCTATCACCCCTCCCCGTACTGTATCACTGCAGCATAACGAACAGCGGATTCAGTGTGTTTAATACTCCTATCACCCCTCTCCATACTATACCACTGCAGCACAAGGGACCGCGGTTCCACTGTGTTTAATACTCCTATCACCCCTCCCCGTACTGTATCACTGCAGCACAACGGAGCGCGGTTTCAGTGTGTTTAATACTCCTATCACCCCTCCCCGTACTGTATCACAACGGACAGCGGTTTCAGTGTGTTTAATACTCCTATCACCCCTTCCCGTACTATATCACTGCATCACAACGGACCGCGGTTTCAGCGTGTTTAATACTCCTATCACCCCTCCCCGTACTGTATCACTGCAGCATAACGAACAGCGGATTCAGTGTGTTTAATACTCCTATCACCCCTCTCCATACTATAGCACTGCAGCACAAGGGACCGCGGTTCCACTGTGTTTAATACTCCTATCACCCCTCCCCGTACTGTATCACTGCAGCACAACGGAGCGCGGTTTCAGTGTGTTTAATACTCCTATCACCCCTCCCCGTACTGTATCACTGCAGCACAACGAACAGCGGATTCAGTGTGTTTAATACTCCTATCACCCTTCCACGTCCTATATCACTGTAGCACAACCGATCACGGTTTTATTACTCGTGCCCAGGCCGTAGGCCGCGGCACGAGGTATAAATTACACATCCTATTTTTTTTGTTCCCGTCGCAAATCTGCAAATTATCGAGTGGGACTGGGAACGAGACCACGAGACTGACCATGAGGCATGAGGTTGCAGCGATCGACGTTGTACGAAGAAAGTCAAGTGAAGATGGTGAAGGTATTCGTCTTCTGTTTTTTCCTCTTTACGCTCGAAATGCTTACAAATGCACACACAGTTCGCGGTAAATCTACACTAAAAGACGTTGAGCGTTTTCGGAAATATGGATTGTTCCGCGAACACATGAAAGCCATGAATGCCATGAAAGACTTGAATGCCACGAAAGCCAAAGTTTATCAGCTTATACTCGATCAACATGTTATGAAAGTCTTGAAAACGACGAAAGCCAAAGTTATACTCGATCAACATGTTATGAAAGCCATGAAAGCGAATGCCAAAGTTATAAACAATGCCAAAGTTATAAATTACGATCAATATGTTATGAATGAAAGCCTTTATTATACAAACTTGAAGTTAAACTGTTGTATATTTATGAACTACAATCCTCAAAGTGAAAGCAACCCACGATGTTTACCGACGAAAGATTCTAAACACAGGACTGTCAGGACTTATTATATATCTAACATCAAGGTGAAGTGGAATTTACTTTGCATTATTTGTGCCATGACTGTTACTGTTAGTATTGTTGTCATACAAGTTTATGCTTGCTATTGCTGTTCTACCTACCTAAATATAAGCTTAAACAGTTATGATTGTGATATATTTGAGAAAGCAAGCGAATTATCTGTCAATACTGATGAGAAGGATTCAGAGTTTATATCAATAAAAACATGTAGATCACGATATGCAAAGTTTATTTATTATAACCGTATTAAATACAACTACTATGATGTTACTGTTAGTAGATACAACTACCAAATACCATTAAATTACCATGCAGTTCGTGATAGAGAACCGAGCAGAATACCAGTGAGGCGACTTACACGTGCTTTATATAAAAGCAGAAAAATAAGGAGGCTCGAAAGAAAATACATTGCAAAAAATGTACCCAAATCATCAAGAGTCCATCAATATATTCACACATTCAATCTTGGAAGTAAGTTATACAGTGATGAAGACAAAAGGTGTCTATGTAAACCAAGAAAACATCCACATAATATGAAAGGGAAGACATCTACATGTAAAAATTGTAATACAGCACTCAATAAAACAAATACAAAGCCTGTGAGAAATAATCAAGCTTCCAATAATTATTGTAATTTACAACTACCTGTTTATAAGAGTCTCAATCACAGACTTAATTATTGCCATTTCTGCCTTTGTAACGATATAGAAAAAAAACCCTGGTCCTACTCACATTAGTCCTAGTAAGACAATCCATGCACCTTATTGCCAAGGTAATGTGCCAATATTTGGTCAAAATGCAGGACAGCAATGTGCAGCAATGACTTTATGTGCTCTTATTTACAAGGATACAAAATCAATTGTGTCATCATCAAGTGACTTGATTCAAATCATGAATATTGGTAATGACTTGTACTCTACCTTATCAAGATTATGTCATCAGTCTTATTTAATGTTAACAGAATTACCCACAATGATAACAGTATATGACTGTAATTATCAACTTCAGTACAGTGAAAGTTATACAGGAAGATTGCATGGTGATTCTTCAATTGAAGGCTTTATGTACTCCATGTCACTAGAACATGCTTTACAATCTTTAATAGAAGAAACCTTTAATTCTTTTCTATTGACAATAGGATGTGTAACAGTCGGTATTTATTGTACTGTAGAAGGTAGTTTCAAAATATTTGATTCCCATGCTAGAGATTCATTTGGCATGCCCCATAGTCAAGGGACTTGTGTATTGCTGGAGGCCCATACATTAAATGATTTAAAGGAATACTTCCAATCTCTATATACAAATGATGTTTTATTTGAGCTCAAAGGTATACACATTGATAAACAAAATGACTGTGTTTCAAATGTTACTGAAAATGTTGGTAAAAATGTATGTGCTATTCTCGACAACCATGGTAACATGCATATTGGTCAGAATAAACAGTGTTGTGTCATTTCAGTTTACTGCATATGTTTTTTTCTCTTGTCCTGTCTTGTGGTTATTGGAAACCGGTTACATTAGATGCTATTTATGAGCATGCCAATTTATTTTATAACAGTATGATAAATAATGATGCAAGTGAATTAATATTACCAAAGAAAATTGAAATAATTGATGCAGATATTAATGTAGAATGTAGATCAAGCTTTAAGGGAATACTGTCACACAATTCTCTTTCAAGTAAAACATTCCTTCAAAAATTAATTTTAGAAAACACTAATGTCACAACCACTGGCTTTTTGCTTTGCTTCTCTGAGTATTATATAAGTTGTGTTATTCAGCAGAATTTAAAAAGGAAGAACTTGAAGTATTTTGTAATAATATTTGATAACAATGAAAGGCTCAACATGCCTGATTGTATAAGTGATAGTCACTCTCTTATTGAAACGTTTAGCAATATTTCTGGGGAAAAATCGAATTGCAATGAAGAGGAATATGTGGTATTTTTTTTATCTTGCTCATGCCAACTGACAAATTCTGAACGGCAAAACATTTTAAGAAAGCATAAATCCAGTAAACAGAAAAGGAGAGAGAAAAACAGATACACACACATGGAACCTGCAAAGAAAAAGATGAAGTTAGAAAACAAAAAAGAAAATTACAAAACAATGGATACATGTAAAGAAAATAAACTTATCAAAATCAATAGACAAAAATATAGATCAATGGATCCAAAAGTAAAAAGACAATATGTGGATAACTGTAGAGTAAGATATAATAATACATATCACAATATGGATCAAAAAGCAAAAGAAAAGGTAACTGCTAGAATGAGAGAACAATATAAAATGTCTTCACAAACTAGAAATACCCTCAACTATGCAATAGATCATTATATTTCAATTTTTCACAATAAAATAAAGGAAGGTCCATATTACATATGCTCTGTCTGTAATCGAACGCTTTACAGAAAGTCTGTGGTTGGTTTAAATAAAAGTAAATACAACATAGAAAATGTTTTTACTGACAAGACTTCATTTGATAGCAAGGATTATATATGTAAAACCTGTCATTTAAAATTGCTGAAAGGAAAAATTCCATGTCAAGCTGTGTGCAATAATATGTATGTTGATGAAATACCCACAGAACTTGCAGTATTAGAGAAACTTGAGCAAATACTTATAGCACAGAGAATTGTTTTTGAGAAAATAGTTGTAATGCCAAAAGGTCAACAAAGAAAGATTAAAGGTGCTATTTGTAAATGTACCTGTTGAATGTGACCAGACTTGCCACATTCTACCACGCCCTCCTGAAAGATCAGGTATAATTATGTTAAAACTAAAAAGAAAACTTCAATTCAGAGGTCATGTGTACTTTCAAGCTGTGCGTCCTCAACTTGTACTCAATGCTCTAAATTGGCTTCAGACAAACAATGTATTGTACAATACAATAACAATAGATATTGAGAATATTGACTCTACTCTGACGTCATTACAGAACAGTGAATCTGATTCAGATGCCCCACCACATGCTGCTTTGAATAATGAACAAACCCCCTTGGATGATACTCATGAACATGATGTTACCACAGATAACAATGATGAAGAGATAGATGATCCATTAAATGAACATAGAGCACCAACTAATGAGACCTGCCTACAATCAGTCATACCAGATTATCCTGTTACTATAGAACAAAATGTTTCATCAGGCAGTGAAATATACAATATTGCACCAGGAGAAAATAGACACCCTGTATCATTCATGATGGACAAACAATGTGAAGAGTTAGCATTTCCAGTTCTGTTCCCTAAAGGAAGATTTGGTTACAATGTAGAAAGAGAAGTTAAGCTCACACCTGTGAAATACTTTAATGCAAGATTACTACACCATAGTGGCAGATTCGCAACCAACCCAGATTACCTATTTTTTGCACAGTTTATAATTGAAAAAAAAGAAGGTATCAGATAGTATAAATATTGCTTTAACGAAAGTACATGGCCACTCTCTCACTGATTCACAATTAAGATCAAATGCACAAAGCTTACAGAATCTTATTTGTCAAGACCAGGCATATTTATTTTTGAGACAAATTCCAGGCACCCCTCCCTACTGGCAGAAATTTATGTATGAAGTTGTAGCAATGGTTAAGCAACTTGGTATACCCACATGGTTTATGACATTGTCCTGTGCTGATCTTAGATGGCCTGAACTATTTCAGATAATTGCTAGAACAAGAGGAATGAACATGACTGATGAACAAGTTCATGCTTTGTCTTATAATGAAAAGTGTTCAATGTTAAATCTTAATCCTGTTGTGGTCGCTAAACATTTCCAATACAGAGTTGAAACATTCTTTACTGAAGTGTTACTCAGCAATGCAAATCCTATTGGTAAAATAGTGTATTATGCCCTTCGTATTGAGTTTCAAATGAGAGGATCTCCACATTTACATGCATTGATATGGACTTCAGACTGTCCTAAACTAACACCAGATACCAAGGAACCCTATATTGAGTTTATAGATAAACATGTACAAGCCTACCTACCCAATGAAGAAACAAACCCTGAACTACATGAATTGGTTAAATTTTATCAAAAGCACAGCCACTCGAAAACCTGCAGAAAATACAAAAACATTCGATGCAGATTTAACTTTGGACAGTTTTTCACAAACAAAACAATAATAGCAGAACCTCTATCTGATGATCTTGATGATGAGATTAAGAAACGTACCCTTGACAAACAAAAGGAAATCCTTACATCAGTAAAAGAACAAATAAATAAGGTATTGAATCCCAGTAAGCCAGCAGATTACGACCCAAATTTAACTGAAGCTGACATTTTCAGTTCTGTAGGTATAACTGAGGAACAATATTACTCTGCATTATCAATGTCCCCTGATTCTGACTATGAATTACACCTTAAAAGGCCATTGGACAGCTGTTTTATTAATAACTACTTTGTGGCTGGTATAAAGGGATTCGCTGCTAATGTTGATTTACAACCAGTGTTCAACCACTATAAATGCATAACATATGTATGCTCATATTTCACAAAGGATGAAACAGAATGTTCACAGGCTATCATTAATGCAGCAAAAGAAGCTAAAGCTGCTAACATGAATGTTAGAGATGGCTTAAAAAAAATTGGAGCTGCCTTTCTATCAACTAGAGAAGTTAGTTCACAAGAATGTGTTTACAGATGCATGCCTGAACTCTGGTTAAGAAAAATATTTCCAGGAACAGTTTTTGTCAGTACAGATTTACCAGAAAAAAGAGTAAGGGTTGCAAAGACAAAGCAAGAACTTGAAGATAATAATAATAATAATAATAATAATAATAATAATAATAATAATAATAATAATAATAATAATAATAATAATAATAATAATAATAATAATAATAATAATAATAATAATATCTTTATTTATATAGCGCTATTTCATGGTATGTCAATAGCGCTTTACAGAGTGATAATATAATAATATATATGATAATAATAATATGATATAGAAAATAATATAATAATAACAACTATATATAAATATAAATATGTGATAAAAATAAAGTTATTGATGTTATAAAATATATATACATAAGATCTGGATGATGATAGTACAGACATATTCAAATCCAACCTAATTGAGCGCTACCCTAATAGACCTAACTCTATTCCTGCTGTTGATAATCTTTGTCTAGCTGAATTTGCTGCTTACTATTACAAAGATTATAAAAAAGATTCCCAGGAAACTATTGATGCTCAGCCAGAAGTTCTTACTGATGATATCATTCAATTGCAACATTCACCTACAGATGACAATAATTCCTCACTTCCGCATCAAATAAAACTAATGAATACAAATGAGAAGATGAAATGCAGAAAAGTTAAAGCTGTTATTAGGTACCACACCCCAAACAAGAGAAAAGAACCTGAACAGTATTTTCACCATTTACTGATACTGTATTACCCATGGAGAGAGGAAACTCATCTGATTGGTACAGATCAATCCTATACATCAAAGTTCTATGAGCCTAATGTTCAAGAAATTGTAGAGCAGAATAGATCAATATTTGAACCTGATGTAGATGCTGTTGCACAAGCCCTTGAATCTCTAAGAAACCAGGGTAATATCATTCACTCATATGATCCCATCAATGATCAAGAGAATTCTGAATTGCATTCAGAGATACAAGACAATTCTATACCTGAAGAATCATTTAACGAGCAACTACCTTCAGATTTTGATTCAGTTTCTGATTCTAATCAACATGTCTCCTCTGGAATAACAACACATACCCAGCCTGCAGAAATATCTGATGACACTCTCCGTGAGTCTATTAGATCCTTGAATAACAAACAACGCAGTGCATATAACATTGTTCTCTCCTGGTGTAGAAATAAGATAAAAAACATGAATAGCTTAAAACCTGAAGAAGTGAAACCAATCTATCTATTTGTGACTGGTGGAGCCGGTGCAGGTAAAAGTCACTTGATCAAAACAATTTATCACACTGCAACAAAAACCTTCAGACATGGTCCTATGAACCCTGAATTACCTACTGTCCTTTTAACCACTCCAACTGGTGTTGCTGCCATCAACATAAATGGAACTACAATAAATACTGCTTTATCAATTCCCAAAGAAACTGGAGATCATCTACCTGCAATGTCAGATCAAAAGAGAACACAGTTAAGATTATCTTTGTCTGAACTCAAACTTGTAATAATAGATGAGATATCCATGGTTGGAAACACTACTTTGCTTAACATCCATCAAAGATTAAAGGAAATATTTGGCACATCTAACTCACAACTATTTGCAGGCATAAGTATTATTGCTGTAGGTGATCTGTATCAGCTCCCTCCAATACGTAGGAAACCTGTGTTTGATGAGTATAAGAATGATGCTTTCAATCTGTGTCATCCATGGCAAGTTTTTACAATGATAGAGCTCACTGAAATTATGAGACAAAAAGATGATCAACCATTCACTGAACTTTTAAACAGATTCAGAACAGCTTCTCAAACTGAAGAAGATATTCAATGTATTCAATCAAGATCAATTACACCAACAGATGATAATTATCCATCAGATGCTCTACACATTTGGGCTGAAAATAAACCTGTTAATGAGTATAACCTGAGAAAATTAGAGCAAATACCAACACCACAATTCAATCTTAAGGCAGTAGATCAGTACCCACAACATGTCTCAAGACAAGATATTAATAAAGTTTTGTCAAGAGGAAGATCTGAAACAGGTGGACTTGATTCTGAAATCCTCATTAAGGAAACTGCAAGAGTAATGTTGACAACTAACATTGACATTGGTGATAGACTCATAAATGGTCAAATGGGAACTGTAACTAAAATTGAAGTTAATCAAAATACACAGAAATCAACTGTTATCTATATCAAGTTTGATGACAATGAAGCTGGAAGGAATGCTATAGCAAAATGCCCAAATCCTTTTGCCAGAGAAAAACAGAGTTGTGCCTATTGAACCTGTACTAACAAGAATCAAAGTTAGCATGCCAGGGAAACCTTCTTCTCCAGAAATACAAAGAATACAATTTCCTCTCACACTAGCCTATGCCTGTACAGTCCACAAAGTTCAAGGATTGACTTTGGAAAATGTTGTCATCAGTTTTAATCTAAATAAACAAAGATCATTTAACTATGGCCAAATATATGTTGCATTGAGTCGTTCAACCTCCTTACAAGGTATTCACATTCTCGGTCAAATTGAAAGCAAACATGTCAAGGCAAATCCTAAAGTTCATGAAGAATATCAAAGGTTAAGGGATATTTCATCAATACCAAATATGCTGCAAAGTACACATTCCAACAATACTGATCTTATCATATGCCTATTAAATGTAAGGTCTCTTAGAAAACACAGCATTGATATCAAGTTTGATGCAAATATTTATAGTAGTGATGTCATGGCTCTCACAGAAACACAGCTCCTCCCTAATGACACTGATAGAGAAATAAGAAATAACTTGCATCCATTTACACTATACAGACAAGATCATGTATCTGATAAATACTCCAGTCTAGCAGTATGTATCAAAGATAGTATAGAAATGACAGAGCAACAATATTTCCCTTCAATAAATGCACTGAAATTTGTCATATTAAACAATATCACACAGCAAAGTCATTCATTCCTAATGCTTTATCGAAAACAATCCTCAAATATACCACAATATATATCTAATATGGAACATATCCTCAATAGTTATGATTTTGATGTAGTCATGGGAGACTTTAATATCAACTATTTCAATGAAAATGATGTGTCACACCACTTAAATCCCTAATGACCTCTCTAAATTATAGTCAAATTGTACAACAACCTACTTTCATTTCTTCTGGAAGTTTATTAGACCATATTTATCTAAGACCAACAGCATTTGACATAATTCAAAATAATATTATTACTGTTTATTACTCTGACCATGATGCTATCCAAATTATAATCCCTAAGTTTTAAACGAACATTTCACTACATGTATATGAACCAACATCACTGATACAAATAACTTCATTACACAATGTACTTTTAGCTAAAATGCACAATACGTACAGTGGCACTAAATAGATTTTGCGAAGGTGCCATCACAACTAGAACAATAGTGTCAGAGAACACCAGTATAATCTACAGTACCTCCCAGCTTTTACATGAAAATAATGATATTAAAACAATGGTTTCAAATGTTCCCTCAAATACTGCCCAGGGGACATAACAGGCACCTGCTTTGGTGCCTAAAATGAAGCACATATCCATCTCAAGGTAAGTATGTACATACATCTACATGTACATGTATTACACCATCAAATCAAATAATATATTTAAATGTACTAATTCATCATTTTTTATATTTCTCTCAACAGACTAACCTCAATTCATCTCACCTATTACAAGATTTGGACTTAATTATATCTACTTGCTATCAATGCATTATGATCATGGAAGAAGATCAACATCAACAATCACGATAATCCATTTTATACAAACTATGATCTCCACAAGACAGTTAATTACAAGGATACAATAATCCAATTGCATATCAAAGTCACTGTCAGTTTAACTGACCCTGTAACATTGTGGATTGATGGCATACAAACAATGATATCACTTCATTACTATCAACATGTACATGTATCTCCATGTATCATGAAAGAAAATGAACAATGGGGAAATCGATTGAGCAAACTATCACAGCGTACGACAACACAAAACAAAGATTTAACAACCAAGTTGTGTATCCAAAATTTTTGCTTACTCGAAACATCTATGTCACTACATTCTACGCAACAAACCAAAGCAAGTGGAAGAGTTACTAAAATAAGCTTGAGGCTTAATAAGCTTACTATTAGCTGAACCTAACATGTAAGCTTATTACCATACACTGATACAGGACATGTGATGCCTTATCTTATGCTACGATGCCGATGGTATTATTTAGCCATGCATCAAAACAAACCTGAAACAAGTTCATTCACATTTCAAGGATAAGTCACCAATAAATCTTAATACTACATTTAAACCATCAAGAAGCATAACGATGGATGTGTGTTTTAAAACAGCCCAGCAACAAGAAATGAAAATTAAGTTATGAACTCATCAGTTGTAAATAAAGACTTAAATGGTAAATGATGTAACAAACATATTATTCAATACCTTTCTTGTAACTAATTATCCATATAAACACCTTCTGTTGTAAATGAAACATGTTTACTGTCTTTACTGTATTCAAATATGGCCGCCACGAACGTGTTCATCCAGCTAGTCCTCCTAGGTAAATTACACCACAGGAACCCCGACAACACAAACCTTATTACTTTTGCAGCGACAATTTTCATAGGCAACCCAACCATTGCTTTTGAGGCTACTAAATAACTGGAAAATAATGAAATAAAATGATATTTGCGTCTTTTTTTATGGGTTTCCTGTGGTAGAGCGCGCGCGCGCATTTATATGTTGGGTTCCCTGTGTATAGAAATGTATAATGTTGGGCTTCCTGTGTGCTTCCTGCGGGACGCGCCCGCAGCAAATGATACACATTTGCTGCGGGCGCTTCCCGCAGGAGATACACAGGGAGCCCAACATTATATGTTACTCAACACAGGGAACCCAACATATAAATGCGCGCGTGCGCTCTACCACAGGAAACCCATAAAAAAAGACGCAAATATCATTTTATTTCATTATTTAGTAGCCTCAAAAGCAATGGTTGGGCTGCCTGTAGCCCAACCATTCCTTTTGAGGCTACTAAATAATGAAATAAAATGATATTTGCGTCTTTTTATGGGTTTCCTGTGTGGTAGAGCGCGCGTGCGCTCAATATATAATACGTAGATATGTTGGGTTCCCTGTGCTGAGTAATATCCTATTTTGGGCTTCCTGTGCACATCCCGCGCATCCCGCACTACGTGTATATTTCAATATAAATACTGGGCGCGAAAGAAATATAAAGACTACGAGAAGTGCGCGCGCGCAATCTATAAGGAAATTGAGTAAAGTGCGTCTATGTCACAGCGTTTTCACAAGCCCGGCTGGGGAGAAAAAGGAAAAAAAGGAGGGGAACCTTTTTCTCCCCAGCGCCGGGCTACGCTAGTCCAGAACTGGACCCGATTTTATCTACGCGCGCGGCATAGAACAGAAGAGAAGAGCTGGGCTAGAGAGAGACGTCTGAAAAGGAAACCACTAGATATTACCAAAACCAGGTCAAGATTTGAATAACAATAAGAACTGTTGTTAGATATGCCTCGTTCTACAAAGGACATGTCTTTGTAGAACGAGGCATCTTATTGTTATTTGACTACTACGGATAGGGATGCCAATTCTCAATAAAAATCTACGCAGGCTACCAATCGCAATGAACCCTTCACACGGAGAAGGGAATTTCTTGTCTATTCTGAGGCGTGGGAACGGTTCACTCTGATTGGTAGGCGTATTTGTTGTTCAGTACTGCGTTAGAGGTACAAGAACATGATTGGCTGAATAATGAAACACATGTTCTTTTCCCCTGGCTACGCAGGCTACCAATCGCAATGAACCCTTCACACGGAGAAGGAATTTCTTGTCTATTCTGAGGCGTGGGAACGGTTCACTCTGATTGGTAGGCGTATTTGTTGTTCAGTACTGCGTTAGAGGTACAAGAACATGATTGGCTGAATAATGAAACACATGTTCTTTTCCCATGAATGTGCTGTTTATAGAACACATGCATGCATCGAGACTGTTTGTTTCTTGCATAGAATCCAGTATAACTGATACTACTGAGGCTAAGATGGCTAAGAAACGAGTTGAAGGTATCGAAGAGTTGAAGAAAGAAAACAAGGTTCTGCCGATGTCGCCCAGAAAATGTACTAAGGGACTCAGATTTGCAGTGTTAACTAAAAGCCCTCTAAAAACCACGAAGACGGGTTCGATGTATAGTATGCGACTGTGCGATCAAGACCCATCATCAACCATCAGGGCTGTGTGTTTCGATGAGACCATGTTTGAAAGTTTTGAAGTAATGAAGACGTACGAGATGGAATGCCACAAAGTCAAAAAGGGCTTTGGCTATGAAAACGATATCGAAGAACTCAGATACAAAAGTAAAAGAATCCGTAACCCAATTCAAAATGGAGAGATCCAATTTCACCGTTGGACAGATTGTACGAGGTGCAACAGAAAACATTAGATTCGTACATTTGAAAGGGAAAGTTCTAAGCATAGAAGACATCGTAACTGTCGGTCGTTATCCTGATCAAAAGGAAAAGAGAGAAATCGTTTTGGCCGACAAGACTGGGGAGATAAGCCTAGTACTATGGAGAGATCGGGCGAAGGAAATTGTGTTCAAGAAAGGAGATGTCCTCAAAATAGAGAATGCTGTGGTCGGCAGCTTCAATAAGAGACTGTATATGACGACATCCATGGAGACATCTTTGGAGGTGATAGAAGAACAGCTCGATGTCGATGAAAGTGGGAGCAAGAATACCCGCCCAAAGCCACACGTTATCAGTACCATGGAAACGTGTATTCAGGCTTTCAAAGAATTCAAATGTTTGGTCAAGTGTGTAAATTGTAAAACAGAGGTTGTATATGTACCCAAACCAAAGCCTCTATCGCAAGCCATTATTAGATGTACTGCATGCTCCACGACATTCTTGGCCAAAAGTGGGACAATCATCAACGAATGCAAGTTCTTGATAGGCGATCAATGGTACACGGCAAGGACAGCAGTAAGTTTATTTTGGTGTTTTATAGTGTTTTAGATATAATAATATTGTGTAGTAGCGGTTCGGCATCATGAAGGAACTAGGGTTTGACCAGCTTACTGTACTTTGCGAAACGAAACGAAATGTAAATATGTACTTTGCGAAATATGCACTTTAAAAAAAAGGAATAAATACTTTACCGTTATTATGATTGTAGCAATGGAGAATTTCATTCGTGGAGAAGGGTGTTAGTAAAGTGAGGAACGGCGGAACTCCCGGATCCTGCGGAACACCCTCAAAAAATCATTGTTGGAGCATTTTTAACAAAAAAACGTCTATAGCCATTCAAAATAGTTTTCTGTGCACTATGATGACAATTCACTTTCATTTTCGTAATGTAAGAGCCTAACTAACATTTATAATATTTAATGTGACAATAAACTGTCCAGATATTCCATGTTATAATTCATGAGTTGGTCGATTGGTGCATGGTTTGACTCATAAAAACTCCACTGCATGTTAGTAATACTTTCTTTTTAGTTAAATAGGTCGTGGCAAGCACAAATTAAGCTTAATAATAATAATAATAAATCACTTCTAGAGCGCACACTTCTACTATTGCCCGTTGCGCTTTGCATTGATACGAAAATATAATGCAAAAATAATAATAAATTTGCTTATATATACCAACTGAACAGTGAAACCACAGGCTCACCACCCTCTGTTTGTGTATTGGGCTTCCTGTGTCTTATCTGATCAGTCGTTTCTTTCTCTCTACACTCTGTCCCAAAACATGTCATACAATTCGCGCATCTCCTGCTTGGGTACAACAGGAAAATCAAAACGTCTTTGCTGCATAATAATTTTTATGCCAAATGACAGAATAGAGAACTGTCTAACCATTTTCGTAGGATTCTTTTCCGAAATCCATCAATTTAATGCTGAAAAAGAACGGTAAATTTAACAACACTTCACTGCGCATGCGCAGATTCTCGTTTTCAAAAACCTTCAAAATTTTCGAGCACGTTCACTGAGGGTTATTTTTTTTCTAACCTAGAATATCAACAACGACAGTCAACATTGCTGAGCATCCTTTTTAAAAACTGAAGACAATATGACAAGTTATGGAATTTAATCCTTAAAAAACAGCTCGAAAAACGACGTTTTCTGTTTTGATGACGTCATTGTGACGTAATTTGGTGACGTCATGCTCTGACAAAGCTTTCTCCCTTACAATCACTTCCTATAAGTCTCTTCTCTTTGAATTTTACGATTTTTTTGAGGTTTCAAATTTTCCTTAGCAACAGTCGAAATAAATATGTTAATCCACCCTTAATTTGTGCTTGCCACGACCTATTTAACTAAAAAGAAAGTATTACTAACAGTGGAGTTTTTATGAGTCAAACCATGCACCAATCGACCAACTCATGAATTATAACATGGAATATCTGGACAGTTTATTGTCACATTATACATATTATAAATGTTAGTTAGGCTCTTACATTACGAAAATGAAAGTGAATTGTCACCATAGTGCACAGAAAACTATTCTGAATGGCTATAGACGTTTTTTTCTGTTAAAAATGCTCCAAAAATGATTTTTTTTGAGGGTGTTCCACAGGTTCCGGGAGTTCCACCGTTCCGCGGTCCGTTGTTCCTCACTTTACTAACACCCCGTGGAGAATTTCATTCATGAATAATATCAGTGACATAATTCTTGAAATCTTTGACCAAAATGATCTCGTTTATCGCTCTTTTAAAACTAGGCAACAAATCTCAGTATTATTAATCAATGAAGTTCCATATAAAGAGGAATTTAAAGACATATTCATAGCCTCTGAGATATACACGTGATAGAGATTCTGATAATTTCATTCACTCGGTCGTTTGATAATCTTCCATGTAAAAATGTTTTCATTTCGCGATCCTATCTTGTCCATTTCAGCCGTGGGAACAGTCCATTCTGATTGGTTGATATCCGCTTTTAGAAATCTATTGGCATAGAATAGTATAAAGCCATCTATAACTACGCTTCGCTCCGACGGCAATTACTCTGTGTAATGCCTCAATATGTGATTTCATTGTTTCAACAAATGTAGAAGCAGAAAAAAATAGAAAAAACGGTATTCAACGAAACGAAACGCCCCACCCCCTCCCCAAAATAAAATTATTTTTTTCCCGATTGTGCACTCCCCTAGTCTTCCTCGCATCAGTCTTTAGTTCCGCGTTGCGTGACAGAACTAAAGACGGATGCGAGGGAGACTAGCCCAGATTTTGGACTTCCTGTGTTAACTGTTGGTCTTCCTGTGGTAACAATGGCAACCCGAACGTACTACGAAGCAAGCGAATGGCCTATTTATTTTACTTGTTTTTGATCGTAACACATCTGTTTCAAAGTGGTAGTTCTATTAACAAGAGACTAATCTTTATAATCACGGAGTAAGAGCGATAAACGAGACCATTTGATCAAGGATTTCAAGAATTATTTGAGAGGGAAACTGGAAGTGTTTAGAAATTTGAGACAATTAATTATAATGGTGAAATAACTCATCGATTTTTTTATTCACTGAATTTCAGGTTGTTCAACATATTTTCCAGAGATGTGAGCTCACTATTAATAGTCCTACAGAAGAAGAAATTTTACTGCTATTAAATTCCAAGTTTTCACTAGTACTACTGGACCTAGATGCCAAGAAAATCGAACATGCCACTATCATTGCAGAGAATTGTGAAGAAGATGAAAATGACACGGTTGAAGATCAAGAGAACATAGATTCCAGTGATCACGACGAAAACAGCATGGAGTTACAAGATAAGAGTATCAAAAAATTCAAAGCAGATTAGCTCACAAATCGTTTTGGAATATTGGATGCGGTGTATTATTTGGCCACTACTAAATATAGTGTTACGAGTGATGAGATATGAAGTTATTGTTTTGAAATTAATAGACCAATGTACGAAGTTACAAATTTCTATTTTTTAAATGTACTAAGGGACTCAGATTTGCAGTGTTAACTAAAAGCCCTCTAAAAACCACGAAAACGGGTTCGATGTTTAGTATGCGACTGTGCGATCAAGACCCATCATCAACCATCAGGGCTGTGTGTTTCGATGAGACCATGTTTGAAAGTTTTGAAGCAATGAAGACGTACGAGATGGAATATGCTACAAAGTCAAAAAGGGCTTTGGCTATGAAAACGATATCGAAGTAAGTCCTCATAGACTCAGATACAAAAGTAAAAGAATCCGTAACCCAATTCAAAATGGAGAGAGCCAATTTCACCGTTGGACAGATTGTACGAGGTGCAACAGAAAACATTAGATTCGTACATTTGAAAGGGAAAGTTCTAAGCATAGAAGACATTGTAACTGTCACTGAGTCGTTATCCTGATCAAAAGGAAAAGAGAGAAATCGTTTTGGCCGACAAGACTGGGGAGATAAGCCTATAGTAGTATGGAGAGATCGGGCGAAGGAAATATATGAAGTTATTGTTTTGAAATTAATAGACCAATGTACGAAGTTACAAATTTCTATTTTTTAAATGTACTAAGGGACTCAGATTTGCAGTGTTAACTAAAAGCCCTCTAAAAACCACGAAAACGGGTTCGATGTTTAGTATGCGACTGTGCGATCAAGACCCATCATCAACCATCAGGGCTGTGTGTTTCGATGAGACCATGTTTGAAAGTTTTGAAGTAATGAAGACGTACGAGATGAATATGCTACAAAGTCAAAAAGGGCTTTGGCTATGAAAACGATATCGAAGTAAGTCCTCATAGACTCAGATACAAAAGTAAAAGAATCCGTAACCCAATTCAAAATGGAGAGAGCCAATTTCACCGTTGGACAGATTGTACGAGGTGCAACAGAAAACATTAGATTCGTACATTTGAAAGGGAAAGTTCTAAGCATAGAAGACATCATAACTGTCGGTCGTTATCCTGATCACATTTCTAGTATTGATTGACATTATCCTTGCAGATCCACAAAACATACAAGTATTGTACTCTTTGTAACAGCTATACGATTTTAAAAATAGAAATTTGCAACTTCGTACATTGGTCTAACTTCGAAACAATAACTTCATAACTCGTAACACTATTTTAATATAGTAGCCATATTGTTTGATTATTTGAGTTCATCAGTAGAAAGTCATCTTTCAGGGTTTTACAGAAAAACATATATTTTTACTCTATAAAAGAAGGTCAAAAAATCCTTTTTGTGAAGAATTAAGGCCTACCATATTATTACATGTAAAGTTACAGTTTTAGTAGCAATTTATAGGAGCCGGAAACAGCTATTAATATTTATTATTTGAGTTGTACATTGTAAAAATAAGTCCATCCATTTTTATTTATGGACATGCCATGAAGATTTTTACCACAATCTATACAAATTTCTCGCATTTTGATTCGTTGAAAGCTCAGTGCAGCTTTAAATACCCGTAGAAAGGAACACAGATCGAGGGAGGGGGTAAAAGGGCGCACATGGCCAGCATTCCACTACTCCTTATATAAGATAACTTTGTTCTGGCTAATAAAAATTACAAAAATATAATTTCCTATGTTTACTTTTTAAAATATTCGATGGCCTGTATATCGTACATAAGCTTACTGCCTCTGTAAATTTGGATAGAAACATGCGAAAGTGCGAAGTTCCAATTTGCCGTGGTGGATATATAAATTAGACTTACTTGTAGTTGTAAGGTCATTCACGAAAGCATGTCCAGATTGGAAATAATTCCATGTTTACTTGAGCGCTTTGAAAATGCTCCATTATCACAAAATGAGAACACCAAATGTCCGCTTCCAGTGGGCGAAGAATAGTGAAGTTTGAAGTCGAAACTTTACCGAAAATCATCATGTTTGCCATCAAAATAAACCTTTATAGATATCAAGCTTTCATTTGCCGTAAAGATCCATGGGATAGCTGTTAAAGCACAGGGATACCGTCCCAAAGTAAGTTAGATTTATCCAAGTCCGGGCCTGAGTCAGCCCTGAGGTCGTGGAGGTCGTAGCCTGAGGCTGGCCTGAGGTGGCCTGAGGAGGCCTGAGGTAGTAGGCCTGAGAGCGCTTGGGCTACCTGTGCTATTGATCAAAATCAGTATTTCGCTTCTAAAATGTTTATTCGAGCTCTAAATATACCTAACACATACAGTTTGGTAGTTGTTTTCAATTCGAATGGTATTTAATTCACTAAAGAAGCCTTATTGAACGTGTTTTGGAGCGAATTTGACTGATACTCGAGGTATTCTTCGTTTGCAACCACGTGGTATTTGGCGGACTACGAGTCGATTTTAATTTATACGGCTGTTCTCAAATTTTGAAATATTATTTCCTTTGCCAAATAAAATAAGAAGCTTATGAGCTTGTAGAGCTATCAAATTAACACCTCTGGGCCAAATTTTGGAGCACTAGAGCATTTCTTTACCGAGCTATGGGGGAACGAATTTTCAAATATTCCAGTGTGTTTGTATAATAAATTCAAGCTTAGAGTTGATTTACATCACTTAATTTCACTATAAATAGAACTTCTAAACATGTATAAAACTAAACACATTTAATTTGGTACAAATTTGTTGTTTTCCACGACTTTTCAGAGACGTGACTAGCGTTTGGTAAGAGTTGCGTGACACAATTCAAACTTCGAAAACTCGGCCACAAAACATCGAGCCCGTCTGAAACTTTCTACAATAATTCATATCACAATTCTCTGAAATACCGCCAAGAATCAAGTTGATAGGATTCATAACTAAATTTTAGAATTTTTCTAATTAATTCTCAAGGGGAAGTGACGTCAAGTGCAAACGAAGAATAGTTTTCCCATAGTTTTCCAAATCAAAGTCGTTGCGTGACTTCCGGCTCAGGATGACCGGAATAGCTGGCCATGCCGTCTGCCTCCTGGGACAACAGTTTCGACTGAAGGGGTTACGGACGTTATATACAGCTTTTACTTTACTATTGCGGGAATAGTGGAGAGAGAGAGAGGTGTGTGTTGGATGGGAGGTGGGATGTGCGTTGGAGGGGATGGGGGAGCAGGAGAGAGATTGGGGAATGAGGGAGGGGATCACGGGGAGTTTTGGTAAAAATATTGGGGATGCTTGGAAAATGTCAAAACTACCCCTAAGATGTACCGGAACTGTTTGGGTGTGGTGCATAGCTTTTTAACCTTAATGAACTGTTTGCTGAGTGTAGTAGTTGATTAAAATACTGTTAACATGTATCCTCAGTGCATGGTTACCTGACTATCCGTAATATTTAACATACATGAATTTTCTTTCTCGACAGCCTAAAAGATACCTACCGTAATCGCATATTTTAAAATATACAACAAGCATCCCCGATACTTTTATACTGGATAAATGGGCCAGTTGCAAATTAAACTAGTAAAATATTGACCCAATCCTCCTAGAGTACAACCATATGTTCGTGAAACAGTACTAACTAATTAGTACTAAATATAAGCACTGATAAAACAATAAACATAACACTATTTAGTACTATTTAGTAATACTACTATTACCCTTGAAATTCTCTTAAATCTTTCACACGATAACCACATACATTCAACACAAACAGTCAACTTGGGCTATACCTGTGATTACCACTCAAATAGAAAAAGCATACTGATCTTTTGATCGTTCATGATACGGTGTACCCCAAGTACTCAATTGCACCAGGGCACGAGTGAGCGCTTGAACCAAGCGTCTAGTTGTGTTTATAAAGGAATGGTCAATGCTCAGCGTGCGTATATCCAGTTCTGGATGCACGCGGGAGGCTGCTAAGCACAAGAGAAGGGTAAGAGTTGCACGAGGCGTAGCCGAGTGCGACTCTAGATTCTCGACAAGGAGAAGGATTTTACCGGTCAAAAACAGATTTATTGTTGTCAATACTTATGATCAACTGACAAATTCTTCTAAACCTGCGCACGTATTTCTCAATTCATTCAAAGTGTTCAAAACCTGAAGACGACTTTACACCAGCAAATGTCGCTCAAATCTGCTCTATTTTCTCAAAACTACACATTTTCCGTGGAAAATGTACAAAATAGATTTAACTAAACATTACAAAAAACACAGTTTTTCGTTTTGGCACGTTCTGGATGAATTTTCAAAGAACTTTTGAAGTTTAAAAACACATCGATTACGAGCGCTCGACGAAACTACAACTTGGACGTTCTGGATAGTACAGTTGTTGAAAACTAACTAAAAGGGAATCAAAGTGGATTGGAGGCTTCATCTGACCCTCACTAAGATGACTGACAGTTTTGCTGTACTTGCTGTACTGCTTGCCCTTTTTCCTTTGGCAATTACACCACCTTAACATTCAAAAAGGAACAAAAAGCATTAGGACATACACTAGTAATACAATATAAAATAATCTACATCTGTGCATTGGGGGTACGACATATACCTTTGTACTACAAATATGCACTTTTTCTAATCATTGTTTGACATACCTGTCTGTTCCTGTGTCCTGTCTGCGTTGCTTTGATAAACATAATCACCATGCATGGATACCTTCATATAAAATAAACAAACAAAAGACCATGAATTACTGTAAATAAGAATAACACAAAATCACCATACAAACCTATCATCTTTTTGATATTTTATGGAAAAAAACTCACCAATCAGAATAAAGAAAAGGTTTAGACCAACACAACATCTTGCAATGCCTCAGTAAGGTACAATTACATCACTCACAAATAACAATGCACAATCACCAAATGAAAAGAAAAATAACAAAAAGTTAAAGAAATATAAATAATAAACATAGAAAACATATAATAAAAGACCCAAAATACCACCCCACCCTTCACCCAAGCTTACAAGAGTTCAGGCCAAGCCACTAACTACCCTCCCTCCCGCTCGCAAGAGATCAAGTCCAGCCGATAACTCCACCGGTCCTTCACCCAAGCTTACAAGAGTTCAGGCCTAACACTAACTACCCTCCCTCCCGCTCGCAAGAGATCAAGTCCAGCCGATAACTCCACCGGTCCTTCACCCAAGCTTACAAGAGTTCAGGCCTAGCCACTCACTACCCTCCCTCCCTCCCGCTCGCAAGAGATCAAGTCCAGCCGATAACTCCACCGGTCCTTCACCCAAGCTTACAAGAGTTCAGGCCTAACACTAACTACCCTCCCTCCCGCTCGCAAGAGATCAAGTCCAGCCGATAACTCCACCGGTCCTTCACCCAAGCTTACAAGAGTTCAGGCCTAGCCACTCACTACCCTCCCTCCCGCTCGCAAGAGATCAAGTCCAGCCGATAACTCCACCGATCCTTCACCCAAGCTTACAAGAGTTCAGGCCTAGCCACTAACTACCCTCCCTCCCGCTCGCAAGAGATCAAGTCCAGCCGATAACTCCACCGGTCCTTCACCCAAGCTTACAAGAGTTCAGGCCTAGCCACTCACTACCCTCCCTCCCGCTCGCAAGAGATCAAGTCCAGCCGATAACTCCACCGATCCTTCACCCAAGCTTACAAGAGTTCAGGCCTAGCCACTCACTACCCTCCCTCCCGCTCGCAGGAGATCAAGTCCAGCCGATAACTCCACCGATCCTTCACCCAAGCTTACAAGAGTTCAGGCCTAGCCACTAACTACCCTCCCTCCCGCTCGCAAGAGATCAAGTCCAGCCGATAACTCCACCGGTCCTTCACCCAAGCTTACAAAAGTTCAGGCCTAGCCACTCACTACCCTCCCTCCCGCTCGCAAGAGATCAAGTCCAGCCGATAACTCCACCGATCCTTCACCCAAGCTTACAAGAGTTCAGGCCTAGCCACTCACTACCCTCCCTCCCGCTCGCAAGAGATCAAGTCCAGCCGATAACTCCACCGGTCCTTCACCCAAGCTTACAAGAGTTCAGGCCTAGCCACTAACTACCCTCCCTCCCGCTCGCAAGGGATCAGGTCCAGCCGATAATTATCATTAAATGGTATTATTATTATTATTATTATTATTATTATTATTAATATTACTATTATTATTAACTCCACCAGACCTTCACCCAAACTTGCAAGAGTTCAGGGTAAACCCAAAAAAACACCATCCCTCCCATTAAGAATTAATAAATAAATAATAAATAAAAATAATAAATATTATTAATAATAAATATCAAGATTAACATGTACTTACAGTCGTAGTGAATGCATCACGCTCTTCTTGTTCGGTCTAAAACACATCAATGGCACATGTGTTGGCATATTTTTATATGCGACTGAAGATTGACTATTCTAGGCTTGGTTAATCAATACATTTGGGTTGAGGAAACTCATACAATTACAATAATCTCAATTCCAACCCACAAACAACTAATGTATTTGAATCCTATTTACGAAATCACTATAATACAATTAATCAATAATTATTCATTCAAGCTATGCTATTGGTAATTGATATCCCTTCTAAAACAGAATACCATGATCTGCTGGTTGAGTAACAACATATGCAATTGCCTCATCCCTTTGGATGGGTGATTGGACCAAAGGTCTTTGTAATCCAAAATGAAGCGGTAGATCGGTGTTACTTCCAATCCAGTCATAAACTTCCTTTAAAAATATAAATAAATCATTTTAATTGAACAACCAATAAGTCAGTTCAACATTTTTGAAATTGATAGTCCGTTATCAAATATTCAACAAACATACTTGAAAGCGTGCCCCTCTTTTGAATTGTCTTTCAAAAGTGACACCGCACCAGATGGCCTTGATGGGGACACTTTTGCCACACCAGATCCAGGCTCTGGGCAAACTCTTTCTTTTCGTGTCTGTCTGATCTACATAAATGGACATAAATGAGAAGTTAATTTTACTATTTCATACTGTTGGTTTGAACATTGAAACAATGTGTGTTGAAATTCACCTTCTTCTCATTGCCCTCCTCTGCATCCTATAATAATAAATTTTGTGACTATGAATTAAGTATAACGTCATTAACTGGGAAAAAGCAAGTGGCTTGACAACTTAATAGAGGTTTGACAGAAACATCAATTTGTTTGAATACAGACACATTTGGTGTTGTGCACAAAATGCACCCTTTTTATACAGCATCCTTTTAAAAAAAAAATCACACAATAAATCTGTACTGTACAGTATTAAATTCTTGGTGGCCACTTATAATAGAGGTAAAATGAGGTTGAATTTACAGTTTCACAATATTAACTATCATAACTGAGAAAAACCATTCCATGTACCTCAGTAATCGTGGAGTTGTTTGATGCAGTTATTGTCTTTGCTGTGCTTGTGGCTGTGTTTGTGATAGTCGTTGTTGTTGCTGTTGCCATTGGAACACTGGCAGTAGTAGTAGTAGTACTAGTACTCTCATCATTAATACGCTCCTTTTAAAAGAAAGGAATAAGAAGTTTGTTAGAATACAGACTCAAATACATATGACACACATTTACAGTATCACATTGACAATTCTTTTGTGACTTTGATAGCTGGCCACTTAATAGAGGGTGGCTGCTTAATAGAGGTTTCACTGTAATAAGATAACAAGTATCTTTAATGAGGCTAAATGTAATTCAGGCAAGGTTAAAATCAAGACAATGCTGGCCAGCAGTCTTGCTTGGGTGCCCAGTGTAGGGGACCCCTTGACATGGACAGGGGCTTACAATACATTTGTTATCCGTTTGCTCGGCCCCTTTTGCTGTTTGTCATGGATCAACAAAGCGAATCGAGAATCTCATAGCTAATGATAAAAGTATAACTTTATTTAAATAGGTATCCTGAAACTCATTGGCCTTGTGTTAAAGCAAATAAACATCACAGTATTGTCAGTAAATAAAATCCCAAGCTTATCTATTGGCGATGAGTTTAAAAGCACTTACTGCAGCAATGTTCACAGGATCATGAACCCTTTTTGCCTGCTTCTGTTGGAAGAGATAAAGTGTCAAAAGTGTGATAATTGTTATGTTGTTTAATTTCTTCAAAGTCACCTCTTTGTCGGTTTTCAATGACATCATCATATCTGAATCCTGTTTCTTCTTCAACTGGCTGTATTCTTCAGATATTTTCCTAAAATATATTTTAAAGCAAACATACAAACATATTTCACATGTAATTTCACATGAAATTATTAATTAAGGGTGCATTTGATAGACCTTCTGGAATAGTGTAGCGCCGCTTAAGTGATCCCCACCGCTTAAGTGATCCCCAACTCGCCGCTTAAGTGAACCCCTAGAAAATCTGAAATGGAATATGGACATGGAACTGCAGAATTTATTAAAGCCGTAAACTGAACACCTTTGCTCAGTGTTAGCCTCTAAGATTACAAGCACTGAAAACCCGTGGAATTCTCAAGTGTTCGTATTGTTTATTAGTGATGCACACCTTTTTCAAAACACGCAGTCAGCTGAAGGCACCCAAGACTACGCAACTAGCCTGAAATATAGCATGGGTAGAATTACTAAAAGTATAAAACCACAACAATTCCCTCGGCGTCAGCTTTGCCTCAACCTTATACACCAAATATCAGAAATATATTCAATTGCTGACTTTTTTTAAACTGAAACACCAAAGCCGAGAAGCGGGGGAATTATTATATCTACCCATACTCCCTTTCGGTCTAGTCGTGTAGAAGTAAGACCTCTCTCCCGACAAACATTTTTTAGAAATAGCTTCCATAATTGTTTTTTGCTATATAGACTAATAAACTAAAGAATACTAATATAACACGCTATCAAGGCTAACTCAAGCATGTTAAAGTGCCTATGAAACGAAAAAACAGACCCCGTTTTTATTTGCTAATTCGAAAGTTTACTATTTGCTTGTTTACATGGCGTTAATAAAAAGTGAATTGAGCTACGGGAACATTTTTTATTCCGCGCACGAAGTTTGCCATTTTGGGTTTCAAAGTGCGACAATTCCCGCTCGGTCAAACTATAGAAATGTGACGTCATAAGTTGTGCAAACAAAGGCATACACAACTTATGACATCACCGAGCCATTGTCAAGGGCCCAGTCTCTTGTCGCACATATTGGTTGAAAATGATAATTTTCGAACCGCAGAAAGAAAATGTTCGCACGCTCAAAGTTGATGTTTAAATACAGCAAATGTTCAGAGAAAGACCAAACAACAATAATGTACAATAAAACAAGGATCGACATTTTCGTTTCATAGGCACTTTAAGGCTTGACCAGATTCATTACATTAGACCCCCCGCGTGGATTTCAGGTTTTCTATTATAAGTCAGGAAATATGTATCGCTTTTTGATAAAATCTTTTGTGTTAAACAAAATATATGTCCTTAATAAATTAGTATGCATAAATACACGATCACGTGATCAATGACGTCACAATAAAGGAAAAATGACCAAAATAACGCGCTGCTCATAGTTAGCTAGAAGCTGAAACTAGATATGGGAAATTGCCTGCAATAGGATGCGAATAAAGCCCACGTTTCGATTGGATGGTTTCAATGAGTGGTTAAGGCTATATTATGATGGGTTTCTAGTCACGTGACCTGTTTTAGCAATATCGCCTTACCAATAAAAATATGTCAACCAAATGAGACTGATTATTGTTAGGGACAATGATACAAATACATTAAATGTGATAAATATTATACGCCATTGAAACTCGTCAGCGCATTTCCAGAAAACCATTTTTGGCGATAATCTACAAAATCTGATCACGTGACATGACAATCCCAAAATACACAGTTGAATATTCTTCCTTTTACTGAACTCTACTGATGGACCGAATATTAAGAAATTCTACCAAGGTTTCAGTGAGAAAAGCTAAAAAATGAATTTGACTAATATTTGGCCAAATGCCAAGCCTTGACATGCTTGAGAACACTGAGCAAAGAGAACTCGAAATTGAAGGGGATCACTTAAGCGGCAAGTTGGGGATCACTTAAGCGGTGGGGATCACTTAAGCGGCACTACATATAGCTTTTCTACCCAGAATCAAAATAGCAATGGTCATAATCAGTGTATAGTTTCAATCAGATGGTAGGCAAATGTCTCCCATATCCTATCCAATTCACCAACCAGTTTTGATGCTTGATCAAATATGCTGAAAGCCCATCCTTTAGTTTCTTTGGAATGGCAACTTCTTGGAAATTGTCTAGTGTTGGAGAAATATAAATATATTTAATTCACAACTTTTCACGGAAATGGGTAATGAACATCACGGTCCATGCTTATTACCTCCTGACTTTAAACTTGCCAAAACTTTGACCATTGACCCAACTTTTGTAATGAGAAGGGCCAAAGATGAGGTAATACATTCTCGGTCCCCAAGTAGTTTCTTCACTGAAATAATAAATTTACAATTTAACCTCCATCGATGTAGTTAAAATTGCCTTGGGAACATGAAAAGTCCACGTCTAGAGTATAACACTGTTACAAGGTTAAAGTGCTTATGAAGCTTATTTTTTTATTTTGAAAATCGATTACATATGAAGTGAATAGTGGGATGTTTCAGTATTTTGTGATTTGAGCTTCGCATTTGCGAGTTATAAAGGTTTGAAATCTACAAGTCTGGAATTTCACTTCCGCTAATTATTATTCATCAGCCTCGTTTTCGTTTGCACAGAAAAATAGTAAAATTGTGATAAGTCGCTAGCTAGGTGAGCGACCTCCAGGGTAAAAGAGCGAAAACAGCGACTTATGGAATCAGTGTAGGTTAAACATGTATCATCCATTAAATGTGTAAGTCACAACTTATCATTTCTACAATAAAACTAATCGATGAAACTAGGACTGTCCCAAGCTCAACCGAAAAGCATAACATGCTAAGTATTTTTTTGTTTCAATCATAATAAGAACAAAACAATAAGTTACTTAACACTTGTCATGGTCTGGAGAACTGACATTTATGGCACAAACATATGTCATTTCATTAGCTAGCTTTGACAGTGTGACACTTTCACTGAACAATCTAAACAGAAAGGTAGAAATGAGTTGATATTGTGAACTTGTTAAAGTGCACCTAACCCCTGTGAGATTGTTTTAAAAATCTATTCAATATAAGCTGAATAGTTGTTGGGTTCAGTATTTTGTGATTTGAACCTTGCGTTTATGAGTTATAGAGGTTTGAAATCTCAATATGCAAATTTGATGACGTCTACCCAGGAATTTGCCATAACTTATTTAGACTTTTTCAAGAAGAACTTATTTTTTGAAATGGGCAAAAAAGTTATAAAATCATTTATAAAGACTGTGAAAATATTCTGTAAGTTTACAAATGTCAATAATCAGCACAAGGGCGTTTTTGTATAATAAATGATTCCTGGGTAGACGTCATCAAATTTGCATATTGAGATTTCAAACCTCTATAACTCATAAACGCAAGGTTCAAATCACAAAATACTGAACCCAACAACTATTCAGCTTATATTGAATAGATTTTTAAAACAATCTCACAGGGGTTAGGTGCACTTTAAATGACCATGTATATCTGAAGCCTGATACCCAGTATCTAGCAAAATTTGATTGGCTGGATTCTTTCTTTCTTTCTCAACCCGGTCTAGATTCTCCCATCTCGAAACATTGTTTCTTTCATATGCAATTTGGAAGAAATATGAAATTGTCAGAGCTCAAATTTCACTCCCATAGATGAACACATTTAAGCATTAAAACATTGAAATAGACCGAAATTATGAAGGAAACAAACCCAGCACGTTGTTGATGGCATCAGTATCACATCAGTAGCGCACTTCAACTAAAATGTTATTTAAAAACACAACATAATTCTCCAACTTTCTTACCATTTACGATTTTTGTCCTTTTTTTATTAAAAATCCAGTTTTGGTATATTTTAATGTTTTCAATAGTAAAGCCAAATTAAGGAAACATTAAATATTTTAGCTTAGTATTCATTCAGCATGGAAAAATACCTCCCACTCAGTTAATAAGATCTAAATCTATAATAATATTATTATTACATGTATATGTGTACATGTTGTAGAATTGTATTATGTGTACCTGATTGAGGCAATACATTAGCACCAACACTGGTCTTCCATGGCTTATGTGCGCCATTTCCTCAACCTTGGGAAAATGAAAACTTTTATTAATATCCCCAATCATCACCAAATCTTATAAAAAAATAGAAATGCCTACCACATTTGTACTGCTCACATGCAGATGAAGACCAGTTGCTACATTTAGCTCAGGCAAAATAACTTGAAGGTCACTGCGGAACTCTCCTTCAACTAAATAAACATCAAATAAATATTCAGAAATAATATGGACACTGATTGATTAATCGTAATCAATTAATGTAATCGGATGTGTATTTAACCATGCCTGATTAAAAAATCTTATCAAAACATTATCAGTATACATACATGCATAGAATAGATATACTTATTATACGATAGCACGCTTTTGAGTGAACACACAGGCCAAATCGTAGCCAGGCTCTAGGGGAGGGGAGGGGTGGGGTGGGGGGAAATAGGAAGGTGAAGAGAATAGGGGGGGGAGGGGGAGGAGAGAGCCAGCAGTCACCTATTGTTATTTTTCGTGTGTAGCGTTTGCTGGCGAATGCTGATTACCCATTGGTTAAAACCCTGTCAATCAAAGAGTTCAGACATTTTAGTTTTCATCATTCAAGATAGCTGACGGTGGCCAGTACGAAGAATATTTGGAGTTAGGTATTACGATTAAAGTAAAGCCTGAGCAGAAGAGAGCTACTATAAAGCATCTATACGAGGGAAATATTTACTGGCTGTCCTACCGACAGGGTACAGGAGTTTAAAATATTTCAACTCTTAGTGATATTGGAACAGAGAGGACTTGGAAGTTCTGGTGTTCTCAGTGCATTATCAATGATCAAATTGAAGAGCATGTAGAGTCGATGGATCTCTCTGACTAAGCTGGAGAACCTTCGCAAGGTCGAAGCGGGAAGACTCAAATGCCCAATTGTAATACGCATCCGCCAAAAGCGCAATTGATATGCACTTAGAGACTCGTGCTTCACACGGAGTCTTACTATCAATCGAGTTAGAATAGATTTAGATTTAGGCTTGATAACACACTATCTTGAAGTTTGCTATATTTGATCGCTCTTACATCATACTTGCACATACCTCCAGAGCAAATTTCAGCAGAAATGGCTGCTGGTGAAATAGTATCTGAAGTGAACAAAAATGTCAGTATTATTATATTTTCGAAATTATTATTTGTCATGGCATACAATGTATATGTAGTATTGACTTGTTTCATACAATACCATATTACAAGAACATACCACAAATATGGGCAGATGTCCAATCAACATCTGAGGACTGCCCAGAAACATTTTCTGTCATTTTTGTTGTCTCTTTCCATCTTGTTTGGCTGAAATAAATATAACAAAGATATACATTCAAAACAGCAACTATAAAACCATCATAGCATGAAATGCAGAAAGGATACCCATCCTCACTTATAATATACAAAATCAAACGTTTGGCAGAAAACTGCTGGCAAACTGTCCTTTATGTTGCACAGTATAAATTCCAGGTAGTTTGATTCTTGTGAAATTATAAACTTAGTTTAACTAAACAAGGTTTGGTGTGAATGGGGTATAACACTCGAATGCATTCACAGTTCCTTTCAAGAATCCAGCCATGAGCTCCTTCGGCTCCATAAGAATATATAACTGAACGTACAACATATTTAATTTGAAATCAGGCCGATTTCTTCGCTTTCCTTCTGAGCTACTCAAAATCAGGCTCATAAAAACCTAGGGTGTTAATCGTCTGTCATTTAAGTGCAAATTATTCGCATACCTCACTTTGAGAAAACTATAAGGTTCTGATTGGTCGAAATTCTAACAATAGCAGAACACGACTTACTACAAGGGCATTCAGACAGGGATTGTGGAGGAAGCGAGAGCATAATTATGACACATGAGCCTTCAGACTATTCTGATCATGGAGACGTGTTTGAATGTCATGCAACCATTTGGAGCTCTCTGAATGGTCATGTGAGTGAATTATCTGTAATTCAAAACACGATCGATCGTTTTTTTTTTGGTGGTGCATATCAGTCAAGCTATTTCAGTATTATTATAACATAGGTATATAACGCACGCTCTGATTGGTTGGTTAGCATGTGTCTGTAAGCACACGGACACACGCTCACATCATCAGCATAGCGTGCGCTCTGAATTCAAATCGTTTAATTTGAATTTGCAGTGACTTGTTATAAAAAAAAATGGTCAACGCTTTAGCTGTGCGTCCATCGAGTTTATGGAGCACTTGGGAATTTGGGAGAGCGCTTATATGATGCTTCTCTCGTGCTCTCCCAAATTCCTGCTTGCTCCAAAACTCGATGGACGCACGCTAAGCGTTGACCATTCCTTAATTGGGATGCACTTATTAAATGACAGTTTTTGCATACCAGAGTCTGTGAGGTCAACATAGGAAGCAGCTTGTGGATTTGGATCAACTTTGAGAGAAAAGAAGAATCTCAATAATTCATTCATTCATTATTACTATTTTTATATACATTGTAAAGCGCTATTGGACTTCCAGAAATAGCGCTATATAAATAAATAAATATTATTATTATTAATTAACAATGATATTATTTGTGGAATCTCTCTTAAAGGTCAGGAAATTATTGCCAACTTCCAATGTAAACATGCATGTCTGAATTTGACACATTTATTTCATAACAGTATTTTCGTAGCTTTAGTAGAATAGCTAATAGCTTTCTGTCCTTGAAAATCCTTAAAACCACATTTGGTGGCCTTTTAGTATTATTTGGAATTACATTTTCTTGCGGCATTCAATGATATCTTCCTCCGAAATGGTCACAACACCCACCATCTTATCAGCCGCATTATCCCGAATGGATATAACATTGAATAGCCCAAGATAAAGAACCAATGAAATTGCTTGATATTAGAAGGTTGCTGAGTTTGTATAACACTAAAATACTATATAGATCACTTTTAAATTGCCAAAATGTTACAGATTATATGTGCCATTCCTTAGTTAGGCTTTATTTCTTTAACATTAACAGATGAAGTCCTTGAACTAATTCTTGCCCCAGACATTCCCTACCCTGGGGCACTGTAGTATCATGTATTTCTGAATGTCTGTCACTTACATGTTTTGATTTAACAAATTACCTGATGTTAGATTATTTGATATAACCTCATCACCAATCACTATAGAACTTGAACTAGAAGCCACACTTCTTGTATCATCATCACTTTCGTTAGCTGGTAGATCTATAAGAATGATAATTTCAGCTGAAACTTGACAACCTCTTATTTCTATTTTTACACTTTGCAAACAGCTACATGTATGTACCTTCATACATTCCAGGAAGCTCTACTCTGGCCAATTCCTCATCTGAATCGGTCTGGTGTTCTTGATCCGTAAAGATATCATCTTGTAAAAGTGCTGCAATGTCCAATATAAGAGCACATGTTTTTTTTTGTTTAAACTTAAATGTGGGTTTAATAGTGTGTGACTATTGACTATTGACTATTCACTCAAGAGTCCTTCCTTGGGCTGCACCTAATTGTTACTGTAGTTATAGGTGGTAGTTATACAATGTACCTACAGTAGATATATATATATATATATACCCTTCAGATTGTATATATATATATAAAGGATTATTTCATCAACACATTATCGAAATGTCATTAAAATATACACTTACCATTTAGATGTTGCCTCCAGATCCTTCCACGGTCCCTTATCATCTGTCTTGGCGTAGAAGCAGTGGTACTGGATGTAGATGATGTGGTGGCAGTAGAGGTGACTAATGATGAGGGTAGTGTGGTACTGGAAGACAGTGATGTGATGGTGGATGTGGCAATTGATGAAGTAGTGATCTGTCCAATAGATGATGAAGATGTGCTGGTGTATGGTGCAGTTGCAGATGTAGTGACAGTAGATGCGGGCGTGGTGGCCAATGATGCAGAAGTCAGAATGCGTGATGATGTTTGTCCTGAAAAATATATCTCAATATTAGAAAAAAAAAAGTGCATTGAAAATGAAATTAATGACATAAACACCTTGAATGTCTGCCTGAACTGTGGCATTGTTCCCCTGAAAGTATAAGAAATAAGAAATCAATCATTTCGCCAAAAGGGCATGCAAATCCTGTTGTCTGTCTGGTCTGGCCTACTGCATCCTACAGGCGTTTATAGTACTTGGCTAATGCTGTTCGATGACCCTGACATAGCTTCTAAATCAAAGAAATCAATGAAACAAAGAACATTAACTAACAAACCTCCACATCTGGAATCAAACGAATGTAGAGGCAGCCTTGACCTCTAATATTGTTCAGGTCACGGGCTGAGCAGCGTGAAGGTGGCATGCTGAAGGGGGCTAAAGTATTATTGCCACAGGAGCTTAGAATCTCAAAATTATTGCTGCAAAGAATAAAAACAAATTTACAACAATTAGCCTGCCAAACCTCAAGACAGTGTAAGCATTAGGGCCACTTTAACAAGCATTTACTTGACAAAGTGTGAAGACATTTAGCCACAATATAATAATTTACTGACCTTCTTAAATCGGGGAAGAGACCCTCAATGTTCCTACATGTAACACTTGGGGGAGCACCTTTGGGAATTGCCAATGACTTCACTCTGCCCATGCTTACAAGTCTACTCCTTGCACCTCCTCGAGGTATAGTTTGATGTCCAGGATCCAGAAGAATGACATCGAATATGAAAGAACTGTCATTCCTCTGGCGTTGCTGTCCCCTTCCAGTTCCTCGCCTGCCCCGTGACACAGTTACTTCCCGAGTCGATGCCTGGTCAAATACTGGCCCTTGATGAGGGGTGAAAGCTGCCCTCACTTGAGCTGCAATGGCATTAGCAGCTCGAGTTGCCTAAATATCAAGAAATACATGGATATGACATACATGTATATTAAATTCATCCAGCCATTAGCCAGGCTAGCAAAGACTTTAATAAAAGATACATGTAGCATTCATGCTGCAGAAAAATTACGCTTATAATCTACTATAATGGGGAGGTTCTACCCAAAAGGGATACCTTTTTCAGGCATAATATTATATGAAACTGAAAGGGTTACCAATGTTTATAAGTAAGTGTACAATGTACACAGCTAATTCAGAAAACGTGTTCGGCGATCGACTTCAAGCCTACGCGACTAGACCGAAAGGTAGTATGGGTAGATATGATAATTGAAGGGTTGCCCATGAAAACGGATTAAGTGACTATTTTGATGATTTTTAAAATGTTTTGCAATTGCTTCATAAACACACCTACTGGCTTGTAGATACCTACCTATACAAACATGATTTGGTGATGATGAGACTGATTATTACACTAGATGAAGACCTTAGATCGAGATTACCCACCTGTACACTCCCCTCACCATACTACACTCCCCTCCCCCACCATACAATGTTGACCACCAGGTGCGCTCCTTCATGCGCAATGATGTATCTTCAACACTGGAGAGGGGATTTGTAAGCGTATAGTTCATATTTTAAAAATATGAGTTGCTCAACATCTGGACCTTACTACTGAAGGACTTCAACATTGAGAAGGGGGAGGGGAGGGAGAGGGCAAACATGTTCAAAGGCTCATTGCATTACAAGGTGTTTGTTAAGGAAAGGAAAGACCTACATGAAAAGGAAACTAGTGCATTGGCTGAAAGGAATGCATTGCTAACGAAGAGAATGTTTGCCGTGCACAGCATAAATAATGAAGACCAGCTGTCAAGTGATCAAGATGATCAAGATGGTCATGATCAAGATGAGGAAGTTCTGGTTGTTAACCCACCCCCACCCCCACCCCCTTCTACTTCGTCTTGCAGCACATGCAAAACACTTTTACAGAGAATTGCCAAACTTGAAAAACTGCTAAAGCCAGGTAACTAATTTGCAAAATACAATCATTCTAAAATTTTAGCATTGTCCATGCTAGAGTGCATTTTTAACACTAAAACCGTGAAACAGTGCTAACTTTAATTAGCACTAAATAGTGCAATGTCTTTTGTTTTCTATTGTTCCATTAGTGCTATTTAGCACTTTAAACTAGTTTGTACTGTTTCACGGTTTTAGTATCATATACCGTATGTCAGTGATAAACAGCTCATTATTTAGTGAAGATAAAGCTCGATTTTGTGTTTATAATCACGATGAGAATGTATACATTGTATATATACAAGTATTTAAATATTTCATATCATGGACAACCTTTTTAATATTATTGAGTGCAGTTTTGGGATATTTTGCATTCAAGAGCTAGTATATATTGGGAAAACCAATAAATACATCATGCAGGAGCATTTAAAATGCAGTCAATCGGGAAATATTTTGTGATAGTTAATATATTAGCAGGAGTCCTAATTGGGCATTAATATGAGCATATAATATGTATTTGTATCCTTGCTATATTAATTAAGAGGTATTTATTTCACTTTTAGGTGATAATGAAACTCATGAGCTCCCAAGACAGGGGACAATTTCTTCCCTAATTGCTAAGCAACATGATGTAAGTTTATACTTAAAAGGGGAGGGTGTAATAAAGGGAGAGGGGGAAGAATTTATACATGAATTGATGCAGGTGCTTCTGAATTATGCAATATCTACATTCATTATATAGTCAAGTCAATCTGATTGGCTGAAAACTGTGCTTTATCAGAGAATGGAGCACAGTTTGATGACAATATTTCTCAGATGTTTTGATTTTATTGCTGGTTTGCAATACACGTCACGGCGGCCATCTTGGTTGAACTTCAACAAAATATTACTCATTAGTGTCTATTGTTTGTTCAACCAGCATGGCCGCCGTGTCTTTATATCTTGATTCTGATCAAGGGATTGATTGAAAGTTATTCAATTGAGATCTTTATTTTGAATAATTAACTCAACAAATTATTTTGTTCAAATTGTGTCAAGCAGATGGTCGAACTAACATCACGCTCTATGGTGTTCATCACTCAAAACAACCTAGCATCTGCATGTCAACGAAAAAGCGCCTCTGCTTGTGCCTGTTTCTATACCCATGAGGAACTCATTGGGATGAATTTGTCGGGAGTCAATGGGAAAAGAAAGTTTGATGCCATTTTGCTTCAAAGCATTCTTGGTAGGTTAAATTGATATAACTCCCTAATTGCTTCCCCGTATATTAAGTGTATAATATTGTTTACTGGAAATTGACTATTAATAAATTATAATTTTATTTTTACCATTTTTTATTATGCGACACACGATTTTCGCGTGCAATATTAAAGGCCAAAACGAGTGCAAATATGCGAGCGTATATTACACGGTTTACAAACCGGTTTGAACCAGTTTTGTTTTTCATCAGAAAAAAGAAAACACACTAAAAACGACAGAAAAGTACACACAACACGTTTTTAATGACATCTACATGTAGGTAGAAAATGAGAACAAAAACACACAATACTTTTGGTGAAAAAAGGGGAAAAGCGAATGGAAAATCTCTTGAGCGCGAGCTTGATGGTGTATCGATTGTGTGATAGCGCGCACAATTTTTCACAGACAAATCACAAAAACAACTTTTGTACGCCAACAAATAAGCAAAGAAAGAAAAGGACACTGTTTTTGGGTTACTTTTTTGTCGTCGTATGTAATAAACAATTTATTACAAGGGAAGTAGTGTAATATGGCTATATATATTTTTACTCGTCGGTTTGTATTTTGAGCACGACTTGTAAAAATATCCAGCCATATTACACAACTTCCCGTGTGATAACCTCTTTTTATTAATTTCACAGATTTTATGGCCAAGAAGTATGCAGCCTCATTTGCAAAGGCTGATATCAAAGCAAAGATGAGAAGAAAATAACATCTTTAGAGTATAAGCATAAGCCACAACACTAGAGTGATTTTACTTAACCAAAATCTAATAGTCAATGGCATATGTGTAACAGTCAAGTGCAAACAAAAGAAAACAATGGATAATTTAGAGTGTACTAACATGTATTAGACTAATATCTATTTAACAGGTTAAATAGAATTGCTCTAATTACTTCCCTTCACTTCCCTTGCAAATAATTCCTAAACATTTCTAGGAATTCCTAGAAACTTTGATAGAGCTAATTTAACATGATTTAACTGGCATGCTTATAGGAATTACTAGGAAATCCTCAGAATTCTTAAAAAGCTAGGAATTCATTTTGCAAGGGTTTATCATGTACTATTTTAGTATTAATTTATTATAAAATAACTTGCATGATTTGTTGTACTTGATCTTTCCACAATAATTGTAACTGTTCTGATTTTCAACAGTTATATACACCTATTTCAAATAACGTTGTCGCGTTCAAAGCAACACGCGTCAAGCCAAGAACGAAGTGAATGCTGGTTTTGTTTTGGCAATTATTTAAATCACAATTGTTTGTATAAGGACTAATTACAAAATGTGAACATTTCCACGTGCTTGTTTGCATATTACACTTCGTTCCATAGAAAATAGGTCTGATTTGAATAATTTGCCAACACAAGACCAGCATGCACTTCGGTCTTGGCTTGACGCTTGTTGCTTTGAACGCGACAACGTTATTTGAAATAGGTGTATATATGTAAACTATTTATTATTACACATTTTCAACATTTTATTATTTTAACATTATTAGATGCTTAGCCGACTATTAACCTCTATTTATTTTATTAGTGTAAAAATTTGTAAAAATATTTATAAATATTTTAATAATAAATAATTGTCCTTATATTCTGTGTTTTGGACATTCCCTATAATATTAATTGTTTGTATATAATCATTTCAAAATGGTTGGCGGTTTTCAGTACAATTTTTAAAGTCCATATACTTTTAAGTTTAAAAGCTTCATAATTACTGTAAAAAGTATACATTAAGTCCTAGTTTTTTAAAGTATACTTTTTACAGGTTGCTGGAAGTATACTTTTGCCAGTGTTCAAAAAGACATTATACTTTAAGTATAAGTATACTGTAAAAAGTATACATTAAGTACATTTGTAAAGTATACTTTTTACAGGTTGCTGGAAGTATACTTTTGCCAGTGTTCAAAAAGACATATACTTTAAGTATCAGTATACTGTAAAAAGTATACATTAAGTACATTGTTAAAGTATACTTTTTACAGGTTGTTCTGGAAGTATACTTTTGCCAGCGTTCAAAAAGACATGTACTTTAAGTATATTATAAGTATACTGAAAAAAGTATACTTTAAGTATAAAATAAAGTATATTAAAAGTATACTTTATTTTGGTAAGGGCAAACACCACGAATAGGCAAACCAGCTGAAGAACTTTCATCTTCGATCTTTGACTTCGATGTCAGAGTTCAAATAGAAATTTGAACTAAATATAAAGTACTATTTTAAAAACTATAAACTATTAAACTATGAACTATTAAACTATACTAATAAACTATTAACTTGGATTCAAAGAGCTATAAAAACGAGTGTGAACAATAGCCCATGGTTAATGAAACCCTTTCCAGAGGGAACACAAGATCCTGATGAAATCAATTTAACCGAGAATTATCTTCTGGCCGAGTTAAGGTTGAATGTGCGTTTGGCATACTCAAAAATCGATGGCGAGTACTGATTAAACGCTTTGATAGCTCCATTGACTTTGCAGTTCGGTGTGATGTGGCTTGTGCAGTTTTGCACAACATATGTTTACGAAATGGTGATGACTGGGATGAAGAAGACGAAGATGACAATCAGTCCCCTCCACTGAATCATGTAGCAGCAGGTATATTACGAGATGGACACAGTATTCGAGATCTCCTAAAACAATCACTCTAAACTCTAAGCTGTATCTACCACGGTTTATTAGAACGAGATTTGACTTGTAGAATATAGACAATCATGCATATATTATATATGTATGTAAATTACTGGGTATAGTATCAATATTGTTCATGTTCTAATGCAATCAAAATGACAATAATCATAGCCTGATCTGATCTGTATAGTGTAAATTGCTACTGATATCATTCTCAAAATTAAACTATACATTATTTTGTAATAATAATTGATTATACAGAAAAAAAAATATTATATTCGACATTGTAGTTCAAAACAATCGTAATATTTTAAAAGAACTGAAACAAGAGGTCCTTACATGTCTTAATTGTGTCCATATTATTACTTTTGCAAGAAGTTGGTTAGGGCACCAACCAAAGCATTCATTGTGTTGACTTGCTGTTCTTGCACCCGGTTAAAGTTCTTCATGAAATCACTCATTTCCGTCCTTTGTTCTTGAAGTCCAGAGAAGTTGTCTTTCAGTAGCTTTCTCTCCTCTTCATCATCTACCTCAGCCTTGACTCTCTTTCGTTTCTTTTTTCTGTCTTTCCTGCCTTCAGCGCCACTAGCTACATCCACTTCTTCTGTCTCGTTCGTGTTTTGCTTAGAACTGCCTGGGCTAGAACTACGGCTAGCAGAATTGGACCCAGCGACGCGGCGAAGGGTTACAATGTCCCTACATCCCAGAACAGCATCAATTTCATCGTAATAAATTGACTTTCGTCTGTGTCCTCCAGATTGTTTGACATTCCAATCTTTTGCTCCTTTGTATTTATCAATCAGATACTTGATTTTAGCTTTGCATTTGTCGCTGGTCCGTGTTTTGGAACCGTCGCCAAACTTGTTGTTTAGTTCCCGTGCAATTTCGTCCCATACTTTCCTGGCATCCTTGCTTTCCAGACGATCGAAGCGTTCTGCCCAAAGGCTAATGAGGAATTGCTGCTCTGAATGACTCCATCTGTCATACTGCTTTGGCTTTATGGAGTTATCTTCAGGGGAACTGCTTGAGCTTCCTGGGCTATTATGGTTTGGTTGTTCTAGCTGCCTACTTGCTGCTGCTGCTGCTACTGTGTATGGACTGTATGGACTGTACGGACTGTACGGTCTGCTGTTTGGTGTAGAAGGCACGAATTGAGTCGGATTCTGTCCAACTGATTGTGTGGGGTGAATTTGGCCACTTGGACCAGACAAGTAGTAAGGATGAAAAGAAAAACGAGGATCAAAGTACTGTTCGCTCATGTCTATAGCTTGAGAGTACGTGCTATCTGCTCGCCGTGGTTCCAGCGAGCACTGTTCTGTTTCGTATTTCTCTGACAAGTATTGACAGCTTCGATCAAGAAACCCTTTGTTTAAGGTAAATCTTTCGAAATCTACTAGCTACGGCCCTACTCTTCGGCAACTTTGATGTTTTGAAATGTTTTGAAAATTTGTGCCGTGTCGAAAGTGGTGGTCGCATATGAAATGTCGCATGTTGACAGATTTTTGGTATAAAGTAAACAAAAAGTTACCATATGCGACCGGTACTTGGTCGATCACATTACTGTGTGAATATATTTCGAATGCAGTGGTTTGGTTTTAATTTGATTATTAGTTTTACTCAGTTTAGAACACAGGTTTTCATATAGTCAGCAAATCGATCTAGAAAACAGTACACAGTCCAGTATAACAAAAGCAAAGAACAATAATGGTCATAAATCTGACTTTTTTGGACTTATCTCGTGCAACGAAATAGCGCAAACAACAGCGTAGCTCTTCCCGTGACAACCATGTGATTATTATGACGTCTAACAAAAGCGCTTTCTGATTGGTTTAGACCATGGTCTACATTACATTACATAACATTTTGGTGGCCCATTCGAGATGTTTGCTGCATACTTCGGCACTATATTGCTGCCACTTCGTCAGCCTTGCATCTTCGCTCGGCAGACTTGTTTGCAATAATCCCCCCTCCCTAATAAGCTAGCTCATTATATTTTTGCTTTTATATTTACCGTGATTAAAATTATATTTTGAACATTTCATTGTAATTCAGTTAATACACGCACTTGCTAGCTGTAGAATGAACTCGAAATTCTTCATACTATGTATGCCGCTGATATCTGTTTTTCATTTATACTGAAATGTAGATTAAGTCGGTTTCTAGAGCATCGCACTTCACTGAAGTCTGACAATTCTGTCACCGGAAGTTAGAAAATATTGAGCATGCGCATATCTGACGACCTAGAATCTGGGTCTTCCGGTCTGTCTCTTACCAGAGCCTTCGATTTTTCGTTAGAAAGCTGAGAAGGGTTATTATTAAGGGTCTGGGGACGAGAATGAAGAACTGAGGTGCAAGAACTACTCGCTACTACGCTAGCAAACGTGCGAAAACATGCGAGTACAAATACTGTTTATTTATGACAGAACAATTGTTGCAAATAATGTCCAAACCCTAATATACTTGTAGTTTTATAGATAAGGTCTACTGACTGAAAATATCTTATTTTCACATTGAAAAACTGACACGATTTTGACAGCTATCATGACACTAGAACTTTAATAAATATAAGCTTACTTAACACAATGCAATGGACAGTAGATCACGAACTTCTTCTTTCAAGAGAAGTGCTGGCCGTAGATCCATTCACTGAGCCATGTATCAATACTAACCAAGAATGTAATAAATATCAACCACTAATGTAATACTAACCATTAATGTAATAAAAATCAACCACCATTGTAAGAAACAGCAAACCACTAATGTAATAACTTTTTAACCTGTAATGTAATAAAAATTTTAACCACTAATGTAATAACACTGTAAAGCACGAGCATTTTGTCTGCGCATGCGTGAAATGCCAATATGAACACAAAGACCCTCTGACACGCGCATAGATCCCGCGCCATCCCGCGCTAATTTAATTACCAGGAATAACAAACAAGATGGCGAAGTTCTATCTCATATATTTATTTATTAACTTGACTATGTGAATATATGCAACTCTAAAATGATGGATTCTATTTTATCAATGCTGAAGGCATGCTACAGTTGTCATAACCAGTATATACGATGCATTATGAGTTGCATATTGCAAGGTCACGGAGGTCCAGACATGACAAGCTAAACTGACAATGGCTGCCGTCTTCGCCGTATACATGCACTTTGAACATTCATAGCAGGAGCTATGCATTTTTTGAAAGTCATTTATTGTGATGAATGGAATGACTATTGAATAATCTTCGCCTCTGTAACATTAAGCAGCTTGGGGGTCGGTAGAAATCGAAAGATAATTTGACTTGAATGCTTGGAGTCCACATTTCTGCTCGTCGCGAGTCCCGTAAATGGTAAGCAAAACTATTGCAATGCAAAACAGTGGAAAAAAGTTTTAATTTTCTTAACAACTAATTTTTCTTCAAAGTCTGTTGTCTCATTTATACTTTCAAAGACTTAGAATAAGGAAATAGACGAAGATATGATAGAACCATGTCTTCGAGAAGTAACACAAAACATCAATTCCGCCATTACACCGAGAATAGGGTGAGAAGAATCTATTAAATCTGACAGCTATACATTTTTTTAAGCCCCATTCTCTATAAAAACTGAAATTATATAAAGGAATGAATGCTGTGGTAATTATCTCCAACTTAAGGGTCGGTAAAAATTTCAAGAAATATCTCGTTAAAGTTCGACCTAAATTGAACACTTCTACACATTCACTGGGCCATAGCTCGAAATCGCGTCCACCTGAAAGACCATTTCATTAAAATTCTAAAAGTTTACTTTCATCAGAATTACCAAGCGTTAATCCAGTGCTGTAGAATACTTGATTGTAGAAATAATTAACGCTGAACATCCAACTCCAAACACCACAGTCGCATTTCAATGTAAAATATCTCGCCATCAAAAGAAATAACAGCGGCCAAAGATATACCCAGGGGAAGAAGCGTTTATCGTCTTTAAAAATGAGTGAGTTTTCATGACGTTTAAACTTTAGAAACACGTAGATCTCCTACAAAATATCCTTAAAATGAGCTATCGAGCTGGAAAATGGTTCAGACGTCACTGGTCAATGCTGTGTTGGCGCATGCGCAGACAAAATACCCATATGCTACACTGTAACCATTAATGTGATATAACCCCCGTTGGGACCAGGTGGGTGTGGCATTATTTGATTTTTATCCCTCAGAGGGCCGATACCAACAGTCTAAAGCAATAATCTTATTTATTGGGAAAACACCTTAACAGGTACCGGTTTAGTCTCTTGTGGTCCTTTTAGATTTGTGGCACCCTACGAGGTACCCAATCGCTAGCCTGCGTAGCTCGGCGGTCTGGAAGGGGATTGTGAAGGGGGAGGGGGAGGGGGAAAAAGAAGGACGAGAGGGGGTTGAGGAGGAGAAGGGGAAGGGATCCTCCTTCTTTTTCCCCCTCCCCCTTCCCAATCCCCTTCCAGTCCGCCGAGCTACGCAGGCTACCCAATAGCGGATTTGCACCCATAAAAGGCAATTAGTTTCACCCTATCGACACAAACCACAAGTTCATCTTAGAAAATATATGGTACCTGGCTGGCACAGTATTTCGAGCCTATGCAAGACGTTTGGAAAAGGGATTGGTGTTATAACCGAGTTTAAGAGCATCATTGATTCTAACAGGTGGATCTACACTTGGGTCTATTTGATGTTCACTGGTGTCCATGCGTGGGTGTTTGTCCACAACATCAAATGGAAGAAGAAGAAGTAGTTCATTTTTCCATGGCCATGGCAGATTTGAAATGAGATATTCTTTTTTGTCGTCTATTGAGATGTATCAATCATTAGTTTAAATTTGACACGGTTTTCTTTGTTATTCATAGGGCTTTATCTCCGGTATTGACCGGTTGAACAATAGAATTGAATTGAATTGCTCATTATGAATTCACCGGGAAGTATCCATATACAGCCCTGGGTTGTATATGAATACATCCGGTGAATTCATAATGAGCACTGAAATGCTATTCATCATGCAATTCATATAGTATTCATGCTAAATAACACTCCAAAAAATACCAGAAAATGCCTCAGATTGCTTCGTGCGAAAACGTTGTCAAATTTAAACTAAGTCAGATAAATACCTCGAACGTCGGCAATAAGCCTATAAATCCCTCGGGCCTACGGCCCTCGGGATTTTTATGGCTTATTGCCTCCGTTCTCGGTATTTATCTCTTACTTTAACATTCCGTTCATGAAATTGGACAAAAAAAGAAGAGTTATTTTCTTGTTTATAATGCTAATGTTTCAGATGTTATTTAGAATGTTGATGTAATTTGCACCTTTTAATATAAAATGGATTTAGCCTATTGTTATGGCACACATAAAAGTATGTTTCTAAGTTGGCGGCGGGTTATGAATGACATTTAGAATGGTTTTGTCACGTGACTTGCTTGCTTGGGGGTGTGAGTTGTTCAGTTAATTATTACAGATGTTGGTACTGCAAAGTGGAACTTTTTTTTTGCCATTACACAAATTAGATTTGTTATTTTAAAATAAACTTCATATGGCTGTTACGATTTACCCAACTTGATATTAACTAATGTTTGTCACGTGACCTTTGTCAACAAACCATATCACTGAAGAGGTTCATTGTTAGCAATATTGAACTACCAATCTCTTCTCTTTGATACGTGCTACATTAATGGTTACAATGTTATTACAGTAGTGGTTAATAATTTTATTACATTAAAGGTTAAAAAGTTATTACATTAGTGGTTAGCTTTTTCTTACAATAGTGGTTGATGTTTATTACATTAATGGTTAGTATTACATTAGTGGTTGATATTTACTACATTAGTGGTTAGTATTACATTAGTGGTTGATTGTTACATTAGTGGGTGATACAAGCCAAAGGGCACTCGAGAAAGAGCTAAGCTATAAACCTTAATTCTTAATTTTATCCTAGTTTTATTTCTTTTACTTATTTTATTTTATATCTGGCCATTTATTTATCTCCATTGGTTTATTGTTTTATATCCTATTTTTCTACCTTATTATACTTACTTTATTTTCGCGACACTTTACTTTCACGATTTGGGAATGGTCATATTTCGCGACACTTTATTTTCGCGATTTTGTTAAATTTGTAGTGACTGAGTCACTTTATTTTCGCGATTTCGTCGACGAACCAATTATTAAATACCTTCGCTATTTGACTTAAAAACGAAAGTAAACCAAATTACATGTAAATTTTTGTATTTGATTCGTATTTCTCTTATGTTCGTACATGAATCATGGTACACCAGTTGGTAAAAACCTGCAAGGTACAATGTCTAGTGTTAAAAATAGCGATGTACAACTGCAACAAAACGGCCGGTAACTTGGGCAACTGAGTAAAAGAAGGTGTACAACTTCCCGGTAGGCCAATGAGTGAACGTCACCGCAAGCATGGAGTCATCGTCAAAGAACATACCTTATTCGTACTTTTTGGTAAGACAGCATTTCGCGAGGCTTTATTTTCGCGATTTCGATAAGAGAAAATGAAAAAAGAGCATTAAATTTCGCGAAAGTGGTGTCAACAACATTTATCTTTTCTAAAAAAACTAACTTATTTCTATACAAACAGGAACAAGATGACAATCAACTAGACTACTAGATAAACTTGTAGCTAAAACAGACAAAAAAGTTTACGCTATACGGTTGCTCAGTTGCAAATGGTAGTATTGTGTTGTTGAATAAGTCGTTTTAAAAACCAATTTCGTATTAAATAACGTTTATTGTTCATGTTGATTAAATGGTTTCGATATGAATTTTTTTCTCTGGGTATTATATTTCGCGTGTTTAAAGTCCGCGAGCCTTTTTGTTCGCGAGGCTTTAATTCCGCGATTTTTTTTAAATCGCGAAAATCGCGAACTTAATGCCTCGCGAAATTAAGTACGAATAAGGTACAAGTCGTTGAAATGTTCAAGTCTTTAGTTGAACTCAATTACAAGGAGCCCGTACATTGCAATTTCAACGATGCACGACCGAAATACTGCAAGAACTTGGTGCAGAGGAGACTGATTATGAGGACGACGTAGCCATTGAATAAGTGGACTCAGAACGATTATCAAAGGCTAATAATTCACTTAAAGCTTATATGTATGGTCACTTAATTTTCGCGCATGCAAATTTTCGCGACACTTACAGTTGCGCGACACTTTAATTTCGTGATTTTTTTAAAATCTCGAAATTCGCGAAATTAAAGTGTCGCGAAAAATAAGTGTAATGAGGTACCTATATTTCGTTTTATTTATATTTTATTATTTTCCTTTGCCGAAACGTTACTGTATTTGATTTCTCATTAGCATAACACTACCAGCACTGCCTGTCAATTAGCTTTCATAGTTTTGTATCACATCCGATCATATGCGGCTTTCTTTTCTATCACGTTATGAAAGAAAACTGAGGATATGCAAATTACCGTGAGAACCTTTCTCTCTGATTGGTCCGAAACAGCACTTATATCTCTACGATCAAATTGAAGGCATTGTTAATTCTTTTCAACGTGCCGCGCCGAACACTTTCACAAACGTATTCCAATATGATTTCACTTCAGTTTCAAAAGGACAGGGAAACGAAGCATACAAGAAAAATCCTAAACTGCGTGATTAGTGGAGACAATTTTCCCATCCCCCATCCCCCAAAAACGTCTGCATATTTCATAACGGGCCGAAACATCATTGCTGTTGAAGCAAAATAGGCTTGTTATAGTTTTTTAATCTATTTTCCCCATCTATCATATATAAAGACAATCACACTACCACCCTCCCCTCCCTCCCCACTTTGCCATTCTGCTACCCTCCCCTCCCCTGTCCATACAAAATATTTTTATTTCTACATTATTTTCATATTTTTCATTTCCTTTCTTCATCCATTAATTAATATTTATCTTTTATTTCAATTTCCTGTACCCCTTATTTCTATTTTCTTTCTCTCTACCCACATTTCATTTTATTTTTCACTTTCCATTTTTCATCCTTGTTTATCTTTCACATACAGCACTGTTATCTCTTTCTTTCCATATGTATGGGTTAAATTGCCTTATATATATACAAGAAGTAGGATTTTACAAATTATAGAGTACTTTAAAATAATATAATTTTGTTCAAGAACGATTTGCAAGTCATCTTTGGAAAATTGGATTGGAATATGTCCTCAACAATATCATTTCCAAGTCTTTCTGACCTTTTGGTTTCATTTGCTGGCCAAATATACAATCGAAGGCCATCCAATACAAATTTTGAAAGGAAATTAATAATTTCATATTCCAATAATATGATGAAAACAAAAAAATTAAACGTAAAAATGGTACAAATTATACAAATTGATCACAAAGATGTTGTCACTTTTCACTTAGTTTTGGAAACACTGAAGACAACTGTTAGAATAAATCAGAACAATTATTAATACATGACATTTAAAGAAATGTAATATGGACACCATGAAGAACTATTATTAGCATGTAATCCTCTTGATGAACCTTCATCAGGAACACCTACTAAAAATTATAACCCTTCACTGGCATTCCCCATATAGGTCCGACATGAGGAATGCCAGCATTTTGCAAGTTTAGAACTGTAAATTATAGCTAGAAATAATCACCAAGGAAATTACTGAGTGTTAAAAAGTGCTCACTGGATTTCGTTGGAAGCTGTTGAGAAAGTGGCATAACTCCACTGACGAACTTTACATGACTGAGCATATAGCAGAGCTGAAAAAGACATAAAAGAACATTGTCTTCCCCTATAAATGTCACTAAATCGTTTGTGACCTTGATGAATGCTTCCAGTAAGGAATAATACTTACCTACTCAAATTACTGATTTGAAAGCTCCAACGTTGATTCACATATTTACGAATTTCATCCAACGTGTTCTAGTTCTAATCATGTATATATAGATTTATTACCAATTTATAGGGGGTTAACTTAATATGGGGATTTAGTTCCCCCCTGTTGACACCCTTTTTGTAAACATTAAAATAAAATTGTTATAAATAAATAAATAAGTTCTTAATTCTGCACATGACATGCAGTCATCGCTCATGGTCAAGACTGCTAGTCATTAGTACTGCCTGCTCCGAAAATCATCCTGATCGAACGAACGACTAACACAAACCTCGATTTGCAGCCAATATGAAAATCCGCCACAGGAACCCCAACTCAACACAGGAACCCCAAGATTAGAGTTGGTGCTCGCCTGGCGGCTCGCAGCAATTAAATTGAATGATAAATTTGCATTTGTTGAAATAAAATCGACATCTTGCCTTCCTTTGTTCATAATTCAATTCATGTTTGGTCTAAATGGAATTGCGGTTAGGGGCAATTGCGGTTAGGGGCAATTGCGGTGAAGCGCAATTGCGGTTAACGATCGTTATATTGCGGTTCGATCGTCATAACACAACATACAAATGTAGTCATCATATTCTTTACGATCACTTGTCTTGCCTATAATATAATAAAATTATGGTGATATTGTAATGAAGGAATAGTTATATCGATGTAAAGGTCTCAAAACAGTTCTCAATGAGTTCTCAAAAGAGTTTGTGTTGTCTGAGAGTCAAACTACATGTACACTCAACTTTTTGCCTCAGTACGGGCTTGACTGACTTTTACTCGCAGCCGTTAATTTGAATTACACGAACGATGTTGAATCAACTTAGCTATTATTTTTATCAGCTTGTGCCGTTTTTATTGAAATGTCTGAAACATTACGTGCTTTTAAATTTCTGTTGGAACCTCACCGTAAAGTATTAAAAGTAGAACATCATGCAAGCTTGAAGAATCTTCACGTATCTTCACTTTACAGTAAGACGATAAAGGCCGCAAAAAGTTAAATGAACTCTTAAAATCATAATCCTACAATTTATAAACAACATTCATTCACGTCTTTCCCAACTTTCGGCATTATTAGTTCTAAAATCTAGTTCATTAGCGTACACGTGAGAATGTTATGTTTGAAACACTTCATTGACACATGTTGTGTCAGCACGTGAAAATCTACAAGAACTTTAACCAACCCGCTTCATTTTGATAGCAATCAAAAACACTTTGGCAAAACGTAAAACTGTTTGCACAATTTAGCAAACCGTTAAACTGTCTGAAAAAGCGCCAATCTAACCAATGTTCACCGATTCGAATGCTGACATTAAAAGCTTTGAAAGACAACAAAGATCCGCCTAGAGAAAAAAACTTACTACGTAATGTACACTTCAATGTGTTGACTGCAACCGATATTTTGGTTGAAAAAATATAGGTTACGAACACTAAGTGCTAATCAACTTACTTCTATACTGTCACGTGTTACCCTCTTTAAATAAAGTCTTACTTACTTACTTACTTACTATCAACAAAACTCACAAAGTTCTGACCGAGTCCCACAGTCAATTGAAGGGGTGCCCATGAAAACTGCGTATGTGACTATTTTGATGATTTTCAAAATGTTATGCAATTGCTTCAAAAATACACCTACTGGCTTCTAAATACCTATATAAACATGTTTGGTGATTTTTAGATCGATTACACTCGAATTTTGGGCACTACAGTATATTTAATTTCTACTTGAATTCATTGACAGGATAGTTTGTGAAAATATGCAAATTAGGAAACTTTTACGCGTCAGTGATCTGTACGTGTTGTTCACCAATAACAAACCTTCAGATGTGAATGATTTCAACCTTTCACTCAGTCCAGAGATTTTATAAGTTTTTAGCGAATTTTGTTGCCATGGAAATCTTGACAGCTCGCGGGCTCAAACTATCACGCGGTTAAGTTGTCTCGTGGCGTGGCTATCGGTTCTGGATGTGCTTCGCAGAACTGAGCCACTTTGCCACAATTTAAAGTCTTTTATTGCCATGTTTTCACCACAGAAGCCCCCAGAACAGCATCATTAAGCTTGACTGGTGGTAGAGGCCATTCTCCTGGAAGAAATCAGGGGCGAGGTGCAATTTCACGATGAAACTGAATCTGCAAACACGGTGTCAGATTTGCAAAATGGCGGATTCAGCAGAGTGAGAGTTGTTATCTCTGGTCGTTCTGTGGTGAATTCGAGGACCTACTAAGGCAGTTTTGGCGACTTTCGACTAGTAAAGAATGCAACCGGTGCATTAGTTTGCCTGTAGGCCCGGGTGATAAAAGACTTTATAAAATATCTCTAAAACATGGAGGTACGGAATGTCGTTGACAAAAATGTTCATGATATCCCAGAATGCAGTTCGGTCGTGCGTTGGAAAACAACAGGGATCCTGAAATAGTCGAATTGAAAATCCCCGAATATATCAAGAAGAGAGATGGAAGTTTGCCGAGCAAGTGGCGTTTTGTTTCACAATGATGTATTTTGGAAGAAAATCAAAATCAAATGTCGCACATTGTCATGACGTCAAAAACGCGCATTTTTGATTTCTACGAAAAACGGCAAACTGCAAAACAAGCACTTTTTCTAGTGTAATCGATCTAAAAATGATCAAATCATGTTTATATAGGTATCAATAAGCCAGTAGGTGTATTTTTGAAGCAATTGCATAACATTTCGAAAATCATCAAAATAGTCCCATACGCAGTTTTCATGGACACCCCTTCAATTGTTTTTGAACTCAAGTAGTCATTTTGTTATACCATTTCCCAGGGACTTGCAAAAATTATTTCTGTGAATGTCTACAATGTTATACAATTCTAAAGTTTGAATTTGGCGCTTTTGCCGGTGTTTTAATCAGATTACCGAGCTTCTTGGGATTACAATTAACGGTCATTCTTGCTGCTGCCCTATTGTTCTCTGCCTAGTTCTTACACGGTCCATTACTTATAGTTCCTTGTTGCGTAGAACCTGAGATAAGAATACAAATAAACTTCTTGATCGACCGGCGTGACAGACATGAATGATCGAAGCGTCTTTTGGCATCACGTTTGAACTCTAAAAACACATTGGTTCGCTTTATTCTCACCGGTACTGTATTTGAGTGGTTTTGATTATACAAAAGATATTTTACAATCAAAGATATTTTACAATCAAAGTCTATCTACAAAAACCTACATAGAGTATTAAAGAATAAGGGGCAGGATTTGTGCATTGTAAAGAAGTTTTTAGTTCAAATCAGGCAGGTTTTGTTCTATTGTAGTTCTATGTATTGTTTTTGCATTTAAAAAAACAATAGCCAGGACAATTTGTGCCGATACATGAAGACCTTGCCTTTGTATCTGTGATGTCACTTACTCCAAACACTCAATAAAAATCGACTGAATGTTATAAATTAGTGGAAGATATGAAAGATTTGCCAAGCGTTTCATCGAATTATTCAGTTCTTCTGATCTTCCCATGCGCTGACTTCACATTCGCATAGTATATTACCAACGATAGCTTGTGTGGATTGAGTAAGTGACGTCACTACCCGGTGACAACAGTTTATTGGCAGACATGAAGCTAATCGCAAATTTGCCTATAGAACTTCTCATCAGAATAGTGAGAAAATATTTCACATGTTGTTCATTTAGAACACAAGTTTATAATGGCACTGTTCGAGGGGCTTTAAAATTCAGACGAATTTCACATGCTAGTCCCCCTTTAAATAAACAATATTTTTTCTTATATAATGGATTGGGCAAGAACAGTTTCCTTTGGCAATCGGGAATCGATTTTATGCCAAGATACTGCGAAATATATTGGTTGGTATTGGGTTCGTCAAGATGCAAGGGAGTATGGAGACAATAAGAATAAAGTTGTTTTACTTATGGATGAGTTTGGGATTTCAATAAACTTTCATCGGCAAAATTTATTTGTAATCAAAGAAAAGAAGATATATAAAACATATGAAAATGAATGAAGAGTTATTGACTTGTTATCCATATCGGGAAATGCACAATGATTCTAATTGGATCGACTGGTCAGTAAAGTTGAAACAAACTTTGTTATGATTATTGTTGTGGCAAGAAAATGATCTTGAACTTCGAGACATTGGAATTGCTTTGCTGTAATTTGTAGGCTTTGTAGCTCATCAGATATCTCATCCTTTTCAGCCATTATACATTATATGTTTATATAAATGAAAATCAAAAACTGCAAAACTGGCAATTTCTGCCAGAAACCCAGTTGGGGATCACCTTCAAACTCCTTCCATGCACATCCCAGACAGGGTTGATTAAACTTTCTTTACGGTTCCCCAGGAGGCCCAAGACCCTCCTTAGCCACATTTCCTTGAACCCCCACATCCTGAGATTCATACATAAGTTTTGATTTACAGAGCTTTACACATGCACCAGTGGTCCTCTAGTATGAACACAACGGACACAAACATTTGGACTGACAGGGCTTATTTTATCCCATGCCAGTGGTCCTCTAGTACAAACACTACAGGGTTCATTTTAGAGAACGCACAATATGGGTCAATTGACCCATTGCTAATAAATTTGATCGGTCAATTTGGTTGGTGATGGGTCCTAAAGTAAGCGAGACTGCAAAAATGTCAAGAATGCCATAAGGACGTTTGCAGTCATTGCTTGTGCACATTTTCATTGCACACATTCAAACACGCTCATGAAACTGTCAAAAAAAGAACTGAAGTCAAAATATTATCCATTTTTTCCTTATTTGACATCTAAAATAGATTTCTTAAGATGATTTCCTTTTCAAAGAATTTTTACGGCAAAATATATCCGAAACGAAGAGGGTGACCCCCGTTTTACCTGCTTCAAATCTAGGTGCTATAAATATCTACAAAATATGTTTAAAAAAACAACAACATTATATGGAAAAGACTGAGAGTCATCATCAACAATGCCGATCATCCAGGGAATACAACCACCAAGGGCTTAGATTTGACAAGCAAGCACATGGCCGCAAATTGGAAGGCATACAAGCAGCAATGGGAGAATTATGCCATAGTATCTCATGATCAACTGGAAACACAGACTGAGGAATACAGCGTGGCTTTCTTTCTGTATTCCATAGGAATAGCAGAGATCAGAAAGAGGAAGAAAACATCGATAGATACGTAGCAGAGCTGCGAACACTAGCACAGGGTTGTGGGTTTTGCAAATGCCTTAATGACTCCCTGATAAGAGATCGCATTGTGCGATATAAAGACGTATTTGAAGGTGATTTGGGGACACTTGAGGGAGAACAACACCTAACTATAGACCATACAGTGCCGCTTCACATTGCTCCATCAAGACGTGTACCATTTGCGCTAAGACCTAAGCTCAAAGCTGAGCTTGAGAGACTGGCAGACTTGGGGGTACTCAAGCCTGTTGATGAGTAACCTAGTTGATGCAACTAAAGAGTCTGGAGATCTGAAACTTTGTTTAGACCCCAAACCTCTGAACAAAGCCATAAATTATTATTATTATTATTATTATTATTATCGAGAGAGAGCGCCATCCATTGCCAGTAATTGATGATGTTTTTCCTGACCTCTCGAAAGCAAAGATCTTCAAGAAAGTTGATGCACGCAATGGGTACTGGCATGTTCAGCTAAATGGCAGTCTAGTAGACTTACTACATTTGACACGCCCTATGGCAGATATCGCTGGATGAGACTCCCATTTGGTATCAGCGTGGCAAGTGAGATATTCCAAAAGAAATTGAACCAAGCGCTCGATCGACTTGATGGTCTACTTACAGTGCATGACGACAAGGTTATATATGGAGTGGAAGAGACAGAAGAGGAGGCGACTGCTGATCACAACAAGAAGCTTCAACAATTTCTGCTGCGTTGCAAAGAGAAGGGCATGAAGCTCAACAAGAAAAATCTGAAGCTGAAGTGTAAAGAGATCACCTATCTTGGCCATTTGATCACACAGAATGGTCTCAATCCAGACCCAGAGAAAATAGAGGCAGTGAAAAAGATGCCAAAGTTCACTAACGTGAAAGGAGCAGCTAACACGGAGAGATGTGGATTGGCAATGGCAAGTAGAGCACAACGCAGCATTCGAGAAAGTTAAAGAAATCGTCACAACGGCACCACTACTAAAGTACTACGACTCAGCAGAGGAGCTAACGGTACAATGTGATGTCAGCAAGAAAGGGCTTGGTGCTGCTCTCTTGCAAAAGGGACAGCCCATAGCCTATGCTAGCCGCGCTCTAACCGATACAGAGACGCGGTATGCGCAGATAGAGAAAGAGATGCTGGCCGCTGTATATGCACTACAAAAGTTTGACCAGTATGCATATGAATGACAGGTGATGATACAGTGATCACAAACCGTTGCAAGCCATCGCCAAGAAGCCACTGAGAAGCACACCAAAGAGACCCCAAGGCATGTTGCTGAAAGTACAAAAGTACGATGTAGAGATCATCTATAAACCTGGAGCAGAAATGTACCTGGGTGACACCCTAAGCAGAGCATTTCTGGCATCAAGTAAAAACTCACAAGGAGAAGTTGAAAGAATAAATGCAGTGAAGCTACTCCCAATGACCGATGAGAGACTAGGAGAGCTCAGGCCAAACCACGCAGAATGATGACATCATGCAGAAGCTGAAAGAAGTCATACAGACTGGTTGGCAAGAAGAAAAGAAGGATCTCCCAGTTGTACTCGCACCTTACTATAACTTTCGTGATGAGCTGAATGTTTACGGCATATTAGTCTTCAAAGGCGAGCGAATTCTCATACCAAACAGATGCATCCGAAGATGAAAGAGCGGCTACACAGCTCACACATCGGCTTAAATGGTTGTCTGAGAAGAGCCAGAGAGTTGATGTACTGGCCAGGAATGATGTCAGAGATAAAAGAGCAAGTGTCTCAATGCGAAGCATGCAGCAAGTATGACACAAAAGAACAGAAGGAGACGTTCATGAGCCATGAAATTGCAGAGCGTCCATGGGAGAAAATTGGTACAGATCTGTACACCATTGATGGAAAAGAATACCGCACTGGAAGTCCTGGACACCAACGGCAAAGCCGAGGTAGCTGTGGAAGAAGCGATACGACTTCTACGAAAATCGAAGGAAACCAGTGGGGACATCTACCTGGCACTGTTAGCACTCCGCAACAAGCCAAGGACACAAGCCCCACCCAACGATTACTAGGACGACGATGTAAGATGCAACTCCCAGCAACGAAGCAGCTTCTGAAACCGCAAACCATCCATCCAGAATTGGTGTGGAAAGAGAAAAGAACAAGAACAACCTGTAACCAATCAACAACTAGCACTACATGTAGACGAAGACCAGAATCAGCCTGCAGACAGCACACCTACCATGGGACCAGAGACAAACTGTCAGATGGAGGTACAGCCAGCAAGACAGCAACCCAAGAGAACCATCAGAGAGCCTGCCTACAAGGACTACCTACACTAGGAACTGTGGACTGTTCGCATTCTTTGAATTTTAGGGTACACAGCTAGCAAGACTGGACTTGATCCATATCATTGATTGCCCATTCACACAAACTGACATCTAATGATTCGAACATTGTAGTAGATAGCTTATGACCAGATTGACACTTGTACTACCTTTTTACCTTAAAGGAAGGGGGATGTTATGTGATAAGTACATTTCAGGTTAATGTCCATCATTAACATATGACGTATATATTAAGTAGTGTCTACATAGCTATAAGATATTTTGTGAAACCGTACAATAAAGTACAATTGTAGCTCGAGCATATCTGTACACTACCTTATGTCAGGTAACATTTAATAGAATTTGAAGGTTTTCATATAATTTTGATGTGTTCATTTGACACAATTAATTATCATAATTCGCCTGTCTTTCTCTTCAAGATTATCAGTTTTGCTTAGCATGTAGCTCAAAAATGAAGACGATTACCACCATTTTTCATTTCAGATTTTTAACTCTAATATGATAAACGTCCTTCAATACTGATTAGTTTACTCAACTAATACTATTATAACTATACTATTATAATAGAAAATGCAATAAAGAATATATTGTTATCTGAATCTCATACACAAAAGATCTTTTGCTGCTTTTTACTATTCCACCTTTTTATGAGGCATCAGTATATTTTAACTCCAAGTAATCACAATGTTGTTTGGTTACGGATTGAATAACTCAATACAATAGTTGAATACAATAGTTATCAATCTATTGGCCTCTCCTATTGGCTACATAGTTGAAGCACCAATTGGTCAATCAGAGGCTTGGTTAGAAGTGCTCTGAAAATATTTCAATATGGCGCCCAAACAGCGTTTGCTGATTCCCGAAAATTAACAAGTTGAAGGCTGATAATCCTTTAAAGAAGCTGAAATAATTAATACTGGATCTATCGTCAGACATTTTGTCCTAGTGGAGATTGTAAATAATCAAATTTAACTCGGCCTATATGTTGAAAACTTCAATGGGCCCAGAGACCCCTGTCTTCACAAAACAATGGGACATTTTGAAGATCAATGCGGTTTTTTAGCACATGGTGTGGCCCAAAAATGAACCCTGCACTACGGACACATACATTTGGACTTACGGGGCTTATTTCATCCCACGCCAGAGGTCCTCTAGTACGAACACTACAGACACATAAGTTTGGACTTACGGGGCTTATTTCATCCCACGCCAGAGGTCCTCTAGTATGAATACGGTAGTTCAATTTTGGACCACGCCATGTGCTAAAAAAACGCATCAATCTTCAAAATATTCCATTGTTTTGTGAAGACAGGGGTCTCTGTACCCATTGAAGTTTTCAACATATAGGCCGAGTTAAAGTTGATTATTTACAATCTCCACTAGGACAAAATGTCTGACGACAGATCCAGTATTAATTATTTCAGCTTCTTTAAAGGATTACCAGCCTTCAACTTGTTAATTTTCGGGGATCAGCAAACGCTGTTCGGGCGTCATATTGAAAGTTCCAGCACTCACAAAGAGATCCGTTACTGGTTGTAATACAAGTTTTAGAGGCCTCATTCACCAGTAACTTTATAGGCTCTAATCCAGCAAGCCGGCCTCAATGCTGGGAGTTCGGGCCACCAGGAATGTGCCCTACTCTTAGTCGAACAGTGGTGTGGGTTCTTTTACGTCCCTCCGGTGTAATGTAATGGAGTGTGGAGAGACGGGACCGGCATTTTACCTGGTCATCTGAGCCATGCGAAGGTATAACCATTTGTAGCTGTAATTACAAAGGCAGCACCTTTATTATTGAGTATTGAAGGACAATCGCTGGCAATTGAAGTTTATGTCAATTTCCTGAAACTTGGCATACAGATACTCTAACATATTAGAGTTAAAAAACTGAAATAAAAAATGTCAGTCATCGTCTTCGTTTTTGAGCTACACACTGAGCAAAAATGATAATTTTGAAGAGAAAGACAGGCGAATTATGATAAGTAATCGTGTCAAATGAACACATCAAAATTACATGAAAACCTTATTCAAATTCTTTTTTTTTTTACTTGAAATTGAATCTCTTTGTAGTTAACATAATTGATTAAATATAAATCAAAAACTGGTAATCCAAAGTATTTGTGAAGGTTTTAATTCACACTTTACTGTTGGAATGTGCGTCATTCGAATTCGTGGAGGGGTGTAATTGTTTGGAAAAAATTGATGTCAGTTTTTCCCATATTAATGCCATTTTTTTTTCTATTTTAACAAATTTTGTAGATCTTTATAGCACCTAGACTTTAAGTAGGAATAAAAATGTGGGTCACAGTCTTCATTTCGGAGATATTTTGCCATAAAAATGTTTTTTTTTAAAAACCTCTCCTTTTTGCACTTTTTAAAAGCCAAAAGCCGTTGAAAATCGAAAACATGTCAAATAAGATGTCAAATAAGGATAAAATGGAAAACATTGTTTTGGTCATTTTGACTTCCGGGTTCAAGAGCGTGCTCGATTGTGCGCAATAAGAATGGGCGCAAGCAATGACCGCGAATGTCCTTAATGGCATTCTTGTCATTTTTGCACTCTCACCTCCTTAGCATGCATCACCAACCAAATTGACACAACAAATTTATTAGCAATGGGTCAGTTCACCGATTCGACGCCAGAGCTCAAGTGGTGTACTTCATGTTAGTGTCACCAAAAAGTTCGTAGATTGTCCGTGAATTGCCGTACAAACACACTAACTTTTGTACGGTTTATCAACTCGATTTAGTTTTTCGATTCTCTAAATATTAGCAAAACTATTATAAATAAGGTTGATAAACGATATTTTGCTACTCCATAAGTCCATAAGTCCTGTAATGATTCAAAGGAGAAAACCTCTGTAGCATTTGATATGCTTGGGCTCAACATTGAACCTCATTCAGAGCTGCCATTGAAAGATTTGAGCAGAGCAATTCCAATACAGCCATCTCACGTTGGCACAACCTTTTTAAATAATAATTTTATTGGGAAAAAGAGGCCGCCATTACATTTGTCATATTAGCAGTTTCTATAGAAAGTGAAGTGCTGCGATCGCAAATGGAGTGCGACATCTGAAATTCAAGATGAAATGGACTTCTACACTGCTATGAATATTTAATCCAATATAAAGAACTAGGAGAAATCAGATATATTTTTAAAGGGAAAAAGCAGTAATCAATATAAACGTGACGAATTGAAGTATGCACATTCATTTTACATTTCAGGCAAATAATAATGACACAAGATAACAGATATACATCTAAATGTAATCGATATATTTATTAACTTTCAAGTGTAATTTGAGTTTTGATTTGATGCTTGATTTGCCAATTTGTTTGCCTCGAACAACGGGCCGATTGAGTAGTTGCGACGTTGGCGACGACTAACAAGTTCGATCTGGTAGATAGATGAGCTAAATCGTCTCTGTATCTGCGATGGTTTGTTCAACTGTTCAAGGGCAGTCCAACACGTCGTGTCCTTGAGTATCAGTCTGATCGACTGTATTCCATCGTCAAACTGGACATGACTGTGCACATCAGCAGGGCTAAATCATTTGTGGCCTTGACGAGTGCTTCCATAAATGAATAAACATGTGTTTCGCATGATAAATTTGTGAAAAAAATAACATTTACCTGCTTATTTTGCTTGATAAACACCGATCAAAACTGATACCGAACACAAAGAAGAACAACATGCTGTTGGAAGGGACTGCCGCTGGTCATATGTACAGCAGTACAGAAATCATCGCCAGCCCGCAAGATCGAGATTCACAAGAGTATATAGTGCCCTGGGAAATGCATCCACATGTACACAGGGACTCCGTCAAGAGTAGTGTCGCTGCTCACAGCAATAAATAAATGCAACATTGTGAAGTTTCATTGAGATCGATTGTAAAATATCTTAAATTCAAACATCCATAACTTTTCCATTTTACAAGCAATCTCATCAATACATCACAAACATGACAGATTCGATGGTGACCCTTTTTTTCCAATAAAATAATTATTTAAAAATGTTGTGCCAGAGTGAGATGGGTGTATGTCTCTCAGTTCCAGATCATTTTCTTGCCACAACGATAATCATTAAAAAGTCTGTGACTGTGGACTTTACCAACCAATTCAAACTATGATGCATTTCCTGTTGTGGCCATAAAAGCCACTCATTATTTGCCAGAAACTACAATCATTATGTATTTTAAAGTTATTTTCTATGTTTTTTTTAATGTTTTTCAAAGCGCATCATCAAGGCCGGAACAATTTCCCAATCACCTAAATGCTCAATAATATATCAAAAATAATGTTGGTTCATAATTCAATATGTAAATGGGGGCTCTAGATCAACCCCAGGAGTGAGGCAAAGCCAAACACCTGGCGGGTAGTGCAGAACCCCTATTTACTCCTTCTTCTAACAGTCAATACAATATAAGTCAGAATGAATACAAACACTGGTCCGAACTACAGTAACGGTCAGAATAAAGCGAACAACGCACACGAAATGGAAATGCAAAAAAAATGCAGCCCAAACACAGTAACGTGGCTTTTTTTAATGTGTTTGCAAACGCATATTTTTTTAAATGCGTATTTGTTTGTTCGATCCTTAACGGTAGCCTACTAGCCAAAGTTTTGGCTAGTGGAATTGGCTGATGCAGTAGCCATCTTGGCTAGTGAATTTCTTTGCCTCCTAGTATGCTTTCCATTGAACTTACTATATTATTTTTTCCACAAGCTCCAACTGCATTCCTCGCAATCATGTCTTGAATGAAAAAAAGGAAAACCGATTCCCGTAGCGCGATTAGCCGCCATCAATTGCCGCCATCTTGACTTTCACTCAACCAAGGTCAGTGAGTCCTAGTCAACCCGTCAAGCAGTGCTCGCATAAAAGCAAGCTGCCATCTTGTTTTTGACATTCACGCTTGACCTCGTCTTTTGTTTATGACCGTTTATGGATATTAGATCCTTTCTTTCATATTACTGCTGAAGATCAACATACAATTCAACATACTGTATGTCTAGAAATAAAGAAGGCATTTATTTTCCACCCATTGTGCTTACTGATATTTAAGCTTAAGTGTACTGTATAATAATATGTTATTTGAAAACGTTTTTGATAAGGAAAAATGCTATGTTTGCTCTTATAAAATAGTGGCTAGTAGAAATCCCTTGATGGCTAGTAAATCCTGCCAGTTCACTAGCCATATGGCTATCAAGTAAAAAAGTTAAGCTCGAGCCCTTGTTTTCTATAGGTATTGTTTTCTTTTGTAAAGTGAAAACAGAATAACATTTCATGCACGGCAAATATAATAAAGACTGTAAACCAAAACCGAGTTTATCGGACCATATATTAAGCATGTCATTTGGGTCACAGAACGGTTGAACTCTGAAAACACTTCAAACGTTTTATACTTCGAGTCAATAAAAAGCCTCAATTCTATTTATCAACTTATCAGCTTTAAGTTAAGCTGAGTTTTGTAGTTCCTTGTACACATAAAACCTCTCAAACCACCGGTTTTGAGAATTTTTGACAATCAAATTAAATTGAATATTATCTCCAAAAAACAGAATCTATTAAAAATATTTTTTCCCTACAAAGTTGGAATCAAAAAACGAATTTTGGATTTCATATGAAGAGAAAAGCTGTTGACATATACTCGCGTCTATGATAATTGATTTTGAAATGAAAAATGTAAATGGATATACCAAACTCAACTACATACTGACCAGCATCAAAACGAACACATGTACCAATGAACAAAGAACAAATGTGTACTGGCAATGTACGTAATTTTCCGCAAGTGTGAAATGATTAGGCAACAGGCACGAACAAGTTGTGTAACTGGAAAACTGATACTCTGGTCACCATCTGGTCACTATCTGGTCATCATCTGCCAGTGAGTAATTAGATCCCATTGTCATGGAATGGACTAATCTACTTATGTAAACTGAGACACATCAACCTTCTTTCGGCTTTTTCTGCAAAGACGAAATGCCAACAAATAGGCTCAGCATTTCGAGTTCCTGCACAAAGGCTTTTCACCAGCTTTATTTGAAACTTCGCTAAATCCATGTCTGATAATTGATCTTCAAAACAATGTCTCCGATTTTTGATATTTTATTTCTTTCAAAAGTTTTGCTTTGATATAAACAGAAGTTACTAGTTATGACAGTACTCAAACATTGACACCGAATAATTAAAGAATGGAGCAATACATCACCAATCGGAGACACAGTTTGGACAAGTTATATCTACTAAGCTCATTGAGGTGGTTTATCTTCGACGGCCAATAAATTTTGTCTGTCAAGGAACTTATTTTCTTTGTGTAGCT